>LPNX010547361.1:5911-19412 GCA_001517045.1 Pseudotsuga menziesii | reverse complement strand
GTTTTGATTTTCAGGTTTCTACAGGTGAAGCATTCGCTACAAGCAAATCCAGATGGCCTCCTCAGCCTCCTCAGTGCCTTTGTTGACTCCATACAATTTCCATACATGGAAACTCAAAATGGAGCATCAGCTGAAATGCAAAGGACTCCACAGAGTCACCATGGACACTGAACCAGAGCCTGGATCTGCCGTAGAAAAATCAAAATTCTTCAACAAAAAGGATGAAGCCTTCGGTTTCTTATGCCTCTCTATTTCCGATGATCTTCTCTTCCATCTTACGGATCTAAATACACCAAAAGAAATATGGGATAAATTGGAATCACTGTATGGAAAGCATGATGACATGAGAGTTTATCAACTCGAAAATGAACTCATGTCTCTCCAACCTTCCAATTTCGAGACTCTGAATGAATTCTTTACAAAGTTCAAGAATATAGTTTTTCATGGTTTCCATGTTAACCTCATGTTCTATTGTTATTGTTGTTTTCTTCTATTTTTATATTTTTTCCAACATCTGGTATTTTCGCTTGGAAAACTTGCAGACATAGGTTTTTCTAGGAGTGTGAGCTACAACAATGATACAAGGTTTAACCAAGTTCAATATTGAGAAGTTTGATGGAAGTAATTTATCCAAAGGATTTTCAATCAATATTATGGATAAGTTGGGGTGTTCTACCACCTTTGGTGACATCCATTGCGAAATTACCAAAGGATTCCTAGTGGTAGAAAAAACGAGAATCTTATGGGACCCTATAACATTTGTGCAACAATACAATGACAAATCAAAGAGAAACAACAAACTCAAAGAATGGTATGTATGTAACGATGGTGTGGCATCAACAACTTGAACATATGGGTGAAAAAGGTTTGAAAATTCTACATGACTAAAGTATGTTTTTTTTATTAAGTTATGTAATTTAGACTTGCGTGAGAAATGTATTTTTGCTAAACATCAGAGAGTTCAGTTTGCTGCAACCTCTAGTAAAAAAATTTATCTTTTTCAACTTATTAATTTTTATATATTTGGACCAGTCCCCACTCTATCCATAAATGGTGATGTATATTTTCTAACTTTTATAGATGATTATTCCATAAGAGTGTGGGTATATTTTCTAAAAAATAATTCAAAATCATTTGAAAATTTTAAAGAGTTCATGGCACAAGTAAAGAAAAGTTTGGGCAAGTTTGTTTTATGTCTCAGATCAGATAATGGAGGAGAATATTGATCCAATAAATTTGATAAATTTTGTATGCAAGAAGGAATTAAGCACCAAAATACCACTATGTACTCCACAGAAAAATGGTGTGACTGAGCAGATGAATATCACAGTCATGGAATTTGCAAGAATCATGTTCAACACATTTGGTTTAGATAACATATTTTGGGTAGAGGTCATTTATACAATTGCTTATCTAATTGAAATATCACCTACAATTGTGTTGGATGGATAAATTATAGAGGAGGTTGGTGTGTTAATCTAGTTGATTATTCTCATGTGCATATCTTTGGTTGGGATGCATTTTTCAATGTGCCAAAAAAAGAGATCCAAGCTTGACCCAAAGTCAAGGAAATGTTTTTTCTTGGATATGATAATAGAATAAAAGGGTATAGATTGTGGTATCTTATTGGAGACAAGGAAATTATTATCCAATATTTTATTTTTAATGGAAAATCCATTCAAATGAAGGAGGTACAACGAACATATGGTATTGTACTTATTGAAGTAGAAATGAATGAAGATGAAAATGAAAATGAAGCTTCTGATTACCATGAAGAATTACAATTTCAACAACCACAACTCAGAATATATACACTTCCCAAGAGACATCCAAAAAAGTATTCTCCTGATTTTTACTCTTATTTTTCTTTATTAACTTACGATAGTGAACCTAGTTGATTTCACAAACCTAGAGAATATGAGAACACAAATAAATGGAGGAAATGCATGGATGAAGAAATGAAAACACCACACAAGAATGAAATGTGGGAACTTTTGGATCTATGACTAGGAAGAAAGGTTGTTAAAAACAAGCGGGTGTATAAACTAAATAAGACCGATGATGGGTTTCTAGAGTGTTACAAGTATTGATTGGTGGAAAAAGGATATGCATAGAAGTTAGGTATATGATTTAATAAAATATTATTTCTGGTTGTGGAAGTTACGTCTGTAAGGGTTTTACTTGCACTTGTAGTAGCACAAGATTTGGAGTTGGAGCAACTACGTGTAAAAATTGTTTTCCAGCATGGTTATAACGAAGAATAAATTTATATGAATTAGATTGAGGGATATAAAGAAAGATGAAAATAAATTTTTGTTTGTATAATCAAGAAATATTTGTATGGATTGAAACAAGCACCAAGGATGAGGTACATAAAAATTTGCACCTTCATGAAGAGAGAACTTTCCAATAGAAGTGAAGATAACCATTGTGTGTATTAAAAATGTTTAATGATGGAAGTTTTATCATCTTGTTGTTGTATGTTAATGATATGTCAGTTACATGCCTCAACATGAAAAAAATCATTGATATTAATGCTCAGTTGGATAGAACATTTGAAATGAAGGATTTAGGAGAAACAAATCAAATTCTAGGGATGAAGATACGAGGGATATAACATGTAGGAATATTTGGTGAAGTAAAAATTCATATATATATATATATATATGAAAAACTTCAATATTAAAAATGAAAAAGAAAATAGCAATCCACTATCTGCACACTTCAAGTTTTCTTCCGAACAGTGTCCTAGCATAAAAGTAGAGAATACAAGCATGTCTTATGTACAATATTCATTAGTAGTAGGGAACCTCATGTTTTCTGTGGTGAGCACCATACCACATATTTCCCAAGCAGTGAGAGTTTCTATCCAGATCATGGCAACTCCTCGTGAGGAGCATTGGAAAGTTGTGGAGAGGATACATGAATATTTCAGGGGCACTTCAAATGTTGCTATTTGGTACAAATCATCATATTTACAAATTAAAGGTTTTACCTATTCACATCAGGGTTTCCATGTAAATTTCATGTTTTATTGTTATTGGTGTTTGCTTATATGTTTATATTTTTTCTAAAAAATAGGACTAGTGGATCCATTGGCATTACTTTCGGCATAAGCAAAGGAAAAGTGTGTAATATCACACAAACATGTTTAGATAAAATAGCCATTATGTTGGGTATATCCCCCAAGAACCTTGATATACTCGTAGAGTATCTAGGTATCCTACATAGTAATTTATGAAGGCAAGTGGTGCTCTTCAAACCTAGTACAATTGCTAAGGCCTATGTGCAAGCACAATACTTATAGGTAGGTGAATATCAGCAGCCTCCAACCCAAGGAATAAAAGGAGATTACTAAACTATTCTACATTAATATACAAGTTATGAAAAAAAATGTATGTTCTATTCGATTTTGGTTCATGGTCCAACCTCATAGAAAAATATTTGGTCAATAAGCTTGGGTTGGAAGTTCATGAAAATATTATCCCATATCCATTGGTTTGGGTACATAAGGATGTAGATATTAGGGTCTCTAATACATGTAAGAAATTTTTTTCTATAAGTGCAAACTATATTGAAGAAGTGGAAGAATATGTAGTACCATCGGCATTACTTCAAGCATAAGCAAAGAAAAGTGTGTAAGAGTACACCAGCATGTTTAGAAAAAATGGCCATTATATTGGGTATATTCCCAAAGAACCTTGATGTACTCCCCAAGTATATAGGTGTCCTACATAATCATTTACGAATGCAAATGATGCTCTTCAAACCTAGACAATTTCTAAGGAATAAGTGCAAGAACAATACTTGTAGGTAGGTAAATCTTAGTAGCTTCTAACCCAAGTAATAAAAGGATATGACTAAAGCCTTCTACATTAAGATCCAAGATAAGAAAAAAAATGTGGATGCTCTATTCGATATTGCTTCACATGCTAACATCATAGTAGAATATTTTGTCAATAAAATTGGATTGTAAGTTCATGAATATATTCACCCATATCCATTGGATTGGGTAAATAATGATGTAGATATTAAGGTCGCTAAGACATGTAAGAACATATTTTATGTAAGTGCAAACTATATTGAATAAGTGGAAGTAGATATAGTACCACTTAATGTGTTTGGTGTAGTGTTTGGAAGCCCCTACTCATACATGAAGGATATAATATTCTTAAAGTGAGGAAACTGATACTACATAATCAAGGATGGAAATTCATTCATCATCAATGTACACAAAGTCAAAACCAAGATCACTCTCGTAAGTTCTAACCAATCCAAGAAATTGATCCATTCAAGTATAAATTTTATATTACTTTTCTTAAGAGAGAATCGGTTAAGATATGAATAGGTATAAGTAAATGCATTTATGTATGAATTTCCTAAAGAGAATAAACCTCAATTGAAAGAGATTTCATAGGCATGAAAATTATTTTTCCAAGTATCTAAAATGTTACCACCCAAGAAAGAAGTGGAGAATGAGATACATTTTTTACTAGACTCCCGGTTGTCAAACATTGAGTTGGATAGACAATCCATCCTAGAAGTAGATGAAGTGAAGAAACAATTGCAGCAACTATTAGGGTAGAAAGTAATTCAACCAATTTTCACCTCAAATTGTGGGTTACCTATCATTATACTACCCAAGAAGGATATGACTTGGATAATGTGTAAAAACTATAAAGGTATGAATAAGATCATCCTCAATAATTGATACCCTCTACCTATGATTAATGATTTTCTAGGTCAATTGCAACATGCCAAGTACTTCTCCGAGTTGGATCTCAAATTGAGAAACCATTAGGTATGGATTAAAGGACACCTATAAGACTTCCTTTGAGACAAGGAAAGCTCTAAATGAATGGTCAGTAATGCCTTTCGGGTATATGTAATGCATCATCTACATTTATGTGTTTGATGAATGATGTATTGCGTCCCTTTAAAGATTCATTTATATTAGTGTACTGGATGATATATTGGTCTATGGATCTACCTAGGAAGATAATATATCACATCCCATGCAGGTGTTAAAGACACATCTCATGTAGGTGTTAGATACCTTGAAAAGAATAAACTATTGGAAAATATTAAGAAAAGTGAATTTTTTTAGCAATCATTGGTGTACTTGAGGTATGTGATGTTATATTTTTAATGTTTATACAAGATATAAAAATATTTAGCATCATAAAATCATAACCATAAGCAAAGGATCACTGAAATAAAGACAAGTGCAGCAACACAAGATAACACAAAGGTTTTCCTCGTAGAAATCACAAGGGATAAAACCCCACAAAAATTTCGTAGTATAGAATTCAAACAANCTCTCTCTCTCTCTCTCTCTCTCTCTCTCTCTCTCTCTCTCGTGCGATACTTGAGTGTAATATATATTAGAATGAGAGAGGCACCTCACCTATTTATATTCTTCAATTGAATTGACCTCTAACCTAGTAGGGCCAACTTATCTAACTGATTGAACCCACTTGTCCAACTAGACACCACAAATAACATTTATTATATTGACACTTGCAGGGTGATATTGACTTGACTTACATATGGAGGTTTACATTGATTCTTTCAATGATACTAACAAGACCAAACTCATCTTCCGAAGGAGGAATATAATCAATACATATGGAATATATTATGAAGTTACATTACTTTAGCACTCCCTCTTAACTAGGAAGGTATTCTACATCAACAACAACCATCATCACAACTGTACAACTCACTGGTGAATCTCTATATGCCATAGGAATATTTGGAACATCATCATTCATCTTCATCATCGAACTCAGCTGGATAATCTTCTGCAATCTTCAGTATATAAATACTGAATCAGCTTCTGTACGTAATCGATCTTTTGTCACATGAGTATATGAATATTGAATCATCTTTTGAACCTTCTTTCATAACATCGGTATGTGAATATTGAATCTTGTTTTTCCACATCAGTATGTGAATACTGAATCTTCACATCGGTATGTGAATACTGAAACATCATCATCTGCATCATCACTACATAAATATTGAAACATCATCATCTGCATTAATAGTCTGTAAATATTGAAACATCAACATCTGCATCATCAATATGTAAATACTAAAACATCAACAAACATCATTAGCATGTTAGTGCTAAATAAACATCATCAATAAATGTTAAATAGCATCTACATTATCAACATTGAGATGCTAGAACATCACCATCATCATCATCAACATAAAAATGTTGAGACAACGTCATCATCAACAACACAAGGCATTGTGTCCTCAACCATATCAACTTTATCAACACATGGTGCTAGGACCACAACCATGTTAGCATCATCAACACAAGGTGTTGTGACTTCAACCACATCAACATTATCAGCACAGGGTGTTGAGACCACAATCATATCAACATCATCAACACAACGTGTTGGAACCATAACCACATCATCAGCATCAACATACAAATGTTGAAGCAACATCATCATCAATATTAGTGTATAAATACGAAAATTACTTCACCATCATCAGTATAGAAACACTGAAACTGTCTTATCAACATCAGTATAGAAATATTGAAACTACCTCATCATTATCATTATAGAAATACTAAAATTGTCTTATCAACATCAGTATAGAAATATTGAGCATGTCATATCAACATCAATATGAAAATACTAATCTTGGCACACCAATATTAGTATGAAAAATACTGAACCTTTCATATCAATATGGGAATACTGAAACTATCTCAACTATCATCCAAAATACATCAGTATAGGAATACGGAAATTATCTCATCAATCAATTCAATAATCAACTCTCATCAGTGTAGTAACACTGAAACTTCAACAATCAACAATCATCAATCATCAGTGTAACAACGCTAGAACTATCTCAACAATCATTAGCACACATCTCAGCAAACATCTTAGCAATCATCAGTATAACAATACTGAAGAAACAATATTCAATACTGAAGCAAACAATTCAGCAAACATCAAAGCAAACATCAATATAAAAATATTGAAGCAATCATATCAAATATCAAAAGTATAATAATACTGAAGATACATATTTCCCTTCAACGTTTTAGATCAACATCATGGTGAATTTTCTGGTAGATCCATTCGAGCATTTTTTCGAACTTACTAACTCTTTCGAGAAAAACAAGCCTAGTTAGACAGATGGATCGCCCTAGGGACCAAAAAATCCTTCTCTGTCTTACTCACCCTTTCGGGACAAACAACCCTAGCCATACATACTAATCCCCCTAGGATCAACATGTCTCATCTGACTTACTAACCCTTTTGGGACAAACAATCCTAGCCAGGATTACCCTCCTCTAGACTGAGCTGCTCACCACTGCATCCATCATCCATCTACTGCCACTTCCTCTTTCAAGAAAGGTCATTTCATACTACACCAATATTGTCTCAGAAGTATTCAAACTTTACACGAGCCAAAGGCTTAGTTAACACATCTTACAGTTGTTCCTTTGTAGGAACATACTTGGGCTTTACAGCTCCCCTCTGCAACTTGTTATTTAACATTCTCTTCTTGTTCATCCGCAACATCATCGTACATTCACAACTTGCATCATTCTTCTTTTGTCCATTTGTAACTACATCATTCTTCTCTTGTATATCTGCAACGGTATTGTACATTCACAAATTGCATCATTATTCGTTTATACATCTATAACTGCATCATTCTTATCCGCAATTGTATCATACATCTTCAACTTCATCATTTCTTCTCTTGTAGGTGATTGCATAAAATCCTTCCTACAAGTCAAATACATTTGTATGATTAGAAAAATTACATAGCATATTCATAATGGAAAATTCTCATGCATAAATATATATGGCATATAATCATGCAATTATTTCCGCTAATGCAACAATCATCTATATCTCGTATACATACGGTAACTTTCTATATGTCTTTCATATTTCCAAGACATTATTCCATAAGTAGCAATGGAACGTTGTACAACAACATAAGCCACTTACCCATCACTTGCATATTAGTAGTAAACTACAAATATTTTAATATGCATAATGCATTTCTTGAATCTAGAAACATATCTATGTACACATCTTGAACAACTAGATATATAGGAAATTCCAATTCAAATACTTATTTTTGCTTGTTTGGTAGAATACATATTGATCTTTGTCTTCTTGAATTACGTTGCCAATGTGTTCAACTTCATTGTCTGATTCTGAGGACCTGTTTCTGTCTTGTTCATGATCAAAAATATTGAGCAAGTCTTCTTACAACACATATCACATATGACTGTGTTTATGTGTCCTACCAATGCATCTCTTCTTATCCAATGATGAAATGTATAAGATTATAATATTCATCTTCATCAATATAATTCTTTTGGATCATATTCCCCATTACTTGAGGAATCTTTACTTGATTTCTTCTCAGTTGTAGTATATTCATCCTTGGTTGCATTGAGAGAGACACTCTGCTTTCTGCAATATGTTGGAATGATATTTATGTTTGTAACACTACCAACTCAATCAAACTCATCAAATCTTTGCAGTACCCTTTAGGTACCACACCATTTTCCCTAAATATTTTACTTGGATAAGGAAAATGTCCTCTGGATTTCATCATACCTTTAATCCCAAGAATCATGTCAAGATTCTCAAACATTGAGATCTACCATAGTCAGTCCCTCTGAGGTGGAGCACCATCCTCCCTATGCATATGTATTAGGACATTGGAGTGGCAAGTAGCCTCCTCTGCTACTAGTCTTCTTTATATCCATTTATGTCACCTGTCGAGGTCACTAGATATCAAGATCCTTCATCTCAAACTTTGTTACAAGTTTTCTCTTGCACCCATCTATGAGATTCTCGTCCTTTGTAGGATTTTATATTCAATCTTGTAGTAAAGGTTGGGATATCCATCACTCTAATTGATCCTCAATCTCCTCATGTAACTATATGTGCTATCCCACGGGTGCCTACTAAGCTTGTAAAAATCCTTCTATGCATAGGTGGTTCTTTGTAGAGAGTCTCAAACCATATATGTTTCTCGATCTATTATTCTACTTTGAATACACCAACTGTATAGTGTAATATCTACTATTGAAGAGGTGTGTCTAGCCCCTAGAGAATTGCTTGTCAAGTCTCTCTTTTTTATATAACCCACGAACTTGGCTTTGTGTCTTTTGATACTTTGATCTGTGATATACTTGATCTTGTATATCTACTTGGAATACTTCATAAAACTTCCCTTCATGTATTGAACTCATATCCAAACATCATTCTATTTTATCGACTGGTACTTCTAGATCATATCATCCTTCCATCACAATCAAACTTGTTAGCACTTAGAATCACACCCAATGTTGTGGAAGCCAGACCTCGAGGTAATAGCAAAATTGCTTTAGGAAAGGTGATCTCTCTTCTTCCTTTCCAGAGAAAGAACTCTCACAAGAGAATTTATCAAGGCCAGATTTAAAGATAAAACAAATTCAAGTTGATTTCAATGTTGAAAACAAGGCAAGCACAATTGGGCTATGGAGTCACAATTATCAAAAGACATAGAGCAATTTGCATGGAGAATGTCTGCAAAAGCAAGGTAGTACTTCGTTTATGGTCAATATACTTTTGTTCTGGTGGAAAAGGATGAAATATGTAAACCCATTAACACAGAGCACCAGTTAGATGAATTCTACATCAACTTTGGTAGAAATAATTTGTGAATATCATAGACGATAGATAGAGCATAGAAAAGTATGAATTCTGAAACTATCACACACTTATCTCATATATGAAAGAAAAACATAATGGAGATATTAATAGGAAGACATGCACATAAAGAAAAGAAATCACAAACTATAACTGGGAAATACACATGAATTCTTGCATCCAAAAACTAGCATCTGGCTCTGCAAATTTTATTAAAACAGATCAAAATTACATAAATGCAAAAGTATTACGGGTTCCAACCCTTTCTTCCTCTACTGAGGGTATACTTATAGTTTCTTGGGCCCCCAAGGCCAACCTCGAAACAAGGCCAAAATCAGTTACAAATTCAGAAACAAGCTCCTAACAAAATGCAGCATGGCATATTTACCACGATCTACACAAAACAGAAAGTGATTGGGCTAACACACATGTTGGACTTAGAGCATATATGCATATTCAAAATCAAGGATCGCTTGATCGTCCTACATATGTATCTTAGATCCTTGTCATGGCTTAGGAAAGTGTTCACTAGTGTAGCCTGTATTTAGTCTTTCCATAATTTTCAATGGTCTTCTATTGATTAGTAGTTGGAATTTCCAACTTGATCATATCTTTAGCCAATACACTGAGTTCCATGTTTTCCAGGAAAGAAAACACTGGAAATTTGGTGCATATAGCTCTGAAGTCAAACAGCAACTCGAATTCCACAGTTAATTTGTCAATTACAGTTTTACCTGATAGGGATTGTTGTACCATATCGTCAATTTTTCTATGATATTTTCTACAATTGATTAACATGTCATGGTATTCTTTCTGATACAACATTGGTCTGTTTTCTTCCTGTAAGAAAGGAAGCCCTCTTTTGAACAAAGGACTAAAAAGTAGAATGAATTCTTTAACCTGATTGTGCGTAAAATTCACCTTTACTTCAACTGTTTCTAAATGACTATGTTTATTTACCACTTTCCTTTCCCATGTGATGACCAAAACTCTATCCTGGATGTTTTCCTGTCTAATGTCTTCTTCGGTCAAATTGTTTAGGAAACTAATTGCATTATTGGTTGTGTCCATAGGCCTTTTGTTCAAGACTTGTTTTTCCATCTAAACATTTTTTCTAGCTTCCTTTGTAGTAATGTATTTATCCCAAATAAAATCCAAATAGGGTCAAATCTTGGTTGCCTCTGTTACCATCACATCCCAGATAAGATTTTTTGCCCCTTGTAGGGATGCTTGGCCTGAAACCTATTTTGTCAGTTTGTTGTCCTTTTCTACCAACTCTTTACATTTGTCTTCCAACATCTTTCTCCCTTTTTCTTTTTTTCAGCTATGTCTACCAAGTCCCTATTTTGATTCTTCAAAGCAGTGATTTCTAGAACCTTAAGACTCACCTGAGACATGTCTTGAGAAAGATAGTCTCAGCCAGATATTTTATAGGATGGAATCACTCACACCTTTTTTTCCTCATCCTTTTCCTTCATGTCTTTCAATTCTTTTTCCAAATTTTCCTGCTTTGTTTCAAAGGCCTTTTCCTTTTCAGCCCAATTTTTTGTATCTCTCTCCCACTGCTTGTCTTTTTCTTCATATTTAAGCAACTTGGCCTTGAAATTGATAATTTATATATCCAATGATTCCTTTTATTTCTCTATCTATGTCAGCTCATAGGTATGTATGAGCCAGGTAGCTGGGATATCCAACTTCCTTTTTAACACTTAAATTGCATTCTCTTTCTCCTTTAGAAATTTCAATGTAGAAGCACCTTTGTTAGCCTCGTTGTCAGCTACCAATATATCTACCTGAAGCTTCTTAATCTAAGCCTTGTGAGCCTTATTCTCCACCTTCTCCTTTTGGAGTAGGTATTCAACCCTTTTCTTTCCAAATTGTAACTTAGATATCTGCAGTGTGGCCTATAACATATCGGTATAAATGATGTCACCTATTTCTTTGTGTAAGCGGATTACATTAGTTTTAGGAACCTTCTTTGGATCCACCCATAGTTTGGCCACTTTGTTTCCTGTAGTTACAACCAACTTCAATGTGCCTCTGTCTTGATCCCTGACACTCACCAGGGAGGTATCCTGTCCAAAAAACTTTCTCACTTCATCATACAAATTCAAGTTTTTGTCAAAAGTATTTTCACCCGAATCTTTATAATTGTCCAGTAATTCATTTTTGGACTTGTACTTATTTACAACTCCTTCAGGGACACTATCAAACATATACTCTTGAACATCAAAATTTGGGACTTTGACTTTCACAGTTTTTCTTCCGCCTTTTTCCTTTGCAGTCTATACAATCTTTCTCGGCATTTTATTCTTTAGTTTCTTGGGTGTTCTGGTAGTGTCCTCTTCATATACATCCATGGGTTCTAGGAAATCTCTCTTATTCCCTTTTATAGACAAACTGGCTAAAGGAGTGACATGCATGGCTGCAGCAACAATACTAGATAGATCCTGCTAAGGGGAATTATTTCCAGGTGCAGAGGATTTGAATTTTCTCTCATTTCTTCATCATTGTCGGCATATCTGGGATATTCCATCCAATTTGTTGCTTCCAACAGCCCCACCACTTCAGAATTCTTGAATGGATTATTTTTATTGGCTTTCCTCCTATCTGAGATTATATGGTGAGAGTCATAATTAACTGTAGCTTCCATTGAAAAGCCCATCTCCTTGAGCAATTTTTCAATCATTGGTAGGGCTTATTTATTTTTAATGGTAATAGGACCACCTGTCCATGGAAATTTTAATTTTCAGGGTTTCTTAAAGCTTAGGAAATGTTCCTCTTCAGCTGTCAGCCTTTATCTAGTCGGTTCTAATCCAAACACCCTCAATTTCAAAAATGTCGGCAGGACAAAGGGCTAATGAGTAAATCCATATACCCTAATCATAGTACTATATTCAGAAAGGAACCAGTCTCCCACTCTTCTTTCAAAGGATAGCTGCAACAAATTTTTAATATCTGGTAGGACCCTTGGTAACTGCTATTGGAAAAGGACCTCATACACCAGTGCCATGAGAAGATTCATAAACTTGCAATAATCCTTACACGTTTCTACTATTCTAGCCATTTCTAGGAGTTGTAGGTTATTTTCTTTGAAGC
Organism: Pseudotsuga menziesii; assembly: GCA_001517045.1. Classification (NCBI taxonomy): domain Eukaryota; kingdom Viridiplantae; phylum Streptophyta; class Pinopsida; order Pinales; family Pinaceae; genus Pseudotsuga; species Pseudotsuga menziesii. Next base: position 6,612 of record LPNX010547361.1, on the reverse strand, counting down.
TCAAAAAAATCCATATCAGAAAAGACTGAAACCTGAAGGTTCTCGACTGACGGAAGTTAATTAGCTGGGAACGGATGTTTTCGGCTAAAAACTCATCAAATTTAAGACAGATGGATGGTAAGGATTGACTCAATGGTTCAGACCCTACTTGACTGATGATAAGGGTGAATATCAAACTCAACAAAGGTTCTATAATGAATTTGTTCGTATCCATACCTAGAAACTGAATCGCCAGGGTTATTAAAGATTGGATTTCGTAATTGAATAGGTCGAAATGAATGGGAAAAGGATGATTTAACAACGGACTTTTGTAATGAACAAAAATATATATAATAAATAATCACTAAATAACTATTATATAATCAATAATAACTATTAAATATCAATATTAATTATTAATATTAATACATCATGATATCAATAATTAATAATTAATAAATAGTTATTAGTAAACAATTATAAAATGACGCATCCTTTCATGGATAGTATCCAAAGTGCCTTTACGATTAATATATATATATGGCACTCACTTTGTAATCTATCATCATATCTATTCTATCATCAATTTATATATTATTATGGCTTATTTAATATTTCAAGTCTTTTGGTAATATTATTTGTGTAAGTGAATAATTATTCGCTTCAAGTGGTATCAGAGCCTCGTTTGGCTTATCTGGGCCTGTTGACGGGTGTATTCGACT
>LPNX010547346.1:0-118886 GCA_001517045.1 Pseudotsuga menziesii | reverse complement strand
CTTTGCCTTTTACTTTCAAAGAAGCGATATGCATAGACTCTGATTTGTTAACCATTAAGAAGATGGCAAGATGCATTTCCTTTTTATGTTAAGATTAGAGATGGTCTTGATTTGTATATGCAAGGGTGGGTTTGATTTATGGATTACAAGAAATACAAATTAAGGATATAGAAACAGCTTTGTCGATTTCATACTACAATAGATCTCTTCCTTAGTTCTCCATAAGACCTTAAGTTTTTGAGCTCTAAGTATGTATTAACCTTGCTAACTTCCTGTTCTGAATCTCTTTTTCAAGATTTGAAGGGGTCAAGCCACTATTGTGATCAACATAAAACAAGCAATGGGCTTTTGGTTAAAATGCATGCATATTTTGGAAATTTGTATGCATGTTTATCTTCACCAGGCTGTGCTATCCGGTTTCTTTGCATTTGTTGCTATTTCTTCTTAGTTGTGTAACAATTTCAGGGACACTGTTTTCTGTGCTTTATGTATTGTAAATGCTCCTATGGCACGGTTTTTTGGAATTTTTATTCTTGTACTTTCTTGTATTCTATAGTTAATGTAGCCTTATCTAACATTCCTGGTAGCTAGATATAGGCCTGGTATTACCTTTGTTAGAAGATGGCAAGATCTGTCTTGAAAGTTGAGAGTTCCATTTTTTACTATAAATGTGGGAAAATACACAGCAGGCATTAGTTTGGTTATTACTTTCAATAAGACGTCAAGATGGATCTAATATGAGGTTTCATGCAGTACATTGATGTCAATAAACTTGTAAAAGGGTGACCACTAGACAATCTAGAGTTCATGCAATGGTTAAAGAGATACCGTGATTCAGTAAATGGTGGAATCATGAATAGGTATCTTCTTTTTCTGTTCTCTTTTCCTGCTTTTTGGTTTTTTCTGGATTTCATGGCACTACAATAATGAGCATATTTGTTTACATGTTAGTGATACATTTGTTAATCAGTTTTTGATTCTGTGCCCTTTTAGTTACAATGCATTGGAACGAAGGGAGTTTTGCAAAGGTGGAAAAGAATTTAACAAGAAAGCAGCTCTAGTAAACCCTTCAAGCAAGGGAAATGCACTAGGGTCTAAAACTGCCACAGTTGCTAGTTCTCAGCGAAATGATCCTCCAGTTCCAGTTGTAAATGTAGCTGCTAAACATTCCAAGACAGGGTCAAATGCTGGATATGGGTCTATACCCTTCCAAACAGCCTCAACTGAGCCACCATTTTATGGGTCTGCAATGCCCAACACTGCATCTGCAAACGCAACCCAGATTCAGGCTCTCAATGAGCAGGTAAAAAATATTACTCCATTTAAAGTCTCTTGATGTTTGTGTTTTTGTTATTCATATTTTCCTATTGTTTTACCTCGGAAAGAATCTTGGTTCAGTGATGGTCCAATCATCACAGGATCCTTTTGTCAGGAGTTTTTCCAAAGGAACTAGAGCAACATGAACTTGGTCCAGGCTCTCATATCAGTGAAGTTCTCATATTTTTTTATTTCTATGCTATTTGTTGTTTAATTGAGGTATGCAGGTCATAGAGTTGAAGCTCTCGGTAGACAATTTGGAGAAGGAAAGAGACTTTTACTTTGCAAAGCTCAGGGATATTGAAATACTTTGTCAAAATCCAGATGTTGAACAATTACCTGTAAGCACAAATTTTACTAGCCATATACAACCTTTTGTCTAGAAATTTTTTCTGCATGAGTTTAATGGAGTGACAAATATCAGATTTTGATAACTGTAATTTTGAATGGATAGTTGCAGCAATACAGAGGATTCTATATGCTGCTGATGATAGTCTAGCTGTAATTGCTGAGGCACAAGCAATAATATACAAGTCATCCAATCCATCCGATGAAAATGATGAGAACAAGGCAAGGAGAGAGATTAAGAGTGTGGGTCATATTAGAATGTTGTAAAAACTAGTAAACCCTATGACATGGGAGAATAACAAAGCCATGGATCTAAGACTATGCAAAATAGAATACGAGTGAATGAAGAGAATCGAGTACAACATATGGATAAGACATCATTAGAGTATATTGTAAGGGAAGGTGTTGTATGTAAGAGATTTAAGGAACATCTCAAGGTATATGCCATGGCACTTGGTGTAGAGGAATCTAACTAAATATGGAAAAATGGTGGAAAAGCCAAAGACAAGTGAATTTTATAAACACATGTACTTTATGTAATTAATTCATGGCCATTTTATGAATTAGAGTGCTAGTTGCTTGAATATATTTTATGCTTTGTTGATATTGTGTGACATGGTTATGCATAAGTTATATTAGAGCCATGGATATGTGTGAGTGAGCAAGTTTGACATGCTCCTATTTGTTTATGTTGTTTTTTACAGCTGTTGTGTAAAGCTAAGTGAAGGGCTTCTTGAGGCTAAGGGAAGCCATGTGAACTGAACCATGAGAACATGTCAGCAATGAATTAGTGGGCACAAGAATAGAGCCTTGTTGAAAATGAGTGAGGTGAGATTTGTATATGAATTCTGCTTGAGTGAGTGAGCAAGTTTGACATGCTCCTGTTTGTGTATGTTGTTTTAGCAACTGTTGTGAGAAGCTGAGTGAAGGGATTCTTCAGGCTATGTGAAGCCATGGGAGCTGAACCATGAAAGTATGAGAGTCACGAGAACACATAAATTAGTGAACATGAGAATGGAACTTTGTTGAAAACGATTGAGGTGAGATCTGTATATGGAGTCTGCTTGAATGATGTTTTGTTTGCATAAGAACTAAGTTTTGAAGAATGATTATGTAGGATTGAGATGCTTGTTAGGTTGTGAGGATTGTTGGCCTTTGTGAGAGAGAACTTGAATGCATGCAATGAATTTTTTATGAGGGTAGAGCTGTGGTAGTTTTGAGAGCATTTTGATTGAAGCTTTTTGGGTGTGTTATTCTTTCCTAAAAATTTGTAGTTGTTCTCTACTTGTGGAGTTTATGAGCCCTTGGAATATTGAAAGTTGTCTTAAAATTACTTGCAAAGTGAGGAAGCTTTGGTTCAACTGTGAAATAAGTAGAGCTAGGCTCTCCACTTAAGATTGTCTCTCTATGTAATATAAATGTTCAACTAATGCTAGTCAAAGTACTAAGAAATCTATGAGAGTATTATGTATACAAACTAGATTTTTAAAGCTATTTTGAGAAAAGTTGTTGAAGCTCTGAAACAAAGGAGCACTAAAATATGTGTGATTGTCGATGAAAGCATTTAAAAGTCTACTACAACTGAAAAGGCCTCTCAGCCTCTGGAGTTGGATATATATCCAGTGTCCACATCTTGAAGCAGTTACTAAAGCAGTTACACACTACTGTTTGAGATTGGTACAAATAAACCCTCTCTTATTTGTTTTGACATCGTGTGATAGATTTTAATTCCTAATAAAGTGATTTGCCTAAGGGCGCCTATCAAGTGTCGCCCTTTCTTGTGTTTAGTTTTTTTTTCCCTTAGGTAGAAATATAAAGGGGTATAAAAAATGTAAATGAAAAAATGGATACATGCAATCTATAGGGAAAATAGGGGTTTTTTAAAATCGGTAAGGCATATTGGGAGGGGGTTAAAAAAAACGATTTTTGGAGGTATTTTCCAATATTTTTTGAAAATAGGGGTATTTTTTCATATGCCATGAACGAACGTGCTATGGCATAGTTTCACTAAGTGAAGACCCCATGGATTTGGCTCAATTGACAAACGACCCCATTCGCCATCAATATTTTTGGCCTCCAATGCCAACTAAGCTACCATCATACATCCCCAAGTTTGAAGGCAAGGTAGTGGAATGTTCCCAAAACCACATTATGACATTCCATCTATGGTGCTCATCCAATAGCATCGTAGATGATTCCATCAGGCTGAGGCTATTCCAACGCACCCTTACAGGTGCTGCGACCAAATGGTACATTGAGCTACCGCAGGCCAAATACCCTGATTTCAAATCCCTAACTTTCATGTTTCTACAGTATTTTCAACTCCCCATCAGATATGATGAAGGGGTGGAGATCCTATTATCCTGTCACCAAAGCACTGCGACACATATAACCGACCACATCCATGAGTGGTGGCGACATCGCAGCTTATGTAAAATCCAACTTGACAACATGATATTCTTGGATTGGTTTAGGGTTTTAGGCTCCTTTGAGGGGTTTTAGCCCCTTTTTGGAGGTTTTAGCCCCTAGGAGAGTTATTTAGGCTCCTTTTTGGGGTTTTTAAGCCCTTTTCTTCATTCTTAAGCCTTTTTGAGGGTGTGGGGGTCTAGTGAAGTGTTACGAGGGTCGATCATGGGTGTCCTTGGGTGGTGTAGGCCATGTAGAGCTGAGTGAGGGATTTTTTGGGTTAACAGATGTGACCAGTCCTTCCCATTTCGAAGGAATCATTATGGAAGATACCCCAAATTTTGACAATGTTGTTCAAACTCCTCTCATGCAATAAGAAGTAGAACTTGAAGTCTATCAAGAAGAACCTTTCATCTCTCTTCATGATTTATCTAGTGCTTTATCCCTTGCAAACCTTGAAACTTTTAGGTTACATCAAGCATCGCAAAATGGCAGTCGTGGTAAAAATTGGTAGCACCCACAACTTCATTCATCAACAAGTGGTTAAAACAATCCACTATTATGTCCACCCGATGCACAACTTTGAAAGTATGATATCCAATGGTGGGATGATGAAATGTGGCAGGCGTTGTAAGAATGTGAGATTCGAATTAGGTAACTATTATCTCAAAACTCATATGTTGTTCATAGAAATGGATGGATGTAATATAGTTTTAGGGGCAGAATGGATACACATATTGGGGCCAATTATCATAGAATTCAAATCATTATACTTTAGCTTTACGCAAGATTCTCATACTCACACCTTCAAAGGGCTCTAGGCAGGATCAAGTTCTCATTGAATGGAAATATTATTGAAGAAATGCCACTCTAAAATTATTGCTCACTTCCATGTCATCCAAGCCCTAGATAGTACCGCACCCAAATCCATCCTGACTTACATAGGTTTTTGGAAAAACATTAACAGGTATTTGAGACACTTAATGGTTTACCCCCATTCAGAGAAGATGGTGATCATGGTATTCCCTTGATTATGTGTATTCAACCACCAAATGTACAGTCATATAGGCACCCATTTGCACAAAAGAATGAAATCAAACATATCATTTAGAAGCTACTAGAGGAAGGATTAATCCATCCCAACACTAGCCCATGTTCATCCCCAGTGGCCATGGTTCTAAATAAATAAGGCACGTGGCATACATGTCCTAATTTTTCATTCCCTCAATAAGTTGACCATCAAAGATAAATTTCTCAACCTAGTTGTTAATAGAGAAATTTGTTCACCTACTTTGTCATCTGTGTCATCACCATTATACATCATTATTGATAGTATTAGCACCATTTTCACCCCCATCTTATCCACTTGACCTAGGGAAATGACTAAGTGACCAAAAAACTAAAATTCAAACATCAAATTTAACCATAACTAAAGGGTTACTCTTTTTCCTTCGTAAAGTGTGACCTTGGTTGCAACTTTTTCCCCAAAAGCTAGTCCAAAAATCATATTTTTGGCTATCATTCATCATTTCATGCTTCCCTAAGGGAATTGGTGGCTAAAAGCGAGCACATACAATTGACATAGTCAAAATGAGCTAATATTATCCTCCAAAACACTAACCTCTCCACTAAGTCATCAATGGAATAGAGAGCATACACATTAGATCTAGATCTCATTTTTTACCACTCTTGTACCTATAAAAGAATCCCTCATGCTGACTATTTCATATCCATTATTCCACACACAAATGTGTCATCATGTTTCCATAATAATTCCAGAGAGAATGAAAAAAACCACATCATCCTTTCAACTTTCACCATCAAGGGGATTCCCACTTAACACCTAGATGGATATTGGTGCTACAAATGATACAAATGAACCTTATTTTGGATCAGTTGTGGAGGCCCTTCTCCAAAAAACAATACCAAGGTGTGTATGTATCACTTCATTATTTATGTACTAATAAAATCACATTCTTTTACATGATGCATCCTCACGTAATGGATATCTTCCTACTTTTTGTTTGTGCCCATGTTTGAAAGTGAATGTTTTTATTTTATATTAGATTGAATTTACTTTCCATTTTGATCTACTACCAATAATTTCACAAACCCTTAGTATTATTTTTTTTCACTTGTGTGTGAGAAATCATACACAACAGATGTGGTTGACAATACTAGGGATGGATTCATTGTCCATCTTTGGTTGTAGATAGACCACTATTTCCAACTTCATTCTTAGGTGTTTAGAGTTGTAGTTGGTTGTGTTTGTTTTTTATTTGTTGGTAAATGTTCTAGGTGAAAACCCTTAGCTTTTTGTTGCAGACGTGATTGTTCTCCTTCTTTTTTCCCTGTTTGGGGTCTTAATTGCGGCTTTCTCATTGAAATCAAAAACTAGAGTCATGTTTTTTTCCTCAAAAAGTGTGACTCAATTGAAAAACTGCATTTTTCAACAAATTCACCCAGTTTTGGTTTCACATTTCTCTTGTTTGGTTCCATTTTTTTGTTTCAAGGTTGCATTCATTTTTTTTTTCTTTGTGGCATATTGCTTATTGTATCAATTGATTTGTGTTTCCTTGTAAACAATGTAGGTGGAAAAAGGAACAAAATGATAAGTATCTACTTCCATTAGGGATCTAGATTGGATTACTTTTCATCTTTCATTTCAATTTTAGTAAGTTGATTTCTAAATCAAGTTTAGTTTACTACTTCAATTTGCTTAAAATGGTTTGCATTATTGGTTGAGAGTCATGTTTCTCTTCTTTTCAAGTCCATTACTAGTTAGCTAGCATTTTTTCATATGTGCTTTAGATTGTTGTTTGCTTGTTGGTAATGGTCCATTAATCCATAGAGAGAGCATAATTGTGTTTCAAGAAAGAGCTTCATCTGTTTCTAGTGTTGAATATTATCTTTTCTTTCTTGCAATTTGATTTACTTGTTGTATACACCATGTGTGCACGCACCCTAAATCAAATATAACTTGGTTCATGACCCCCAATGGAGACTTAAAAGTAACCTTTAATCTGAAACATTAAATTCCCTCACTTGAGGACCAAAACAATATTCCAATTAGGTAAGGATTTCGGGGATAGGCATCCAAATAATTCCCCCTAGTCATTATACATCTCATACATAGTGGTTGAATTTTAGATAACTAAACTCTTCTTGTAACAGGAATAGTCAAGGACAATCTAAAAATAGGTATGTCCTTTCAATAGGGTTGATTGGGAAACATTTCCCTTTCAATACCAAAGATCATATGAAACATGGGTTTTAGTTGAAGGTGTGGGAAACTTGTTGAATGTGTTTGTGAATGAGGTATCCTAGTATCCATTCTATTAACAATATTACCCATGTTGAACACACTAGGGACACTGAGAGGGGGGGGGTTGAATCAGTGTCCTATGCATTGACTAATTTTTCAATTGACACTACATTCATGCATTAGTATCCATCATTAAACTATATTTAGATCAACATTAGAAAGAACTCATCCACAACTACACAAGTAGTACACAAGATGTCTATTAGTAACTCAAAAATAGTAGATTACATCCACATGATGGTCATCCTCTATCTCCTGGTTGATCTCTGTCATTGGTAAACCACTTGGTTATATTTTTCCCTTTGTCAGTGATAAATATTGATTATCTTCTTCCCTCAAATAATGGTTTCCTATTGTTATTTCTCTACCCATGACCAATGGTTTCTTATTCCTTATATTATACCCATGAGAAATGTTTTCCCATTGTTATTCTTCTCTATCCATGAGCAATGGTTTCCCAGTGCTTATCTTCCACCCACGAGCAATGGTTCTCACTACGTATTCTCTTCAAACTACTTATATTATACCCACAAGCAATGGTTTCTCATTGCTTATCTTTTTCCCACTAGCAATGGTTTCTCATCGCTTATCTTAAACACACATGCAATGGTTTCCCACTACTTATTCTTTGTCCACAAATTTTCTTCTTCCCTCAAGAACTTGTTACTGTTGCAACTGCCTCCCCAAAATTTTACATTTTTACGGCCCCTCCTTAGAATTTTAGTTTTAAGCCTTCCTTAGACTAATTCTACTCCTTGGATTTTTCATTCCATAACTTTGTTTTTCTCTGAATAAGCCAAAAAAAAAAATTCACTAAGTTCAAAAACTTAGCTTTTTTGTCCGACGTTCTTTAGTCGATGCCATTTTTCTTGACAAGTTTTATCAGAAACATTTAACGAGTTTATGCCGACAGCGTCGGCTCAAAATCATGTCGGCTAAACTCGGGATTTTGATCCGACACTATCGGTGAAACTTACCATTCCTTGTCGACACTTTTATCGGAGGAGATTCTTGAGTTCATCAAAATATCTTGCCATGTTCAATCAACGATATCGATGAAACTCAGCTTTTGTTTCCCATGGGTTCGGCAAAACTTGGATTTTGTAGCCGACATTCTTCAACGGAACACTTTTGTGAGTTGTGTCGACAATGTCTTCATCGAAAGAGTTGGCCGAGTTTCCTCTGACTGTGTTGGAAAAACTCATCTTACACTACCGACACTGTCATGGAAAACTCAGATCTTGATGTCAACATATCGGTAAACTTAGGGAAAGCTTTCGACATATTTTTAAGTTGGGTGTCGAAATGACATTTATTATCCTAACCACCACATTAATTGTCGTTTCAACGTTTTTATATATATAAATACGGTAATTTTTGTGGATTGTTACCACAAACCCATTTTGGACGCATCCAATCATCATTAGACACTTGTAGCTTTTGGATTACCTCGCCAAGTGTCATACCCACACCAACAGTTTCCAGGTAGGCACTAAAACTTATCTTTGTCCTATGTTGTTCTAGAAGCTTGAAAGGACTATTTTATTGGAGGTTTAGGGTTACTGTGATTGGAGTTTTTTTGTCTATGACCTTGTTTTAAAGCCAACCTCAGCCCATAGGGCCTCTCATTTGACTGGTCGACGACCGGAGTCATACCGAGTCTGGTTCTAGGAAACCCTTGACCTCATTGATCGCTTTTTCTTCCAACCTGGTCGGAATGGGTCTTGTCTTCGCCGCACCAATTGATTTTGTTCTTCAAGTCGTAGATAGGCGTATGTCGAACCTCAGGGTTTTTAGGATGAAATTGCTCCAAGCTGGGTGTTTCATCGTCTGCATGTGGTTTATATTGAATTTGTCGGATGAGTATATGACAGTAGGGAAACCCTTGGCAAGTTTCCATTTTGAGTATCGTTTCCTGTGACCTAGGGTTTCTTTGTGTGATTTTTTCCTCCTTAAAGACAACACTATCACGTATGAGGTTTCCGCAAGTTGTAATTGCTAACCAGGATTTCAAGGTTCCCCAGGATGCCCTTAGTTGCAAGTAACAGATCCTTTAACATGTTTTCTTTCACCTCTAGGGGAAATCTATCTTGATGCTTTAATAAAAGGGGATGGAAATAAACTGGGTGAACGAAACATAAGGAAGTTAATATTAATGTTTTAAAAAACAATTGGAAACTGATCAGACTCTAGTATCTTGACTTAGAAGCACAAAATGAATGTATTATAACAAATATCTCACTCCCAAAATAACACTTACACATGTGTTGATGAGTCTCATTTAAGTTTTTCCAAACATTTACCCTTGCTGCAAGTGTAAAATGTTTGGACAACCTGTGGGAGTGATTTCTCTACCTCACAAAGTTACTTTTGAATGGACAATGATGAACTGGTAAATACATATTGTTATCCTCTATCATAATAAGAACTACCTGTGATCTTACTCTTCGGAAGAAATAGAGATTTTTTAACATTATTATCTTAGTTTCTCATTTCGGTATTTCCTGTTGATATAAATGCATGTTGTTTCAATCATATTATTACTAAGACCTTTCTTGTTGTGATCATGCTATAGTTCCAGTCCTAACCTCACCTCATGCCGAAAAAGAGAGGAAATAAAAAGGCTAAGGCCACCGAGGGTGATTCAGACGTAGAAACTATATCTAGGAAATCGTATATGAAGACACCAAGGCTCTCACAAGGGCTGATCAGGAGTTCAAGTGGGGGAGAAATTTATCAAATGATCAGATACCAAAATGTCCCTAATTCGGGCCATGAAGACATGCCTTTATATGAAAATATAAGAAAATCAGGCATCACGAAGGCAACCACACTCCTAGAACTCTTCCTGTGTGTTGAAGTAATCGGATGGATTCTACCTCGAACAGACCCAGACACTATGATTATTTCACAACACAAAAGGGCAATCCTTCTCTTCCTTCACTCCGGCATACATAACCAAGGCCTACAAATTACCTACCCCTAGGATATGATGATGAATGACTAGCTGAAAAATGTGAATTTAGACATTTTTGAATGTGCTAAGAGGATGATGATAGAAGGAAAGCAACTACGCCAAAAATCCACTAGCGAGTACGAGACTACAAATTTACGCCCTCCTTACAGGGTCATATCCCTAATGCTAAATAAGATATTTGGCATGGAAAATAGGAAATGGTACAAGTTGAGTCCGATCCCATTAATATACCATATGGCCTTGAAAGGCACCATTTTTAACTGGGCAGATATTGTATCACGCAGCTTGACATCATGTATAGCTGCTACATAGGGAGACCTGAATCAGAGAAAGCCACCATTCTACATGTCTTCTTAGTTGATTGATTTCATTTTATGCCTACACCCATTCCCAAAGCTGAATTGTGAGTGGGATTACACCAATACCCCCACCTATGCTGCTTAACAATTTCTCATTAGAGGAAATTTGAGGTCTAAAATAGGCCTCCTAAGGAAACTAATACAATAATGGTTAAAATAATAAAATAATATTTATTAATTTTGTAGGAAGAAAGAAAAAAAATATTTTGTTCATATTTTCAACATATATCCCTGCGTCTTACTCAAATTTGATATGGAGGTGTTAACACTGGGATTTTGAGCCCCAAGGTTGAGGGGAGGGCCTGCTCCCGACGTAACAACAGAACCGCTTTAGACTGTGCCTCTGGCCTTGCGCAGTCAGAGAGGGATCTCTCGCTTGTCTTTAGATTTTACTCTGTATAATATATTCTCTCAAGGATGGTTAGGAGACCGGACTCCTGAAATGGGACAAAGTAGAGTGACGTGAGATGCAGGTGGGATTATCAAGGCAATGGACCATTGGAAATGGAGTCAAAAACCTGATTAGGGAACATTTGCATGAGGAAAATAATGGCATGGGGTTGTAGACAGAGACAAGATATCCGTCGATCTCGCAATCAGGAGATATTTAGCGGGTGGTTAGAAGATAAGAGAGAATATCCCATCGCGCGGAGCACCAGCAAGATCAATTCCGTACAACTTTTGAAGAAAGATTGATAAATGCCTGAAACAACAAGAGGAGCATAGCAAGTATGAATTCCAAACTGTTATACACTAAGTTACAGACATTAAAGCAATCAACAAACTGGAATGCAAACAGGATATACATTTCACGTAAAGAAAATACATATTGAAAGAAGCAACGACACATGAATCTCTGGTTTCAAGAAACAACCCTTCCTCTGCAATCTTATTCATAACACAAGCATCAGATCTTATTTACAATGGATAGCCTTAGCCCTTGAAGGCTTTCCCAACCTGCCTGCCTCTTTCTTCTCCCTCTATCGGGAGTGTATTTATATTATTCTAGTGCTGAGACTATTCTCCAAAACAAACCTAAAGACTGTTTCCAGTCACAATAATACATTAACAGTATAAAGAGTGGAACTATTGCCACGTTTTACAAATATAAACAAACATTATGGAGCTACAGTGCATCAAAGTGCGAACTGACAACACAGAGTTTTCTTCCTCCCCACTTCGTGAAAGTGATCCCCATGTTGCATGCAACGATCAGTTGTCCACTCAGGCCACTCTAGATATACCTTTCTATATTTTCCCACATGAACCGCATGCCAGCCCAGCGGAGTCAGAGAAGTTAGTGTCATTGGACGGGACCTTCGCCTCAGGTTTATCAAAGACTGCGTTTGGGGGTATCAATCTGTCCACCAAGAGGCAGTTTACACGTATGAATGTCCCTTTCCCTGTCATCTCCACATTGGATGCAACACTTGTAGCCTGGGGGCCTCCTCGGCCATCCGATTTGGGGGGAACTTTCACATCCACCATCCACGTCATCTTTACCTATGCCGCCAATTTTCTTCTCTAGATTCAACGAGCATTTTTAGACCAAGGCTTGATCTCAATCATCGATCACGATCGACCCCTTCATGTAGCCATCAATCCGAGTGGGCCCTACTCCTTTTCGCAATGTGAAATCCTGGTCTTCCACCTTTCTAGTTTGCATTGCGAAATGGACCACAACCGTGGATCTCTTCCCTTCTTTATCATGACCATTGATATTCGAGGCCGGTACCACCTTTCATGATTTGAGATTGTAGCTTTACCCGCACAAGTCAGTTTTGCAAAATCGGCAAAGACCGTAGATCTTCTTAGATCCCATTCTCGACCGTTAGATGCCTTCGTCCTTTAAACAATTTCGCAATCTGGAAAAGTGGCTTTGGTCGAGCATGTCTGCCGTGAGAAATGTTTCGATGTCGTTGATCTTCCATCTGATCAATCTCATCCTTTGATTATTAATCTCGTTTAATGCCTTCAGTGCATCCAATGTCCTCCTTGAACTTCTGTCAGGCTCATAATTAGACTGTTGAAAACAGAGTGTTAAAAACCGGCTCCACGAGGGATGCTATCCTCCCAGTGAGGTAGCAAAGAACCCTGGTAGACCAAGTGCCAAATCCATTGGGTTGTCTTCAATCTTTCTTTGAAATATCCATTCTGGTCTGAGCTACTACTGCAGTGAATTCATGCCACTCTTGCAAATCATGCTCTTGACTGCAAACCTGTGCTTATAACTGAAAACGAAAGCAAACTAAAATAGTAATGAAGGAAATGCTTGACAATTGTCGATCTTATTGGTTCCTACCTAATCTACCTAATTTAGTTCATAAGCACGATTAAGTGAAATCGGACCTGCAATGAAGCCAATCAAGCAACTTACCTAATAGTGTTGTTCTTTTTTCGTGCTTGATGGACAAAAATGAAATAGATAATGGAAGAAAACTATAGAATATGGACTGATATTTACTGCAGATACATGACCAGTCATTACCGTTACCCATCATTTCCATGTACTCTGCTATGGGGTCATAGAAAACATGGCAACCCCCAACATATTCTGTCCTCCGCTCATGGGAAAGCTATCTGGAACTCCCTTCTTCTAGTGGTCTATCAGGATGATACTTGGACGATTGTAGAAGAGGACCCATTGAATCTTTCTTCAATTAAACATACACTTTTACACCCAAAATTTCTGCAATGAGGGTTTCATGTGCCCCAGGAGGGAGGTTCTTCCTTTCTCCAGCAAAACCGAGTGGGCATATTCCTCCTGTATGGGGCGATATTCCTGAAGGCAGAACATTAAAAAATGTATTTATCTGAGAGCTGCTGCATCCTTCTCCATGACTTGACACCTCATCAAAAATTCCCGACGTATCAGTAGCTGGAGAGGAATTTCCTGGATGCTTCTTCTTATCATCTTCTTTCCTGTACAAGTCTATGGAATGCACCATCTCCCCTTCTTTATTCTTTTGCTTATAGGATTTAATCATGTGTCGTATTAATTCAAAAGAGGCATAAATCAAGGGTAGGCTATCACCTTCAGTGCCCTTATCGCCTTTTTCTACATTAACCTCCCGACTTCGCATAGAATCTTGGTCCTCTCCATCAGCAGGTCTTGGTTCAACACCCAGCTTTGTAGGTACAACCTGCAGGTATTCTTCCTCATATGCATCGTATACAGGTGCACCAAATTCCTTCTTCAAATTGTCTTGTAAGGATCCAGGGCGGCGCAGGTTGCAATCTTCAAAGAACAAGCCTGTAGAGCCACATGCTCCTATATCAGGCTGATCATCCTTCTTTATACCAAGAGAAAGCTTTGGCTGAACATGGAATTTTTCATTCTGCTTGTAGGGCCCAACCAATTTTAATGTATCTTTAATTTCACCACCGCTTTCATGATCTGACAAGTTTGTGGACATCTTAAGGTTTTCCTCAACCTTCAAACAATCAATAATCATATGCTGCAGAGTGGTTGATTTTATTTCCAAAAGAAGCAGGGACAGCTCGGGAGGAAAAGTGGTTGCATAATAGATTTTAGCAGCGTTCTCAAGAGGTTGGACTTCCTTAGGCATGTTATAATAAAATCTAGCAAATATTCTGTTAAAACTGGAGAAGGTCTCACCCTCATGTCTCTTCAGGGAATAAATTTCTAAAAGGATTTGATCCAATGGCCTTCTCCTACCCCAAAAGTTTAAGAAGGTGCAAGAAAATTCTTCCCAAGTATTGATGGACTTAGGCTGCAAGTTCATGAACCATTCTTTAGCATCTCCTTGCAAGGACTAGGCGAAATCCCTTATGCAAGCATCCTCATGTTCTATCTCAAAATGGTCAGACAAATGCTCAAAGGCTTGTAAATGTTTCTCAGCAGAGAATTCTTTGGATTCCCCATATAATTTGGGGAGGTACTTGTGATGTTTTGCAGGAAAATCATGGAGGATGGGAGGCAGTTGTAATGGTTTGCACCAGCTTGGAGAAATGGGAGAGACCAGGTTAGGCGCAATAGCCACGCTATCGACCGAGGTTTCATGAATTTCATAGGGGTGACCTTTGATTTCGTGGGCCTCTAGAGAAAAATCTAGGTCAAAACCAGATGTACAAGATGACACAATACTTTCGGTTCGTAAAGAAGGATAAATAGGAATATATTCATAGCTCTGTTCCGAACGAATTGAACCATAGAAGAATGTTCTGATAAATTTAGGGAAGGATAAAAATAGACTTACAAGACAAGACAAAGCTTCTTGGAATAAACATAGACTCGAGCATATTGACCTTCCACCATGCATTCTTCGAGCCTTACAAGAGTTTCACTTTTTGGATAGAGCTTTCCCATCTTTTTTCTAATCATTCAATTTCTGGGTCATACCACCAGCAAAGTCACTGAAGTCTGAATCCTTCAAGAGTGGAGTCACCAGGTGAAAAGTGCTCAGCCTGCTTGATGTCAGATCATTGTTCACCATCAATAATCAGATCTAAAACCATGTCATTTTTCCTACGGAGGATCTTCAATTTTGTCCCTAGTAGCGGCACCAATTTGTTAGCACCAGGATTTTGAGCCCCAAGGTTAAGGGGAGGGCCTGCTCCCGACGTAACAGTAGAACTGCTTTAGACTGCTCCTCCGTCCTTGCACAGTCAAAGAGGGATCTCTTGCTTGTCTTCAGATTTTACTCCATGTAAAATATTCTCTCAAGGATGGTCAGTAGACCGGACTCCTGAAATGGGACAAAGTAGAGTGACGTGAGATGCAAGTGGGATTATTAGGGCAAGGGACCATTGGCAATGGAGTTGAAAACCTGAGTAGGGAACATTTGCATGAGGAAAAGAATGGTGTGGGGTTGTAGACAAAGGAAAGATATCCGTCGATCTCGCAATCAAGAGATATTTAGCGGGTGGTTAGAAGACAAGAGAGAACATCCCATCACACAAAACACCAGCAAGATTAATTATGCACAACTTTAGAAGAAAACTTGATAAATGTCTGAAACAATAGGCGGAGCATAGAAATTATAAATTCCGAACTGTTATACACTAAGTTACAGACATGAAAGCAATCAAAAAACTGGAATGGAAACAAGATATACATTTCACATAAAGAAAATACATATTGAAAGAAGCAACGACACATGAATATCTGGTTTTAAGAAACAACCCTTCCTCTGCAATCTTATTCATAACACAGGCATCAGATCTTATTTACAATGGAGAGCATCATCCCTTGAAGGCTTTCCCAACCTTCTCGCCTCTTTCTTCTCCCTCTATCGGGAGTGTATTTATATTATTCTAGTGCTAATACTATTCTCCGAAACAAACCTAAAGATTGTTTCCAGTCACAATCATGCATTAACAGTATAAAGAGTGGAACTATTGCCATGTTTTACAAATATAAACAAACATTATGGAGCTATAGCCCGTGAAAACGTGGACTAACAACACAGAGCTTTCTTCCTCTCCACTTCATGAAAGTGATCCCCATGTTGCATGTCGACGGTTAGTTTTCCACTCAGGCCACTCCGGATATACCTTTTTGTCTTTTCCCACACGAACCGCATGCCAATCCAGCAGAGTCGAAGAAGTTAGTTTCATTGGATGGGACCTTCGCCTCAGGTTTTTCAAAGACGACATTTGGGGGTATCAATTCGTCCACCAAGAGGCGGGTTACATGTATGAATGTCCCTTTCCCTGTCATCTCCAAATTGGATGCGACACTTGCATCCTGGGGGCCTCCTCGGCCATCCGATTTGGGGGGAACTTTCACATCCACCGTCCACGTCATCTTTACCTCTACCGCTAATTTTCTTCTCTGGATTCAATGAGTAGTTTTAGACCAAGGCTTGCTCTCAATCGTCGATCGCGGTCAACCCCTTCATGTAGCCATCGAACTAAGTGGGCCCTACTACTTTTCACAATGTGAAATACTGGTCTTCAACCTTGCTAGTTTTCATTACGAAATGGACCACAACCGTAGATCTCTTTCCTTATTTATCATGACCGGTTATATTCGGGGCCAGTACCACCTTTCACAATTTGCAATTGCAGCTTTACCCGCACAAGTCAATTTTGTGAAGTCGGCTAAGACCATAGATCTTCTTAGATCCCATTCTCGACCGTTAGATGCCTCCGTCCTTTAAACCATTTGGTAATCTGGAAAAGTGGCTTTGGTCAAGCATGTCCATCATGTGAAATGTTTCGACATCGTTGATCTACCATTCGATCAATCTCGGCCTTTGATTATTAATCTCGTTTAATGCCTTCAACGCATCCAACGTCCTCCTTGAACTTCTGTCAGGCTCATAATTATACTATTGAAAACAGAGTGTTAACAGGAGGGCTCATTGTATGTGGAATTCAATTCCACATCCAACTAGTAGCCACACTGCTTACTTTTCACGGACCCCGCTGCGCCAAAAAAAGAAATACCTGAAAAATGTGATGATGACATCATCATCACATTTTTTCAGGTATTTCTTGTTTTTGGGACTGTGGGGTCCATCAAAAGTATGCAGTGTGGGTACACGTTCGATGTGGAATTTAATTATACATCCAATGATCCCTCCCGATCGAAATTTTGGTAAAACCACATTATATGTTGAAAATACGAACAAAAAATAGTTTTTTATGAACTATATGTCAATTCAACTATTATGGCTCACTTATTTTCCTAGAATTCTATTAGTTCTTGAATTCCAACTCACAAGAATTTATTGTCAGCTCATTTTCTTATAAGGCCCATTTTAAACCCCAAATTTCCTCTAAGGTTTGGCGCACAAGTACTCAAGATTCTATAAGCTAATATGCGAAGAATTTTGTATGCCTCTGCATGAACTAATTTTCCTCAAAGAGTGCAACTATATGTCTGAAGGTTCCATGGAAATCATATGTGAATACAAGGATTCTTATTTCTATAAGGAAGGTACTTAACTAATGATGTATGGAGGATCCAAGGCCCGTCGTTGATTCCTAGGTATGCCACGGACTATGTAGTCGAAAAGGAAGCAGTTAGACAATTGTTTATAGATAGAGTAGGCAATTTCCTATTCGACATGAAGAAGGCATTTTTCCCACCACTTTCTTTCTGAATAGGTAGTTATAAATTCACGACGGTAAAAAATGCATCAAAATTTGTAAAAGATCTAGAAAATTTCCACTTTTGCGAAAAATGTTTCCACATAAATGACTCCTTTGAAAAGGTTACAAACCATTGTGCGTCTGTAGGATTTCATTTTGAATACTCTCATCATTTTGATAAATATGAGGTGACATATAGGAATTCCTACAACATGACTTCTCTAAGTAAGTGATTCAAGAAGAAGAGTAGCACCATTGGTGGAAAAGGTAGCAGTAGCACAATAGAACATAGAAGTAGCAGGAAGAGGCTGCAAGGAAATGAGAAGAAGATGCTAAAAACTGTAGGGAGAAGTTGAGAAGAAACAAGCCGAGAGGCTCAAAAGAAAAAAGAAGAGGCAGAAATATTACAAAAGGAATCAGAAGAAAGAGCGCTAAGAGAATTAGAGAAAGCAGGTGACGAATTGAGAAAGAAAGAACAAAAGGATCAGGAAAAACAAATTTTGGACGAGGAAACTGCCCAATACAACTTGATGGATCCTCTTGCCTCATCAAGTGACACAATCATAGGAGGCCATATTCATCTAGCTGAGCCTAGACTGGTTCCTTTCACTCTATCCAAAAATCACATGGTGGCATGCTTGGAAACTATATTCTTCGACAAGAACAGGAAAACCATTGTTAGAAGATCATAAAAGAGATTAAAGATCAGTGCTCAACCTGATTTGGTCAGAGTGACTGAGAAAACTATCATGCAAGGCACAAATGAGGATCCTAAATTTCTAGCATCTGTAAGCATAGCAGTCATGTAATTCAATGTGGATAATCTTGACAGGTTGGTAGAATATTTTGAACATTATAACGAAAGGATGCTTAAGATGAAGGACACTCTGGTCAAGGAAAGAGGAGAGGGTCGAGAATTAAAGAGGAAACATGATGCTACCCTATCTAATAAACAGAGCCACCAAAGGGAGTATCAAAACTTAAAAATAGAGAGGGATACATTAGTGGTACATATGACCATTAGGGAGGGGGGAGAAAATGGATTTTGAAGACAATATTGCGGGACTAGAATCACACAAATCCGTAGCAATCCGTCAAGTAGAAGAACTAATGACGCAGAGAGGATATTTTGAAGCTCAATTGAATATAGCGAATGACAGGAATCCAAACATCACCCTTCTCTGTGATTAAGCCTGCATAATCCGAAGGAAGATCCATCAAGTCCAATTAAAAATTACAAAGGAGATATATAAGGTCAAGTGAGCAGATACAAGGTTAAATGAAATTACAACAGTTTTGCTTGATTTTAGAACAAGGCTATTGAAGGTTGCGGAAAAGGTTCAAGGCTAGCTAACCTGGGTGGAAGTAAATTCAGCATTTCCTGAACACTTTCCTCAAAATACAATAGAAGTTCTGAAGATAGAATTAGCACTCCTAGAATTCTACAGCAAATCCTCTTTGAGATTGACTGTTGGAATCGAAAATAATCTAGAAAGATGCACAGATTTCTAGAAGAAAATGCACTTGGTCCACAATAAATGCCAGACTTCTTCGGCCGCAAAGTGTTATACCCAAATCCTGTCACCAACATGTGATGAGATCCTTAACCCCTATGTTTTCCCTAAATCCCAAACTTGAAGTGGAAACTTGCTCTGGATACCAATTCTACATGAAAAAACCTAGCACCGCGCTTTCCCTTTGGCTGATGAGCGGTACCTTGTTCAGCACCGCCTGTGTCCTGTTATAGAAAAGCGGTGCCACCGCACATGTGCTTTGCTCTTGAAGCGGTTCTCATCTAAACCGCTCTATCATAAGGGAACAAAAGTGGTACCCTTGGTAAAAATGGAAAAAGAGAAGATTCTCAAGGCTTCTAGAACTTAAGCCTCGTGTCCTCCCTTATCCCTATCAATATGGGTTAGTTGGAGTTGAGATCCCTCTTGGTAGGATCTTAGAGCCACCTCACCCACAATTCTCTCAACTATCTCTAAGCATTGAGCCTTATAAATACAAGCTCATATCCATAGTTGAGGGAGAGAACTGAATGGTATTGTTATGATGTTGAATTGACTATCTAGTCCAATCCATTGGAGAGCACAAGAGAGCAAGTTGGATCGATCAGGGATGAGTTGTTTGTCTTGTGGAGGATTTTTTCAACACTAATAAAATGGTTGTAAGCTTCTTCATTCATTTATTAATGTAAAGCTGATTTCCGTAACACACATATGTTGTATTGATCTCGCATGTATATGTTACCGGATTCCTTAGTCACTAGTATGGATGTGTGAATAATTTTCTAGTAACTTTGATGTTCTTGTTTGTTTGACATGTTTGCAGGTACACAGATTCGTCATCAAAGCATTATTCCAGGTGTTTACAACATTCAGGGAAGGTCTTCATCCTTTGTTGTTCATTCATTTGTTCTGGATCTGAACCATTCAAACCAAAGGAACATCTTTTGTCTGCAGAAGGTGCAATATTCCTAACAAATCTGGCGAATCTACTAGGGAACAAAGCAAATTTCATTTGTTCTGATCTTCCTCAATCCTTGAACACTTATTTGAATCCAGGCTCCAATTTCTAATTCTCTTCAGTTAGATCTGCCATCTAACTTACTGAATTTTGGTTTAAAACTTTCAGATCTATTCATATCTAAACTATTTCAACCTTATATGCTCTATTTTACTGTCAATTCATCAATCTTTACCTTGATTTGATCCATTTTTAATTTGAAATCTCGTTCTCTTTGTGTTTTGGATCTATTCAGGGAACCGTGCATGTGCTATTGGAAATGAGTGGTGCCACCACCTGAACCGTGTTAGCCATAAGCGGTACCACTGCCTGAATGCAGTGATCCAGAAGTGGTGCTCATCCAGAACCGCTCTGTCCAAGAACCCTCCAACGTGGTGCCAGGTAGGCCTTGTTGGAGACATTTACCTTCATACTCACTCCTTCAGTCAAATTGGCCTAGTTAAACCACTATCCTAAGTTTAATTGACATCAGTGGAGCATTAATTACCATGATCCTAGTCACTCCCACGCCTACCTACAGTCAAGGAGGCTAACTTAGCCTTCTCCTACAGTCAAGGAGGCTAACTGGAGCACTCCAGGGGTGATCTGTGTGACATTCATGCACCTAATTTCTAACTGGTGGTTACTTTCAGTTCAACCAATCAGTTACAGTCAGTTAAGGCGCCTCCATTCATTAAATATATTATTTAATGATTATTTATTATTATTTTAATGAACTGGAGTGAACAAGGCGCCTTCACCAACTTCTGATGGTCAGTTCAACTTCAGTTAACCTCATCAAGGTTTATTGGAGTCATGCAGTACTAGCACTTGATGATTGGATTGCTATGACAAGTGTTTGATCTCTTTCAGTTGAGATTCAGTCATTTATTGCACTCCAACTTCAGTTAGGGTTTGGTGAGTCAATTAGGGTTTTGGTCAAGTGGTTAACTGAGTGAGATTGCATGGCAAAGAGTCAGTTAAGCTAGACTCACTCACTGAATTCGAATTGTCCCTTAGGTATTCAAATTCTTCATGGAGTTAAGCTATTGCTATGCATGGAAATTGTAATCCTTTATTGTTTATAAAATATACAGAGAGGATACCTATTTTGTATCCAGTTATTTCCAATACATGAGTATTTGTTAATTATTCTTTGATGATTTTGATTCCTAGTTCCTAGATCATGTGCAAGAATTAATAGGCCTTGTTCCAGAACTTTTTTTTTGTCATTTTTTGCAAAAAATTGGATTTTGCTTGCTTTCAACCTTGCACTGTCAGGCTTGTTTGTTTGAATCTGAATGCTCATGGTTGAAAATTTTGTGGTAAATTGGTTTGATTGAAAGAATTCAAAAGCTAGGTTAGGTTTGTTGATTATTCATTTGCTTTCATGCTTGTTGGTTGTGATTCTGAAAGGAATTGTTGAAATCTTAAGTTTCAGTTAGATCTCTTTTCATTTCATTTATAAATACTAAAAGAAAAACCATTTGCTTATCATCTTAATTTCATTTTTTTCCATAGAAAACTTTTTTTTGCTTTTTAAAAAGAATTTTTTTTGTTGAGATTAGGTCATTATTATTATTGAGCATAGGGCACTAGATCTCTGATTAGCGTCACAAGCTTTCAGGTTCTCTTTGTTCTTTTGTCTCTCTTGCATTAGTACTATCTCATCAAAATAAAAAATAGTGTAGTTTTAAGTTAAATCTATCTATGTTTAAAAGAAAAATCGAAAAAATAGAGTGCATATGCATGTAGAGTGCTTGTTGTTTTTATTTTAGGAAAAGAGACTCTTACCCATCTGATTACTTTCAAAAAGAAAAATGAGTGTCGAATGTGTTGCTTGTCTTTGGATTTGATTTGATCAAAGTAGTTGTTTGGGAATTTTTGGTTTTCAAAACGAAAAAAAAATACTCTCTCTCCCTACCGTAAGTAGGCATACCTGTAACGGTAAAGTGAAATATTTGCATCTACATATCTGCATGGTTTTAATTTTTCTATCAAAATTCCATGCATTCACCTAACCATCCACTTTAAAATTAATGGTAGTTATAGGCTTCAAATTTACATAGCAATTTGAGTGATAGGCTAGAGACGTGTTCGGGAGTCGTTAAGCGAAGGAGCTGTCGTTACTCGTCCGCACTGCATCCCAGGACTTGCGCGGTTCTTCCACGTACTGTCGGTATATCAAACGGCCTTTTACGTACCCTTGAGGTATATAGAAAGGTACTTCACATACTCGATTGTATATAGGAAGGCCCCTTGTGAACGGTTGTGCATTAGACAGCACTACCACCGATTTGAGCTCCCACGTACCTTGCGTATATCGGGAGACCCCACTAGGATACCTTATCTATCTGAGAAAATCCCTTCAACCGTCTTGCTTGGATCCATATATCGAAAATAACATTCGGGGAGATTAATACGCACATACCCTTGTGGTATATCACGAGTGGCACCTTCTTGACAATCCTGGTGAGAGACCGGACTATCTGAACTCCTCTTGTCATTTAAGTTTGCTTGTTTGGCCTGTAGCTTGAGTAGGGAAATTTTTGGTGTGTTTTTCTAGTTTTGAGACCCTAGGTTAGATAGGAACTATACAAACTAGCTAAATTAAGACAGTCCAGAAGAGTACAGGGCTTTCCACCTAATTTTATTCATGTTTCAAGAGAAAATCCTATGGAAGCTATTGACCAAGGAGCTGCTACCAACTCCCAAGTGGGAGAAAATGTGGTTGTAGAAAGCGGAGATCCATATCCTTCACACGGTCCTCCCTTGGTCCAACAACCTTCTAGGGGGAATATTTCATTCCATTCTCCCATAGAAGGACATGTTGATGATACTACCCGTCCAGATTATGGTCCCAATGCTCCGTTTTGAGATACCTCTATGGGACAGGCCATTGATTCGTTTGGCACCCATCCAACCTCTTCTGAAGATATTTCACCAAATGAAGAAGAATGTAGACAATACCAGGCAGCTATTCTCCATGCAAGAGAACTTGAGAATAAAATAGATAACATATTGGGCATGCCACCACCTCATTCAGCAGTTTTTTCTCATAATCTGGACCCTTGGCCTGTGGGATATCACTCACTTGCTGATTCTATTCTAGATCACGTTGTGACTCTGCATAATCCAGGTCAAACTACAAAACCCACCACCTCCCATATTATGTTTGTTCCAAATCCTCCCAGGTCTTCCGCACCTGGGGAACAACATTCAATTCCTGTTTCATCAATACCTTCTAGTGCCGGGGGGAAACCCTTGGCACGACCTACGTTACCTGTCACTGGAATTGTCGCTAGTCATGGACAAACCATTGTGCTTCTGTAGGAGTTCATTTTGAATACTCTCATCACTTTGATAAAGATGAGGCGACATACATGAGTGCCTACAACATGACTGCTCTAAGTAAGTGTTTCAAGAAGAATAGCAACACCATTGGGGGAAAAGGTAGCAGCAGCACAACAAAACAACAGAAGCAATAGGAAGAGACTGCAAGGAAACAAAAAGAATATGCTAAAAAAATTTAGGAAGAAGTTGAGAAGCAACAAGTCAAGGAGGCTCAAAACAAAAAAGAAGAGGCGGAAATATTACAAAAAGGAATCGAAATAAAGAGTGCGAAGAGAAAAAGAGAAAGCAGCTAAGGAATTGAGAAAGAAAGAAAAAGTGGATAAGGACAAAGAAAGTTTTGACCAGGTTACTTCTCAAGACAACCCAATGGATCCTCCTACCTGATTCAAGTGACACAACCACAGGAGGCCATGTTCCTCTAGCTGAGCTTGGACTGGTTCCTTTCACTCCATCCAAACATCACATGGTGGCATGCTTGGACACTATATTCTTCGACAATAACAGGAAAACCATTGGTAGAAGATCAAAAAAGAGATTAAATATCAGCACTCAACCAAATGTTGTCACGGTGACCGAGAAGACTATCATGCAAGGAACAAATGAGGATCATAAATTCCTAGCATTTATAAGCATCGCAGTTGCGCAATCCAATGTGGATAATGTTGACAAGTTGGTAGAAGATGTTGAACATTATAAGGAAAGGATGCTTAATATGAAGGACACTCTGGTCAAGGAAAAAGGAGAGGTTCAAGAATTAAAGAGGAAACACAAGGCTACCCTATCTGAGAAAGAGACCCTCCAAAGGTAGTATCAATACTTAGAAACATATAGGGATGCATTAGTGGTACAGATGACCATCATGGAAGGGGAGAAAAGGGATTTTGAAGACATGATTGCAGGACTAGAATCATAGAAATATGCAGCAATCCATTAAGTGGAAGAACTATGAGTCTGTTGGGCCAGGAAAAGTGCACAAGGAAGAACCTGAAGCGCAAGCGCAAGAGGAAAAGCAAGCACACGATGGGAGAAAAGCAAGCAAAGGATGGAAGGGAGGCACAGAGCAGAGGAATCTGTGACGAGGATCATTGCGACGAGGAAAGGAAGATATGAGTCGGTGGAAGAGGCAGGTAGAAGAGTTAAGACTAAACAGGTGCAAGTCAAGGAAGACTGTAGAAGGATGAGCCGACGGAAGACTAAAGGATAGCTTTACGGCTAGTTATGACATGTACAAACATGATGAAAGACGTTTCCATGGCTACTTATGGTTGTGGTTAATGTAATACAGGAATTTTGCAGGTAGGTATGGGCTGGCATCAATGTAATAGAATATATTTTGTAGATACTTGAGTCAATACTAATTGAGTTTTACTCAGTCGACCCTATGCGGTCTTGTAAACACTATAAAAAGGAGGAACCCGCTCTCTATAAGGGTTAGGCTCATTAAGAGTTGATAAGAGTAGAAGTATTGTAAAATAGCATAGAAGATTATGATATTAGAAGGTTGTTGAGCCACGTATCTGCAGTTTAGTGCAAAGACTGTTTTGTAGGATTTGATCTGTAGCTGAGTGTGTAGATAGTAGAGTAGAAGAGTCGATCCAAGTTGTGTGTGGATCAGTAGTAGTAGATAGAAGAATAAACCAGAGAGCATTAGAGAAAGAAGAGTCTGATCGGAAAGACATATCTTAAAACAGTCTGTGAGTTGCAGACTGCAAGGTGCTACCTACATTTCTCATGCCAGTTGAAGAGCACCTTGGTGGTTTTTCCCAGATGGGTTTCCATGGTATTTCCTGTGTTAATGAATGATTAAATGTTGTGATGAATGTTTAACTATTAATGTTGTATGTTTGATTAAACTTACATTATTTATGGCCATTGGGTAAATGAATGTCACAATATTGATAAGTGGTGAATGAATGAATGTATTAGTTCATATTTAACACTATCAAGTCATAATATAAGTCACATCATGGTCATTTACTATTAAGGAATCAGTTGCGTCGCACTATTGCACCAGCTGTTAAATTGTTTAAGGGAAAGGTTGTCTTGCACGCTGGTTGTGGCGCATAGCTGCTCCTCTGTCGCATAGTAAAAGACTCCATCCCTCCATCTCTGTTGAGTGCCTTAGTCGTGAGTCAATGGACTGTTATCCCTTGCCAACTATGAAAACATGGTTCTGGTAGTTACACATTAAGATAACTCAGGTGAGACTACGCATGCCTCGCAGGTGTTTCCAGTTGAGCTTGCTATGTCAAGTCGATGTGTTTGGGTGTTTTGTTGGTTTTGTGTTGTTGTTGAACCTGGGTCACATGAGTGAGAAATTTAGGCCAACAAATGGTTCCGTTGATGGGACCAATCATTTGAGTTGAGGGAAATGTTGTGGCATCTAACAAAGAAAGAAATAGAGGATTGGTTGGAGTCTAAGACGCTAACCTTTGCATAGGAAGAGAGCACAGAATCATGGTTGAGCACAGAAGACTAGTTAGACTGATACATATACTCTGATACTTACGAGATATTATTTGCATAGTTTCCCATTGTGTTGTATGAGTGGTTGTCAAGATTGGTGACTCAACAGACAAATTTACAAAGAAGAGAAGTGATCGAGTGGAGTGATCAGTTGGTTCGCGAGATAACCAGTGTAAGTAACCCCATCTCTAGAGCTATTGATTTTTGGTTCGATAGTATTTTACAAGATATATTACTGAGTTCAAAGTTGAGATGATAACCTCATAAAGTGAGGCTGAAAGAATTTTTTTCCAAGGACCTCGATGAAGATACTTCTTGTCTATAAGTACATGGATAAAGAGCTCATTTATGAGAAGGGTATCTTGCAATTGAGCAGTTGGGTCGCATATCCATAGGAGGGGATATGTCATGGATGGTCTGCAAAGAAAATGGGAAATGGTGAGTTGAGATGTTCCCAAGAAGTACAGAACCTGAACTAGAAGCTATATTCCTAAGGAGTGGAAGGAGATTCAGGTCTGGAAAAAGTAGAAAGACAAGCCCTAGTCTATTAGGATAAAGTGACTACGAATTTGAGTCGCGGCTAGATGAAGGGTATTGCGATGAATAGGAAGAGTATCAGCCGATATCTGAAGCAAAAGAGTCAGAGGAACCTATGGAGACACCAAGGTCAGGACACAAATACAACACACCCGAAGTATTTCCAGAGGTAATGTCTAGAGCCTCATCTACTGAAAGAGTTGT
This sequence comes from Pseudotsuga menziesii, assembly GCA_001517045.1. Taxonomy (NCBI): domain Eukaryota; kingdom Viridiplantae; phylum Streptophyta; class Pinopsida; order Pinales; family Pinaceae; genus Pseudotsuga; species Pseudotsuga menziesii. Next base: position 92,023 of record LPNX010547346.1, on the reverse strand, counting down.
TAACACTGATAGTGTTAGTACTGCGACTAGCGTGCAAGAGGGTACACCTCCATTAAATTATCCATTAGACAACCCTGAATCCAAATCAATGGTTGGGGAAAATATTATATTACCCACATTTAATGGGAATGGATCAGAATATCTGGAACATCATTGGTTCCTTTGCGAAGCCATTTGGATGGTTTTCCTAGTTCATAGTGCAGACATAAAGAAAGCGTAGATGGTCATGACTATGCAGGGTCACGTGTTGTACTGGTTCATGAAGTTTTGCGTAGTACCAGTAGGAACCCCACAAAATACAATTAAGGAGATCCAAATCGCAACGATTTGTGAGTTCAAAAAACCTAAATTTAAGTCACAGTGCATTACTGAGATCAAGGAGATAAACCAGGAACTGGTAGAATCCATATGGGATTTCAATTAGCGGTTTAAAACTTTGATGGCCAAATTTAGTTTTCAGATGTTAGATGTGCAGCATAAGGAGTGGTATATTTTTTCTCTATTACCACATATCCGAGGGCCATTGATGAAACAGAATATTGTGTCACAAATAGAAGCGCTAGAACTAGCGATGAAGCTAGAATCCTCACCAATCGGAGATGGTGGCACAGGAATGATGCAGATTCATTCGCAGTTAGCTAATCTGACCGTCCAGCTTTAGGAAATTAAGAAGGGAAAAGAAGCATGTGAGGACTTATGGTGCACAAGATGTCGAATGGATGGACACACCAAGAATAATTGTCTGTCGTACATAAACTATATCTCATCAGGATCGCCAAACCCATTGAGTGTCCACGAACTACCCTGGTGTCGCATATGCCAAACTAGAGGACATCGTGACGAGGAGTGTTTATAGTTGCAGAAGATTGTAAGTACCCCAGCAAACCTTTTCTGTAAATTTTGTAATTCATTGGGGCATGAAGAGAAGCATTGCAGATCATACCAACTCTTGAAGGAAAATACAGTAGACACCTACTTGATGAAGAATGATGGGCAGGTTCAGGTTGAACAGGTGCAAGCGCACTACCATCCTGCACCTATCCCACACAATCAATATCAGAACCAGTATAAGCCTCAATACTTGCCACAAAACCAATATCAACCGCAATACCACCAGAATTAGTACCCACCACAACAACCACACCCTCAGGGAAGGGCAGGTGAAAACTTCAGAGGTAGAGGAGGAGTAGGATTAGGCAGAGGAAGAGGTCAAGTTACATGCTATAACCATGGACAACTCAGCCATTATTCTAGATATCTCCAAGATCCTACAAAGACATGCTCATATTATAAAGCGCATGACCATAATGTGGAGCAATGTCCTCATTTGATTCCAAAGTGGCAAGATCAGACTATCACAGGCCCTAACCCTGTGAGGAATCCAAATACTAAATTAAATGTTTAGATGATTGTTGTTGAGCCGTGAGAGATGAGGGTTGTTGCATAACACAAGGAGGTACTTCCGCTAGAGCTAATCGGGATATACGACAAGAACAACCGCAACCACAGTGTTGCAGCTGCAACTATTTCCCAAATTTTCTAAAAATTTTGGACCCTCCTTTTAATTTTATCTTGCATGGATTTGTTTTGGATTCATGAACTTTGTTGAATTGAGATAAATTGTTTAACATTTTCGGAGGTGAATGACTATCTTTTGATTGAATTGAACTTGAAGTTTTGGTTTGTTGATAATTTCCTTTTCCACTATCGGAAGTCATTTGAACAAAGAATCGGGGCCATAGTTCTCTACGTAGCCACTGTTGCGGAAGCTAAACGTTGAATGTTGCAACGGTTGGCTCTTATATTTTTCGATGTCGTGGTTTTGACTTTGCGATATTGTTGCTTTTCACTCTCGGAATGGTTTATGACTTTAATCGGAAGCTGTAGTCCTTATGTCATCCGTTGTTGCGGCTCCTCAGCAGACTAACTAACCGACGTATAGTTGTTCCATCTACCGATGATTTGTTATGATCTTCACCGAAATTTTATTTTTCCGCGGAACCCTTAGGCTATATGTCTCCCGCTGTTGCAATTGTGCAGTACACTATCGCTCTGGAATTTTAGTTGTTTCATCTGCCGATACCTTACTAGTTAGTGGCCCCGCTATCCAATGCGTGACTACGATAGCACTTAGTGTTTTTCTTCATCGACATTGTGGAGACCAGAGTCTGACCTTTGCCCACCGTTGCGGCTCCTTAACGAACTAATCGCCTAATCCTTAGTTAGTCTGCTTGTCGATGAAGTTTCTCCCGCTGACATTTTTTTCACCAAAGTATATATATAGGACGGGGTTATTATTTTAGTGTTTACCCTTGTGCACTCGCGCTTGCTGTCCCTGTCGAGTCGAACTGTGCATCCGTGCTTAGTTGTCAGGATTTCGGGTGTTTGGGGTGCTTCCATGGAAGTGTTGGACTATCCCGTCGACTGCAACTCATTGCTAGGTAGGCCAATCATGGTTTCTCTTTCCTTTTGATTGTATTGGGTCATTTTGGGAACTAGGGTCTTTTTCTGGTTGGGTTTTCCCATCGTGGGTGGTTAGCCATATAGATTGATGAAAGTGTATCCTTACAGTGTGAGGTATTAGTTGGTTTCACAGTTTTGGGGTGGGGGGTTTTCTTTTCTTGAGCTTGTTTGAACCGTTATGGAAACTCGAACCCGGTCCGAAGGTTTAGGAAGTTGGTGCAGACAAGTGTTACACTGTCTACACCAGTTTTTGTGGGGTTGCTTATGGTCGTATAGGGAGGGAGTTTTCAGTTCTTTTTCCGTAATGGGAATTTATCCTATTTTTCTAGGAAGGTGGAGGTTTTGATTCTCGTTCAGACTAGGATTTCCGCGAAGGCCTCATTTTCGAAGACGAGCCTCATTGATAGGGGTTTTTCATTTTGGCAAGGAGTTAAGATGCATTTCGGTTTAAAAGATGTATGTGCTAGCTAGGTCATGTTTTAGTAGCAGTTAGACTTAGAATTTTTCAAACCTAGATTGCAGAAGTTCTTCTTGCTGGTCATTTTCCATTATGCATTAATTTTCTGATAAGTTTATCTGTTGAAAATTCATATGGAAGAAGTAAATGTTTTTATATTGTTTTTCTTCATTCCTAGAACCCTGACTATAAGCTCCAATAGCCTAAGAACATGTTTGGTGTATGACAGGGAAACTTCTTCAAAGGAGATATGTGTAGAATACAAAAGAAGAAGGATCATGTTGCTGAGGGAGAACCAGCTGTGGAAGTCATTACTAAGGTGGACTATATCTATGAGGACACTAGAGCTACCACCAGGGTAGATCCAAACTAAAAATGGGTGAGATATATCGGATGATTTTGAATCAGGATGTTCTTGATGTAGGATTCGAGGAACTGGCCATATATGCCAACATCAAGAAATCTGCTCTAATGAAGGTAGCCGCTAGACCTGAGTTGTTCCCATGCTTAGAGTTGATCAATTGGATTCTACCTAAAGAAGATGTGACTACAATGATCTTAGCAAATACTGCCAAACAGGGCTACGCTACATACATCCCTGCTTATGTCTCACTAGCATATCACCTACCTCCTGCTCAAGTATACCTAACTGAAAGTTGGCTAAAGGAGATAAATTTGGACCTAGTTGAAACAGTGAAGAGAATGATGATACCTGGGAAGAACTTCTGAACTAGGCCATCAGGAGAGTATGATACAGCCACTCTATGGACTCCTTATAGGTTTATAGCACTAATGCTAAATAGAGTGTTTGGGAGAGCTCATGGTAAAATATTCAAGTTGGGATGGATTCCCATTATTTTCCAGGTGGCCACCCAGGGGACTATATTCAACTGAGAAAACATTGTGTCCAACAGCCTCTGAGCTTGCACATCTTCAACTTTAGGAGGGGTGTCCCAGAAGAAGTCTGAGTTCTATATGAGCTCCATCTTAGTGGACTGTATATTATGTACCCAGCCATTTCTAGCCTTAAGGTGTAATTGGGACAGGGACAGAACCCCTATGTACACTGCATACAAACTATTGGGGGCACACAAATATTACATCCACTATAAGGAGATATGTTAACATTTTATTATTCCTTTGTACACTTTAATCTTCCTAACAGAATGCAACTGTATGTCAGAAGAGGAATTCAAAGTCATTGAGGAACATGGGAGTTATTATTTGAATGAAGAGGGGATGTACATTAGAATGTATGGTTGCTCTAGGGCACCTTCTCTACTATCTCAGTATGCCACTGATTATGTGGTACACAAAGAACCAGTTAGGCAGGTGTATCTGGATGGTGTCAGAATCTTTTTGTTTGAACATAAGAAGGAAGCCTACCCTGCTATCCCTTTTTGAATAGGAAATTATAAGTTTGCAAATATTAAACGAGCTGCTAAATTTGTACATGAATTGGAGCAGTTTCATATTGGGGAAATGAGCTTCCACAGGAATGACTCCCAAAAGAAGGTTGCAGAGCATTGCAAAGAAGCAAATGTTCATTTTGAATATGCAAATTTCTGGGATAAGGATGAATAAGTATTCAGGAATGCAAGGAACATGACTGCATTGAAGAGAAGATTTAAACAGAAGGTGTGGGCGGTAAGGGAAAAACCGCACAAAAGAAAGCTAAAGAAGAGGAAGCCAAGAAAAGGGAAGAGGATGCTAGGAGACTAGCACAGGAGGTAGAAATTTGCCTTAAGAATGAAGAATAAGAAAGAAAGAAAGTTGCAAAAGAAGCAGCAAAGAAGGCAGAAGAAGTAGCAAAGAAGGAAGAAGAAGAAAAGAAAAAGAAAGAAGAAGAAGAAAGAAAGAAAGAAAGAAGGAAGTTGAAGAGATAAAGAAAAAACAAAATGAAACTGAAGGTTTGAGACTGACAAGATCTAAAATAGACCAGCAAAATACTGATCCTATGGAAACACAAGAAGCACAGGACCTTACCAATCAGGGGCAGGGACAAAATAATCCTGAGTCTTAGGAGCCTATTGCAACCTCTGGCAGCACCCAAGAACAGGTTATTTTTTCTGGTTTGAAGTTGATACCTTTTATGCAAAAAGAGGGAGAAGAGGTCCCTGATTTCAGCACCATATTTTATGACAAGGAGAAGAAGAGGATTGTCAAGAGAACTGAGAAGAAAGTCGAAACAGGGGGACAATCAGGTATGATGATTATTGATAAAAATTTCGTGCATGGGACAAATGCATATCCACGGTTGATAGCCAGAGATGGGGTGGCATTAACCCAGGCCACTGAAGACAATGTGGATAGACTAATGACAGACCTTGAGCAATCAAGGAAAAATGCGACTCATCTGAAGGACACTCTAAAAAAGGAGAGGGATGAAGGTAACAAGTTAAAGAGAAAATTTGAAGATATGCATAATGAAGTAAGGGCTTCAAAGATAGAATTCCAAACTCTGCAAGCAAGCAAGATAGCCTTGGAAGTCTCAGCAGAGAAGAATGAACGGGAAGTTCAGAATAGTCTAGCAGAACTACAGAAGTTACAGCTAGAATATCAAGGGTTGAAGACAGAGAACAATGACCTCAAAGTATCATATGAAACTTTGAGTGCAGAAAAGGATCAGCTGCAGAGAAAATTTGATGAGTTGGAGGCACAGAGGGGAACCATAGAAGAAAGGGAAAAACAATACCAAGTGCAGGTGGCAAGTTTTGAAGGACAGATTGCTTCATTAACAGCATCACTGAAGGATGCAAGTGAACAGCAAACTGATATCCAGCCTTTAAAGGAGCATGTCCTAGCCCAACGAAGAAGAATGCACCAACCGTAGGTGTCTATTGAGGAAGAAAGATGTAAAATCTTACATATAGATAGCAGGTTGGAGGAAATTTTGGAAACTACCTCATATTTTGTAGATAGGTCTCAGGATATTTTGGAAACCCTAACTGGAAGGATAGTAAGAATAGAAACCAATGAATAAATCCCTGCATATTTACCAGCTAAAGATCAACATAGATTAAAGCAAGATTACGACTTGCTAGAGTTTGCAATAAATACTGCAGAAGAATTCAAGAAGACTGTGAAGAAAACGAGAGCAGCATGTACTGAATACTGCAGAAGGGTGCTGGTCACCTACAACAAATGTCAAGTGGCTGCAAAACAAATACTGGATGCATTACCAGAGCATGAGTTGTTCATAGAACTACTATAGAGCAGGTACCAGGAGGATGAACAAAAGATGCAACAGGTCAAAGATTTAAATGAGCAGATCAGGAAAAATGCAGTAGCTCATTCAGCATTCAACGTCCATTTACTTGAATATCAACTAGGTTTGAGTCCAGCAAGAATTGAGGTGGTTAGTAATCAGGCTGCAAAATATGAAATAAACATTCGGTTTCTTGAGCCTTCAGATTTTGAAAGCATAGCAGCAGAGGCCCAAGCGTGGAAGAAGTTCATCAATGATCAAGTGGGGCCCTCTTCATGAAAATGCTTTATTAAATTTTGTTTTGAATGTAATATATCATATAATGTATGAGCACTCACTGATGGACAAATTTTGGAAATGAAAACGTTGGGGAAGCCTAAGAGTCACTTTGGGGCAACCCAAAAGTTTTCCTTTTTGTATAAGTATAGGAGAGTTAGTTGTAGAGAGGGACTTTTTCCTTTGAGACTTGTGAGAACCTGTTGTAAGAAGAACTATTTCCTTTTGCAATAAGAATTACAATTTTCCTGTTGGAGAAATCTTGGTAGAACTTTTCAAATGTTGTGCCATGGATGTGTTCAATGTGAACTATTTCATTTTCAGCTTTGTGTCCATTAACTATGAGATTGTTCTAACTCTTTGAACCTATGTTCTTGTATGAATGATCTCTAGTTTATTCTATGAAATTTCCACTATCAGTAATGAATATTGTTCATAAACAATTAGCTATCTGGTTGTTCATATATCTATAAACCTTCATGTATTTTGAAATAAGTAACAGCTATCTGTGGTTTTTCTTAATGCATGCGCAAAACACATTACTCATTGATGAATGATAATCTTGCTCCCTAGGGATAGGTTAGATAGTTAGTTTTAATGTCTTGCTGTGTGTGATTTAGATGCGAGAGAGTTAAGACGAGAGGTAAGAACATGCACATCACATTGTGACGCTCCTTGTATTCTCTATCAATTTGCATTCTTATATAGGCACTTGCATCTCATACTTAAACATAAAAACTAAAATATACACGGTGGACCAGGTCGTAACCGGTTAAACCTTTTATTTTTTGTTACTTTGACCTATGGTAGCCGGACTGTAAACCGGACAGATTCCCCATATCAAACAGTAACAGGCTAGTTGGGAACGTTTACTAGGGAGAATCCCTTGCTGTTGTTTCCTACGATTTTCCAGGCCTCAACAATTTTTGGCACTAGAAGGATGGTCGCCAGTGCATGGCTGGCCAAGGAAACTTATTTACTCGAAATTACTCAACCGGTAACAGTTCTGAGAGCAGTTTGTTTCCCAATCCAATTCCTGAAGAGAAGGGTAAAGAGCATATGTATTCTGTCGATAACGAAGTAGTTAATGATCTAAGAAGACATACTAGGGAATATGTGAAGAATATTGGAGGATTACGAATTATTCCTGTCTTACCCAAAAGAGAATATAAGAAGAAAGACCACCCTATATTGGAAGACGCACTATTGGTGGGAGATTTTAAAGAACTTGTAGAGACAGCCTTACAGGAAGTTGTTCAGCCTCTGAATCAGTTGGGCCCAGATACACCTTACGGTTCACCAATTCATACCCCTGTTCATTCACCACCTCATTCTCCACCCAGACTCATGGTAGGCGTAAACGCAAATCAGCCACCCAACCCACCAAATCCACCACCTGCTTGGAAGGCTAGGTCACCTCTAAAGCTAGCACCTCCTTTGCATGATTTACCTTAGGATTTTGAGAAAATTTTGGCCAAGTTTGACCCAAGTGAAAAAAATTTGGTAGATGACCATTTGCAAAGCTTTTACTTGGCCATAGAAGGACTAAGGGCGAGAGAACATGAAGATGTAGTCTGCGGATTATTTCCACATACCCTTAAAGGAGCAGCAGCCTCATGGTATTTTGCTCTGCCTACAAACTCAATCCCATACTGGGACACATTTGAAAGGATATTTAGAAATAAATATGCAGCTCTAATGAAAGGATTATGTGCTTTGAAGAAAGAAAGAAAAGAGAAAGTGCATAGTTTCACCCAAAGGTTTGCTGCTTATCTTAAGAATTTTTCTGCACCAGATAAACCATCTGATAAGGTTCTGATCGAATGCTATACTTCAACTTTAGGGCCTGACTTGGCCATGTTTTCCAAGATGCAAGTCAAACCTACGTTGTCAGAAACATATGAAGAAGCGGAGAGAGTAGAAGTTGAAAAAGAGAGCATAGAAGATTATCCTGAGCAGTCGGAAGAAAAACATTTTGGTAAGAAAGCCTTATTACTGTCTAAGCCTAAGGAGGAGGAGTCACATGACTTTGAAGGAATGTTAAAAATGATGCAGAAATTGTCTAACAGAATAATAGATTTGGAAAAGGAAAAAGAAGCTCAGAAATCTTATAAGCCTTACTATAAAAGGAGAGAGGACAACAATCAATCTAAGCCTCCTCCACACAGTCCTGCATCAATGAACTTAACAGAGGTGGGTATGGATAACTTTTGCACCTTTCATCAACAGCCCCATTCTGATAAAAATTGCCCTTAATGGATAAATTCAATGACATTAGTAATGAATCAGCTATTGGACTCTAAACTAACAGAAGTTGATGATGAGGAAGAAAGGGGAAATAAATCCACAGAAAGACAAGAGGATGATGTCTGGTTATATGGGACTGTGTCTCACTTTTTGACATAGAAGATGAAGGTACTCTGAAACATGAGGAGATATCAAAAACAAATTCAATAATTCCAAACATTAAGAAATTTCAAGACAATATGAAGAGAATATAGAAGAACAACATAGATGATAAAATACCTTAACTTACTATTAGCAGTCAAGATCCAAAACAAGTCAACATGCATGTTAGGCCTATTTAATATGAAGCTGATAATGTCAAAGAAAATCTCAAGGCACCCGAGATGGGGTACGAATTGGTAAAAGCACTTGAAGTACTAGAAGGGGAGCTTCCCACTGGCAACCAACCTGTAGAAAATATTGTTGAAGCAAGTGTGGGAGGTAAGACTAGGTTTAAAACCCCACAATTCCTCTTGATTTTGGAGATTTTAAACCATAATGTGCACAATTTTCTAGTAGACTCTGCATCATCAGTCAATGTTATGCCACTTGCAGTCTGCAAAAAGATTAATGGACAACCTAAACCTTACTCAGCTAGACAGAACCAATGTGAAAGTAGTCGGGGAAATGGAAGATGTTCTGATTTGCTTATTTGTGAATAAAAAGATATGTCAGTACATTGATGTTGTAGTAGCAGACATACCTGATGGCTATGGGCTTATTTTGAATCAAGACTGGTCGGCAAGACTAAATGGGAATTTTGCTTCAGATTAGTCACATTTGTGGTTACCTCAGAAGGGAAGTCCAAATCAGATTAAAATATTAAGAGAGCCCCACATGAAGCACAATGTTACACAATTGGAAGAAAAAAATGAACCAGTAAATTCTTTGTTGGTAAATCATCTAATTGAGTTAGAACCGGGAAACTACCAAGCAAAAGAAGCCAGCGGTACATCAGACACCCAGCCCAATCTCCTTCAATTTTCACGAGATGATAAGATTGATTGTAAAATAGCAGATGTAGTTTTTTATTCAAGTACAGTAGAATTAGATAATGGTTAGGTATTTTTCATTTTGTATTCAATCCTAGCCCCTTAACTTACAAGTTGCTAGATCTATAGGGGTGGGAAGAGGACTGACCAGTTAGTGGTTTAGTTCTCAAATTTTATTTTTGTTGATATTTATTTATGGATTATCTTGTACATAAATAAATTGATTTGGTTATTTTGATTTACTTTTTGTTCTAGTTTAGATTTTGTTTGATTTCGATAAAAAGAGGCAAACTTTTGGTTGCATGGAGAGCATCAGAATTTTGGATTAACTAAAATCCTCGATTATAATACTATGTACTAGTGTTTTATCTGAAAGAATTTCTTCTAGTGTAACAGTTTTCCTGAATGGCTATGAACACATTGAAGTCCTACTTAATCCTTGTAAAATAAATCAGGATCAAAAGGTCTGGAATACTATTTCGAGGCTCCATCCATCTCACATTTAAAAATGTCCTAGGGAGTGACAGCAAAATACCCATGGAAAGGAAGCAAGGTAAACAGTATATTATATATAAATGATCCCATGCCAAGAATTGAAAGCCAAAAAGGAAAATAAGAGTCAAAAGATCCTAAGAAAGCAATATGTATCAAAACAAAGTACTGAACTATATGAGTACAAAATTGTCAAAAGTTCTTCTCCGTCCGTGAGCTGAAAATTAAATATATCTCTCACACAAAAGGACACTATGGAGAGAGGAGCCTGAATAAAAATTCAAAAATAAAGGCATGCATGAGGACTCAAATGAAAGGAGAAAAGTCCAAAAGCATAAAAAGTGCAAAATGGCATGGGAATGAGGAACAAATGAATATTTATGTTTACCATATGTTACAATACTGTGGTGTCCAAGCTGAAAGCTACCCGAAGGAAGAGGTAAAAAAATGAAACTCATATTCCTGGCCTCAAAAGAGTTATCTTGACTTTGAAATCTTGGTTTACATTTTCCTAAATTGGACTATCATCAATGATTAAAAGTACATATAGTTTCCATTTGGGAAATCCAGACATCTACAAGAATTCAACATATTGGTTTTATTGTCAAACAATCTGTTACTTAAGGAAGAAATTGTCCAGAGATCTGGGTTCACCAAGTAGTCGCCAATTGTTGCAGCTGCAACTATTTCCCAAATTTTCTAAAATTTTTGGACACTCCTTTTAATTTTATCTTGCATGAGTTTGTTTTGGATTGTTGAACTTTGTTGAATTGAGATAAATTGTTTAACATTTTCGGAGGTGAATGACTATCTTTTGATTGACTTGAACTTGAAGTTTTGGTTTGTTGATAATTTCTTTTTCCACTGTCGGAAGTCATTTGAACAAAGAATCGAGGCCATAGTTCTTTATGTAGCCGCCGTTTCGGAAGCTAAACGCTGAATGTTCCGACAGTTAGCTCTTAGCTTTTCCGATGCCATGGTTTTGACTTTGTGATATTGTTGTTTTTCTCTCTTAGAACGGTTTATGACTTTAATCGGAAGCCGTAGTCCTTATGTCGTCCGTTGTTGCGACTCCTCAACAGACAAACTATCCGACGTATATTTGTTCTGTTTGCCAATGATTTGTTCTGATCTTCACCGACATTTTATTTTTTCACGGAACCCGTAGGCTGTATCTCTCTCGTCGTTGCGGTTGCGCAGTACACTATCGCTTTGGCATTTTAGTTTTTCCATCTACCGATACCTTACTAGTTAGTGGCCCTGCTATCTGATGCGTTACTACGACAGCACTTAGTGTTTTTCCTCGCCGACATTGTGGAGACTAGATTCTGTTCGTCGCACGCCATTGCAGCTCCTTGAAGAACTAATCGCCCGATCCTTCGTTAGTTCGCTTGCCGATGAAGTTTCCCCCGCCGACATTTTTTTCACCGAAGTCTATATATAGGATGGGGTTATTATTTTATTTTTTACCCTTGTGAACTCGCACTTGCTTTCCATGTCAATTCGAACTGTGCATCCATGCTTAGCTGTCGGGATTTCGAGCGTTTAGGGTGCTGCCGTGGAAGTGTTGGACCATCCCGTCGACTGCAACTCATTTCCAGGTAGGCCAATCATGGTTTCTCTTTCCTTTTGATTGTATTGGGTCATTTTGGTAACTAGGGTCTTTTCTTGGTTGGGTTTTCCTACCGTGGGTGGTTAGCCATATGGATTGATGAATGTGTATCCTTACAGCGTGAGGTATTAGTCGGTTTCACAGTTTTGCGGTGGGGGGGTTTTTTTCCTGAGCTTGTTTGAACCGTTATGGAAATTCGAACCCGGTCTGAAGGTTTAGGAAGTTGGTGTAGACAAGCATTACGCTGTCTACACCAGTTTTTGTGGGGTTGCTTATGGCCGTCTGGGGAGGTACTTTTCAGTTATTTTTTCGTCCTGGGCATTTACCCTATTTTTCTCGGAAATCGGAGGTTTTGATTCTCGTTCAAACTGGGATTTCCGTGCAGGGACTCATTTTTGAAGACGAGCCTCACTAATAGGGGTTTTTCGTTTTGGCGAGGAGTTAAGATTCATTTCAGTTTAAATGATGTATGTGATAGCTAGGTCATGTTTTAGTTGTAGTTAGACTTAGAATTTTTTAGACCTAGCTTGCAAAAGTTCTTCTTGCTAGTCATTTTCCATTATGCATTAATTTTTTGATACATTTATCTGTTGAAAATACATATGGAAGAAGTAAATTTTTTTATATTGTTTCTCTTCATTCCTAGAACGCTAACTATAAGCTCCAATAGCCTAAGAACATGTTTGGTCTATGAGAGGGCAACTTCTTCAAAGGAGATATGTCTAGAAGACAAAAAAAGAAGGCTCCTGTTGCTGAGGAAGAACCAGATGTGGAAGTCATTACTAAGGTGGAATATATCTATGAGGACACTAGAGCTACCATTGGGGTAGATCCAGACTACAAATGGGGTGAGGTATATCGGATGATTTCAAATCAGGATGTGCTTGACGCAGGATTCGAGGAACTGACCATATATGCCAACATCGATAAATCTGCTCTGATGAAGGTAGCCACTAAACCTGAGTTGTTCCCATGCTTAGAGGTGATCAGATGTGACTACAATGATCTTAGAAAATACTGCCAAACAGGGCTACACTGCATACAGCCCTACTTATGTCTCGCTAGCATATCACCTACCTTCTGCTCAAGTATACCTAACTAAAAGTTGGCTAAAGGAGATAAATTTGGACCTACTTGAAACAGTGAAGAGAATCATGATACCTAGGAAGAACTTACGAACTAGTCCATCAGGAGAGTATGATACAGCCACTCTCTAAACTCCTTACAGGTTTATAGCACTGATGCTAAATAGAGTGTTTGGGAGAGCTCATGGTAAAAGTTTCAAGTTGGGATGGATTCCCATTATTTTCTATGTGGCCACCCAGGGGACTATATTCAACTGGGAAAACATTGTGTCCAACAGCCTCTCAGCTTGCATATCTTCACCTTTGGGAGGGGTGTCCTAGAAGAATTATGAGTTCTATATGAGATTCATCTTACTGGACTGGAATATTATGTACCCAGCCATTTCCAGCCTTAAGGTGCAATTGGGACAGGGACAGAACCCCTATGTACACTGCATACAAACTATTGTGGGCACACAGATATTACAGCCACTATAAGGAGATAAGTGAACATTTTATTATGCCTTTGTACACTTTAATCTTCCTAACATAATGCAACTATATGTCAGAGGAGGCATTCAAATTCATTAAGGAACATGGGAGTTATTATTTGACTGAAGAGGGGATGTACATTAGAATGTATGGTTGCTCTAGGTCACCTTCTCTACTACCTCATTATGCCACTGATTATGTGGTACATAAAGAAGCAGTTAGGCAGGTGTATCTGGATGGTTTCGAAAGATTTTTGTATGAACATAAAAAGGCATCCTACCCTGCTATCCCTTTTTGGATAGGAAATTATAAGTTTGCAAATATTAAACGAGCTGCTGAATTTGTACAGGAATTGGAGCAGTTTCATTTTGGGGAAATGAGCTTCCACAGGAATGACTCCCAAAAGAAGGTTGCAGAGCATTGCAAAGAAGCAAATGTTCATTTTGAATATGCAAATTTATGGGATAAGGATGAAGAAGTCTTTAGGAATGCAAGGAACATGACTGCATTGAAGAGAAGATTTAAACAGAAGATCACCAGTGTGGGCGGTAAGGGCAAAACCGCACAAAAGAAAGTTGAAGAAGACGAAGCAAAGAAAAGGGAAGAGGATGCTAGGAGACTAGCATAGGAGGAAGAAATTTGGCTTAAGAATCAAGAAGAAGAAAGAAAGAAAGTTGTAGAAGAAGTAGCAAAGAAGGCAGAAGAAGCAGCAAAGAAGGAAGAAGAAGAAAAGAAAAAGAAAAAAGAAGGAAGATGAAGAGATAAAGGAAAAACAAAAGGAAACTGAAGGTCTGAGACTGATAGGATCTAAAACAGACCAACAAACTATTGATCCTATGGAAACACAAAAAGCATAGGATCATACCAATCAGGGGCATGGACAAGATAATCCTAACTCTCAGGAGCCTGCTGCAACCTCTGGTAGCACCCAAGAACAGGTTGTGTTTTCTGGTTTGAACTTGATACCTTTTATGCAAAAAGAGGGAGAAGAGGTCCCTGATTTCAGCACCATCTTTTATGACAAGGAGAAGAAGACGATTTTCAAGAGAACTGAGATGAAATTCAAAACAGGGGGACAATCAGGTATGATGATTACTGATAAAACTTTGTTGCATGGGACAAATGCAGATCCATGATTGACATCTAGAGCTGGGGTGGCATCAACCCAGGCCACTGAAGACAATGTGGATAGACTGATGATGGACCTTGAGCAATCAAGGAAAAATGCAGCTCAGCTGAAGGACACTCTAAAAAAGGAGAGGGATGAAGGTAACAAGTTAAAGAGAAAATTTGAAGATATGCATAATGAAGTAAGGGCTTCAAAGATAGAATTCCAAACTCTGCAAGCAAGCAAGATAGCCTTGGAAGTCTCAGTAGAGAAGAATGAACGGGAAGCTCAGAATAGTCTAGCAGAACTACAGAAGTTACAACTATAATATCAAGGGTTGAAGACAGAGAACAATGACCTCAAAGTATCATATGAAACTTTGAGTGCAGAAAAGGATCAGTTGTAGAGAAAATTTGTTGAGTTGGAGGCACAGAGGGAAACCATAGAAGAAAGAGAAAAACAATACCAAGTGCAGGTGGCAAGTTTTCAAATACAGATTGCTTCATTGAGAGCATCACCGAAGGATCCCAGTGAATAGAAAACAGATATCCATCCTTTAAAGGAGCATGTCCTAGTCCAATGAAGAAGAATGCACCAACTGCAAGTGTCTATTGAGGAAGAAAGATGTAAAAACTTACAGATAGATAGTAGGTTGGAGGAAATTTTGGAAACTACCTCATATTTTGTAGATAGGTCTCAGGATATTTTGGAAACCCTGACTGGAAGGATAGTAAGAATAGAAACCAATGAAGAAATCCCTACAAATTTACCAACTAAAGATCAACATAGCTTAAATTAGGATTACGAATTGCTAGAGTTTGCAATAAATACTGCAGAAGAATTCAAGAAGACTGTGAAGAAAACAAGAGCAGCCTATACCGAATACTACAAAAGGGTGTTGGTCACCTACAATAGATGTCAAGTGGCCACAGAACAAATACTAGATGCATTACCATAGCATGAGATGTTCACAGAACTACTGCAGAGCAGGTACCAGGAGGATGAATAGAAGATGCAACAGGTCAAAGATTTATATGAGCAGATCCTGAAAAATGCAGTAGCTCATTCAACAGTCAGCATCCATTTACTTGAAGATCAGCTACGTTCGAGTCCAGCAAGAATTGAGGTGGTTAGCAATCAGGTTGCAAAATATGAAATAAACATTCGGTTTCTTGAGCCTTCAGATTTTGAAAGCATAGCAGCAGAGGCCCAAGAGTGGAAGAAGTTCATCAATGATCAAGAAGGGCCCTCTTCATGAAAATGCTTTATTAAATTTTTTTTTGAATGTATTATATCGTATAATGTATGAGAACTCACTAATGGACAAATTTTGGGAATGAAAATGTTGGAGAAGCCTAAGAGTCACTTTGGGGAAACCCAAAAGTTTTGCCTTTTTGTATAGGTATAGGAGAGTTAGTTGTAGAGAGGGACTTTTTCCTTTGAGACTTGTGAGAACCTGTTGTAAGAATAACTATTTCCTTTTGCAATAAGAATTACAATTTTCTTGTTGGAGAAAGCTTGGTGAAACTTTTTAAATGATGTGCCATGGATGTGTTGACTGTGAACTATTTCATTTTCAGCTTTGTGTCCATTAACTATGAGATCGTTCTAACTTTTTGAACCTATGTTCTTGTATGAATGCTCTCTAGTTTATTCTATGAAATTTCCATTATGAGTAATGGATGTTGTTCATAAACAATTAGCTATCTGGTTGTTCATATATCTATAAATGTTCATGTATTTTGAAATAAGTAACATCTATCTGTGATTTTTCTTAATGAATGCGAAAAACACATTACTCATTGATGAATGATAATATTGCTCCCTAGGGATAGGTTAGATAGTTAGTTTTAATGTCTTGTTGTGTGTGATTTAAATGGGAGAGAGTTAAGACAAGAGGTAAGAACCTATGCATCACATTGTGGCGCTCCTCGTATTCTCTATCAATTTGCATTCTTAGATAGGCACTTGCATCTCATACTTAAACATAAAAACTAAAATATACATGGTGGACCGGGCCGTAACCAGTAAAACCTTTTATTTTTGGTTACTTTGACCTACGGTAGTCGACCCGTAAACCGGACGGATTCCCCATACCAAACAGTAATGGGCTAGTTGGGAACGTTTACTGGGGAGAATCCCTTGATGTTGTTGCCTGCGATTTTCCATGCCTCAACACACAGCCACAAGTGGGACTCGCAGCACAGAAGAAAGTACCATTCGACGTTCAAAAGAAGAAGCAAGTCTTTTTGGACGTGTGACCGAAGTCTGTGGATCAAGAACAACTGTCAACATCAGCTGAAGTCAAGGATATGCATGAATGCTTCCAACATCTATTCCAGAATCAGATCCGAAAAAGGGTTACTAAGATCAAGTCGTTTCTGTCAAGTTGCTTAGTGCTAATTCAAGATAAGGATGCTATCGCATAACTACAAGCATTGGTAGAAGAAACCCCATATGAGTCACAACTAGGAAGGAAGGTTAACCATGTCAAGAATAAATTCAAAACCAGGCACGATTTAAGAATGACTGCATAGATAGGGGATTATGACATGGATTATATCATTCTAGATCTAGCATCAAACATCAATATTTTGACATGGAAGACCTGGGAGAGCGTGGGCAAGCCGCACTTGGACTAGTCTCTATCTAGTTGCAACTTGTAAATCAGGTGAAGGTCCTACCAATTGGTAGGTTGAGTCAAGTCCCTATCGACATCGAGGGGTTGCGCACATTTGCAGACTTTGAAGTCATTAATAGTGTCAAAGACACGAACCCATATCTCGCATTTCTGGGGATAGATTGGGCCATAGATAATCAGACCATTATAAATTTTAAGAAAAGGATTCTATCATTCGAGGATGATGAGATGAGGTTTGTGTCACCCATTGATCCATTAGAAGGACAAATATATGTCGAGTCTATCCACAGCAAGGAACAGGGTTATTATCTCGACCAGATCTACAATGTCACTACCTTACAAGAATATTACATCAACCCGAAAGCGGATGGAAACCTGAGATGGAAGAGCATTAGTTCCTGCACATCTGACTTGGGAGAGGCCTTCAAGAATTGGCTCAATGTTTGGATAAGGATATGGTGACTTTTGATACTTTGAAGTTTAAGCTGACCAGGGAATTGTTAGCAGAAGCTACATGGATCTTAGATGAGGGTGAATACTGGTTTTAAAAAGTGCCTTTCACTTTTGATGCTCAGAAATATTTACTTCCAGATGTAGTAGCAGATTGAGGAAAGGGAGTACCTATTCAAAAATTTAAACCAGAATGGATAGAGCCTATCAAAATTCTACAAAGTTATATCACTTGTGAAGGGATATTTGCTTTTGTTTTTAAGTATCATTTTAGATTCTTGCAACATCTCAACCATGAATCCAAAATGAATCTCCCATTCTTCTTCTTGAAAATTTTATAGAAGATGTCTAGCATGGTGAAATAACATCAGGATCACACCAAACAATCAGTGTTTCATCATGGGATTATAAAACTAGTCATAAGCACTGTACTTCAAAAAAGAGAGAAGACATGGGAATATTTCCTATTTTGGTCTGGTTTCCAAATAGAGAAGGAAGAGCAGTCTCAGAAGAGACAGTTCGATAAAGGTCAGAATTTTATCAAGAAGCTTAAAAAGAAAGTCACAGTCAAGAATGAAGAAGGTAGTGAACTAGGAAAAGCTTTGAACCAAGAAGATGAAAACATTGAAATTCAACAGCAAATTAATATTGAAGAAAACAAAGTTTCAAAGTCATAAGTGAAGGAAATCGAGCCTGTAGAAAATGCTTTTCTTATAGAATTGAATCAAGGTGTAAAGGAAGATGTAAAAGAGCAGAAACCAGTTACTATTACAGTACTCTCTGAAGAAGAGGAAAGGTCATTATCTGATGAAACTAGGGTTCATATCAAACAAGATATACATACATATTCTGAAGAAGAGACAATGTCACGAAGGAAGAAAATGAAGGTTGTTGAACTAGCTTCTATTACACATCAAGGGAAAGTTTTGAAAATGTTAGGAGAGGTTGGAGCAATTTGGAGGCCCAAGACAAGGCCAAAGAACAAACTCGGATTAAATATGAAGAAGCTGTTAAACCGTAAGAAGATTACAGTAATTGAAGGTTCCTCATCTCAGGAGAAATTAGAAGATAGTGAAGATGAAAATAAAAAGGTTATGAAGGGTAAAAAGAAAGTAGTTTCAAAAAATAAACCAGTTTTCACTGAAACTAAGATCTCAGAAATATTCATGGAGATTGGAAAGAAGATGATTCTAGAACAACATCAAAATGATTTAAAGAGCTCTTGTATAGAGAAAGGAGAGGTTGCTGAGAAATCAGCTCAGTGCAGTATTAAAGCTTAAGAGTATTCAGAAATCCCTGTGACCTTGACAGAGCATATGGAAGAAGATGAAGAAATTTTTAGGAAGCTGAAAATTCCTTGGATTCCTAAAGGAATGCAGCCAGTATTAGAAGGAAAATGCATTGATTCTGAAAATAAAAATTTGTAGAGGAGTATCAACAAATACAAACATCAAATTGAGTACCTGCATGAGACCAATGAAGGATTAGTGACTGCAAATAGAAGACTGAGAGAAAATTTGGAAGAAGTAAAGAGTCATTATCAGGAACTAATTTCAGTTTCTAAAGAGGATTTGAAAAGAAAGAGACAGACAGAGAGCCTATTTACACAACTAAAACAAACTATTCAAGAGCTGACATAGTAGAATGAGGAGCTGACAAAAAGAGTGGAAGAGTTGGAAGCAGATCACCAGAAAGCCAGAAGGAAGCCTCGGGATTTAGAAGGAATTGCTCTTCTAGCAGAGGCAACAAAGGACTTGTAAAAGTACTTTAAAACAAGCAGTTATTAGTTAGTTTTTAAAGTTATTTCATTTTTGTATAATGATGGTTTTATTGAACAATTCAATAGATGACCTAAAAGCAGTTTATTCAGTTATATAACTGACTTTGAAAAACAGGATAAATGTAAGTTTTGGAAAGGACCAAGGGTTCGATTTTTGTTGCAAGGGGAGGCTATCAAGATGTGGTTTATGAGATAAGTGTAAAAAATCTTGTGTTTTTTATGACTTAATTATGAAATATATGCAACTATAAGCCCTTTTTAGACTATTTATTGGTTTCATTTCTGATTTGTGTTAATCACACAGTTGATATACTAATTTCTTGCTTAAGGTTATTATGCATGAAATGCTTGTTGACTGTGGGTGGACTTCAGTGCTATGATTATTGTGTTTGGTTTATAGTTTATAGTTTATATGTTATGCATCTCAATCCTTCAAAGGTTCATGATTTAGTGTTTTCTTTAGTTTCATGAAGTTTCTTCCCTCTTGTCTACAAACTATACAACCAAAACCCTAGAAAAAACTATTTTACTTAATTGTGTTTATTGAGATTGTGTTGGCTTGTTCTTTCGTAGTCTGAGAACAATTTATGGCACAAACATCTTTGTCATCGTTGCCGGGGATGAAGCTGAAAGCCTACTTTCTCTGGGTTACTCGTCATTTCACTGGTTTTGAGAGGTGAACTTAAACCAACAAATTTTAAAAGACTACATTTAACCAAATAGTTCACAAAGGCTACTAAGGGAGTTGGGATAAGAGGTAGATCTAGTTTAGCATTACACCTGGGTGTCTCAGACCCATAGAAAATTCTGAAAGAAGCTAGGAAAATTAGGAGATCACAGTCACCCCCAGCTTTATGCAGCCCTTATTAATTTGACCTACTGTCACCCTTTCAACTTTCCGAGCAGGAAAAACAAAATCTATCTTGACAAATCGATTGGAGACTCCACTAGTTCAACATGCAGAGGCCGAAGACCATGGAATCCATTCTGGCTCGAAGGTTTGCACCTTTCAATTTTTTTGATGTTCCGGGTTTTCCAAATCCAGTACCTACTATGGATGTTTGGGGAGATTGTCTTCCACGGTTTAGAGAAAGCAAAGAGGATAATCCTTCAGATCACCTCATCAAATTTCATCAATATATGGCCCAGTTAAATATACAGCATGAATATGTTCATGTATTCACTCGAGCAAGATGCATGAGAATGGTATTTTTCTCTTCCCGCTTCTAGCATTTCCTCACTGAAAGAATTCCACACATGTTTTCGGAAACATTGCAATTATGTGTTCTCAGCTGAATTATTTTTTAAAGATTGTTGTGAGCAGGCTGATTTTTATAATACAATTTCTGATTCAAAAAATCATGATGATAAGTATAATCAAGAATTCAAAACATATCATGAAGAAGTTGTAGTTTCATAATTTGTTGAAGATGAAGAGGTAACATTTTCAGATACTGTTGTCAAGGAAGAATTCCATGATCATTATGATAATCAAGTTGTTGTTTTAGGTCAGGTTGAAGATTATTCTAGTGATGAGATCATCAGAGATAGTTTTGAATATTCTCATAATGATTTCAACAGTCTTAATAATCATTTGAATGCTAATACTGTTGAAGATCAATCTCTTGTTCAACAAACTGTTGGAAATCATTGTTGTGTTAAAGATCGGCTTTGTATTAAAAAAAATACGAACCTTCAGCATCATCATTCGAAATTTCCCAAAATGATCTTCGTTATGATGAAGAGATTAGGGCTCCAAGACAAGCCTGCCTGGAAAAATTACATGCATGCGCTACAAGAAAATCGCGCAGTTCAAAAATCATCATTTTTGGTTCAGATTTTTTAAAATTCTCACACATGAGATGTCATTCATACTTGGTTGATGGATTTGATACGTGTTTCCTCTAGACTGATCATTGTGATAGGTGTTAATTTTTCAAGCAAATCATCATGAGGGTGAGTTGCAGTGGTCTGTTGCAGAGTGATGGAATAATAATGATTAAACATGATGAGACAAATTTGCCTTGAATTTCGTATCCCATGAAGTGCACAAAGATCAGATGAAGTTCGTGGCGAAGAATTAGCAGTGTATAATAAAATTTTGAAACAGATCACAAATCTAGGGATTTAAGGAGCGATTGTTTGGACTTATCGTAGTGGTCAGAGAAGATTGAGGAATGCAATTGGACACCTGACAGTGAAGAAAGCGTGATTTCAGCACCTGGATTCATCACTTTGACAGGTAGGCTGGGAATTGATATCAAAGTCTATGAATTTGGGTTTTTACTAATCAAAGGTTTAATGAGGGAATTTAATAAACATTATTGGTATATAAACCTAATTCATACTAAATGATGAATTCTCTGTCAATGGAATTAATGCATTTATCAGTTTAAATGAGAGAGTTCAGTTTGGGGTTTTAGGTTTCCCAATATAGCATTGTCTATCAGATTTTCAAGACTTGAAGAGATTTAGAGTTTGTTTTATCGACAAAAGCAATTTGACAATTGTTCAAAATGAAAAGAAGTGGTAAGACCAATAGAGCAGAACCTTCAGACATGAGCTAGGTTCAAACTTTTCCAGATTGTGCAAAATTGTTTTCAGAGGCAGGGTGGTTAGTGTTTTTTGAAAGAATTAAAGGATATCACTCAAAAGTCTCTTATAAATTTGCTCAATGTTTGGATAAGGATATGGTGACTTTTGATACTTTGAAGTTTAAGCTGACCAGGGAATTGTTAGCAGAAGTTACAGGGATCTTAGATGAGGGTGAATGCTGGTTTTAAAAAGTCCCTTTCACTTTTGATGCTCAGAAATATTTACTTCCAGATGTAGTAGTAGATTAGGGAAAGGGAGTACCTATTCAAAATTTTAAATCAGAATGGATAGAGCCTATCAAAATTCTACAAAGTTATATCACTTGTGAAGGGAGATTTGCTTTTGTTTTTAAGTATCATTTTAGATTCTTGCAACATCTCAGCCATGAATCCAAAATGAATCTCCCATTCTTCTTCTTGAAAGGTTTACAGAAGATGTCTAGCAGGGTGAAAGAACATCAGGATCACACCAAACAATCAGTGTTTCATCATGGGTTTATAAAACTAGTCATAAGCACTATACTTTAGAAAAGAGAGAAGACATGGGAATATTTCCTATTTTGGTCTGGTTTCCAAACAGAGAAGGAAGAGCAGTCTCAAAAGAGACAATTAAATAAAGGTTAGAATTTGATCAAGAATCATAAAAAGAAAGTCACAGTCAAGAATGAAGAAGGTAGTGAACTAGGAAAATCTTTGAACCAAGAAGATGGAAACGTTGAAATTGAACAGCAAATTAATATTGAAGAAAACAAAGTTTCAAAGTCAGAGGTGAAGGAAATCGATCCTATAGAAAATGTTTTTCCTGTAGAATTGAATCAAGGTGTAAAGGAAGATGTAAAAGAGCAGAAACATGTTCCTATTACAGTACTCTCTAAAGAAGAGGAAAGGTCATTATCTGATGAAACTAGGGTTCATATCAAAAAAGATATACATACACATGCTGAAGAAGAGACAATGTCACGAAGGAAGAAAATGAAGGTTGTTGAACTAGTTTCTATTACACATCAAGGGAAATTTTTTAAAATGTTAGGAGAGGTTGGAGTAGTTTGGAGGCCCAAGACAAGGCCAAAGAACAAACTCGGATTAAATATGATGAAGCTGTTAAACCCTAAACTAGATGAAAAGAATATTACAGTAATTGAAGATTCCTCATCTTAGGAGAAATTAGAAGACCAAGAAGATGAAAATAAAAAGGTTATGAAGGGTAAAAAGAAAGTAGTTTCAGAAAATAAACCAGTTTTCACTGAAACTAAGATCTCAGAAATATTCATGGAGGTTCGAAAGAATATGATTCTAGAATAGCATCAAAATTATTTAAAGATCTCTTGTATAGAGAAAGGAGAGGTTGCTGAGAAATCAACTCAGTGCAGTATTAAAGTTGAAGAGTATTCAGAAACCCTTGTGACCTTGACAGAGCATATGGAAGAAGATGAAGAAATTTTTTGGAAGCTGAAAATTCCTTGGATGTCTGAAGGAATGCAGCCAGTATTAGAAGGAAAATGCATTGATTCTGAAAATGAAAATTTGCAGAGGAGTATCAAGCAATACAAACATCAAATTGAGTACCTGCATGAGACCAATGAAATATTAGTGACTTCAAATAGAATAATGAGAGAAGATTTGGAAGAAGTAAACAGTCATTATCAGGAACTAATTTCAGTTTCTAAATAGGCTTTAAAAAGAAAGATACAGACAAAGAGCATGTTTACAGAACTAAAACAAACTATTCAAGAGCTGACACAACAGAATGAGGAGCTGACAAAAAGAGTGGAAGCGTTGAAAGCAAATCACCAGAAATCCAGAAGGAAGACCCAGGCTTTAGCAGGAATTGCTCTTCTAGCAGAGGCGGCAAAGGAATTGTAAAAGCACTTTAAAACAAGCAGTTATTAGTTAGGTTTTAAAGTTATTTCATTTTTGTATAACAATGGTTTTATTGAACAATTCGATAGATGACCTAAAAGTAGTTTATTTAGTTATATAACTGACTTTAAAAAACAAGATAAATGTAAGCTTGGGAAAGGACCAAGGGTTCGATTTTTGTTGCAAGGGGAGGCTATCAAGCTGTGGTTTATGAGCGAAGTATAAAAACTCTTATGTGTTTTTTATGAATGAATTATGAAATATGTGCAACTATAATCCCTTTTTAGACTATTGACTGGTTTCATTTCTGATTTGTGTTAATCACTCAATTGATATACTCATTTCTTGTTTAAGGTTATTATGCATGAAATGCTTGTTGACTGTGGGTGGAATTCAATGTTGTGATTATTGTCTTTGGTTTATAGTTTATATGTTATGCATCTGAGTCCTTCAAAGGTTCATGATTTATTGTTTGCTTTAGTTTCATGAAGTTTCTGCCCTCTTGTCTACAAACTGTACAACCAAAACCCTAGAAAAACCTATTTTACTTAATTGTGTTTATTGAGATTGTGTTGGCTTGTTCTTTCGTATTCTGAGAACAATTTCTAGCACAAACACATGGAATTGCAACAAGGAACTCGAGATTGGGAAGGGCTAGCTAAGAAGTTCATGCACACATTTGAATTTGCTGATGAGAAACCTATAGTTGATGTTGCGCTTCAGACGATCAAGGAAACGATATTCGTTGAAATCCCTATCGAAGTGGCATGTTCCCACCAGTGCAGCACGACTATCCAGTAATGGATGGCTTGTTACAACCTAGATAGAGAACCATATGATGATCCAACTAACATAAACATACCAGAGTCAGAGAGTGCACGCGAAGTTGAAGGAAGTGGTATTTCCAGCCATTCGTTCCTCAAGCTGCTGAAACTCAAGAAAGTGAATATTGGCTCGTCGGAGAACCCCAAAGTTTTCCAATATAGGAGATTATTGGGATGATGAGACAGTATCGAGGATCATATACTTGCTACATGAGTTTTGGGACCTATTCCCTACCAATTTCTCAGAGATGAAGGGAATAGTAGGATATCTAGGAGAAATGAAAATACCCCTGAATCCATAGGCTAAACCATTTAAGCAGTGACCTTATAGGTTGAATCCAAGGTACAAAGAGAGGGTAAAAAATGAAATGGATCGCATGCTCGACACCGAAATCATTGAACCTGTTGAGGAATCAAAATGGATCATCCCTATAGTGATCCAATATAAGAAGACAACAGATGAAGCCAGGATCTTTGTTGACATGAGAAAGTTGAACGACTCATGCCTGCATGATCCATTCCCAACACCGTTCATAGATGAAGTATTGGAAAGTGTCGAAGGAAAAGAGATGTATTCATTCAGCGATGGCTTCTCTATCTATTACCAAGTCAGAATTGCGAAGCAGGATAGACATAAAATGACCTTCGTCATAGAATGGGGATGCTACCAATATACGGTAATGCCCTTTGGACTCAAGAATGCACCTGCTAGTTTTCTAGAATAAGAGTTTTTTCTTTTAAATATTTCATACATAAATTTAGTGAGGTCTACTTTGATGATTGGATTGTGTTTGGTCTATTAAGAGATCATATTGAGAGTTTTCGCATGATGCTGGGCCATTTTCGTCCGTATCAGATCGTGCTTAATTCCAAGAAATGTATTGCACCATTTGGTGTGTTGTTGGGTGATGTTGTATGTCGTGATGGTATTTTGGTCGAACCAGTGAATGTTGTGATTATCCTTGACTTACCACCGCTTACATCAGTCACACCACTCATATCAGTGCTAGGACACACATGATACTACAGGAAGTTCATCAAAGGGTATGCTGAGATAACTGCACCCATGGAAAAATTGTTGAAGAAATATGCAAAGTTTCAGTGGATGGAGACTTGTCAGGAATGCTTGGATAAATTAAAGAACAAGATGGACATTGCGCCAATACTTGTATTTCCATACTAGAAAAAGGATTTCCATGTTCATGTGGACCCATAGTCTGCTATGCTCGGCATAGTCTTGATGCAACTAGGTGAGGGTGCGCTTGACCACCCTATTGCTTTTGCTAGTAGAAAACTGTCGACGACAAAGAAAAATTACACAACCATAGAGAGAGAAAGACTCGCCATGGTATATGCGTTGCAAAAGTTTTGACACTACTTATTGGGTGGACATTTTAAAATGTACACTAATCATTTGGCTCTAAAATACCTAGTCAACAAGCCAGTGTTGGGGGGGAAGATCTGCCGATGGCTTCTCCTGTTTCAAGAATTTTATTTCAAATTCATTGTTAAACCCGGTCAACTGAATGTTGGACCTGATTACCTTTCGATGATAGAAAGTGGTGAAGAACCCGCCAATCTGGAGGATAACTTGCCTAACGTGCAACTATTTGCGGTCACCATGATGGAATATCAGAATAAGGATTCTAACACTGTCATGCACTTCCTAAGCACAGGATACGCGCTTAAAGGATTCTCCACTACACAGAAGAAACATATGGTTGTCAAATCCGTTGATTATACATTGATCGCGGAACACTTATACAAGATGGGAACAAATGACATATTGTAACGCTGTGTTTTTTACTATGAACAAAAGTGGGTAATGAGTGAAGCACATGCCAGTGTCGCAGGAGGACACTACACTGGAAAGGAAACTGTGCGCAAGATATTGCAAGCAAGACTATGGTATCCAACCATACATATGGATACTAAGAGATTCTGTTGGCACTGTGATATCTGCCACTTAAAAGGAAAACCATCGCGCCGCAACGAGATGCCGCTTGCATCGCAGATAAACCTCCAAGCATTTGACAAGTGGGTCGTTTATTTTTTTGGACCGATCAGTCCACCAGGGAAGAGGACTGGCACGCACTACATTAATACTGTGACAAAATATTTAACCATATGGGTTGAAGTCGCACCTATTAAATATTGCACCACTGCGACTACGGCAAAGTTTTTATTTGAAAATGTGGTGACCAGATTTGGCTATCCGAAAATTCTACTCAACAACCAAGGTACACATTTTGTTAACAAAATGATTATTGATCTTACTGCTGAGTTCCAAATTCAACATAAGAAGAAGACACCCTATCATCCTCAAGCAAATGGAATGGTTGAAGCCTTCAACAAGATTCAAGAGAATGCATTAACCAAAGTATGCAATGTGTGCTGAGATGATTGGGATCATAAAGTTTCAGCTGTGCTATGGGTATATCGCACAACTTGCAAGCAACCAATAGGGCACACCCCATTCAAACTAGTGTATCGATAAGAATCTGTTGTGTTGATGGAGTACATTGTTCCAATCCTACGGATTGTCGTGCTAACAAAAATAATTGACAGAGATGTTGTCGAGAAAAGGTTGTCGTAGCTTTTATGAGATGGAAGAGGAACGCTTCGTCGCAGAGTTCCATCAAAACATAGAGAATCAAAGGGAAAAAGCATGGCATGATCACTACATCAGGATTAATCCATTCAAATTCTAGAGACTGTTTTGTTGTATGAAATAAAATTCTTCAAACATCCATGGAAATTGAAGACACATTGGCTAGGACCATATGTGATCGTGCATATCACTTATACATGCATAGTGAAGTTGCAGAAGTTGTATGGAATGTACATCGCAGGAATGGTAAATGATAGTCACCTAAAACCTTACTATGATGGCCGTGACATGCCTGGGTAAGGTCGCATCGTGCGTGAAAAAAAAGGGAAGGAAACTGTTCTGTCGCATGTCTATGACGGAAGCAGGAAAATCACAGTAAAGAGCGGGAATGACAACTAGCAGTCATTAAATTCCAGATACCTAAAAATACATAGGCATTTATGACAACGAAGCATCATTAATTAGACGAGTCCGAGGAGAATGATGGTGTGCTTTTTGGTCCCATCAGTCATCTCCACCATAACTGCCATAACTGTTTGATAGGTATAGCTCAAAACTCGATTAGGTGAATTGATGTGGAATGCATCGAACGAGAATCCCATGTGATCGACAAGACGTCGATCTGCCACCGAATAAATGCATGTAGGATGGGAACATCCCTATAAATATGAGGCTTCATCGTCAAGGTTCAGTTTATTTGCATAGAGCGAACAAGAGCGAACCAGATCTTATGTGTGAGAGAGACGGAGCTAATGGTTATTGATATTTCCAGCGCCAGTGACAAATCTAACATGACTATCGCCTCACCATTTCCAATCGAAGAAGAAATTGTGTCGCCATAGGTATAGCAGACATAACAAGAATTAGAAATGATGGAGCGAACAAGGCAACAGACAACTCCTACGACCGGTTCAACACCTGTTCCAACCTCTGTTTTGAGCCCTGTGCCAAACCCCGTTCATAATATTCTTGTTAATCCACCAGTTACAGGTCCATGACCAGTTGTGCCACCAAGAGACGCTCCAAAATCCTCAAGGCCGAAGATCTCAAAGAAACGCAAGGCTAAGGCCATTGCGGATATTCCTTCTGAGGACATGCCTGGGGAGGATGCACAAGACTCTCCACCGTGTAGAGACACAGGTGCCACCATTGAAGAGCAGAACCTGTTACCACAATATGTTAGTCTGAGGAGTGAAGAGGCATTGGAAGTGAAGCTTCCATCGAAAGCGTGCTCCTCCTTGGCAACACTCCAGATCCCTACTGGTGTACCCCTATTGATGGATATATTGTCGAAGCTGGTCAAGCTATAGTTTGAGGATACTGATATGTGCAAGCAGGCAAGCTTGGAAAGGAAAATTTACATGGTCACGCTTCCACCCATGTTGCATGACCCCCAACTCGTAGTACCAA
The DNA here is from genome assembly GCA_001517045.1 of Pseudotsuga menziesii. Lineage (NCBI taxonomy): Eukaryota > Viridiplantae > Streptophyta > Pinopsida > Pinales > Pinaceae > Pseudotsuga > Pseudotsuga menziesii. Next base: position 63,403 of record LPNX010547346.1, on the reverse strand, counting down.
TGGAGTGGGCCAGCGGTGTAGACAGCACGAGCTTACTAAACTTGCTACTCATGCCGCACTTTGGTCGGAGCACGCAATTAACTACATATGTGCGACAGCTCCTCGTTTTTTTTCATAGAGGATATTTATGGCTCGATCGACCCTACCCTGTAGACGTCGAGCTCATCTCGTCAATAACGAGTCTGTTGAAGATAGGAGAAGACCCTACCGTATCTATGTTCAAACAGATATACGACCAAAATGAAGAAAAAATATGACCTTCAGCGCGCGGGTAGGGGGTTCCTCATTGCCCCTATAGAGGACAACACGGTGAGGCTCGCAGCAAAAATCCTATCTTGCAAGTTGTTGCGCAAGATGCGGCCCACTGAGTGCACCGCCAGAATGGTAGAACTCATAGAACAGTACGCAGTAGGCATAATATTCAACTAGTCGCAATACTAGTTGAATGAGCTGATAGATGATGTCAAGCAGGTGCAGGAGGAAGGTAAGGCTAAAGTCCACTGCTCCTGGCTGCTCATTTTGATTTCCTTTATTCTTTGGCCCAACCCATTGGACTACCTATCGTTGGATGTCCCAGTGCTTTTCCTTAGCATAAAGTATCAGAACCTCTGGGAGGATTAGGAGGACAAGATCCGGCAGAAGGACAATAACATTGAGTTCTTTCTGCACAGAGAGGCACTGCACGATATAATAAAGTAGAAAAATAGAGTAAGAGCCGCAACAGTGCAAAAATATTCCTCGTTTATAAAATTTTAGGCTGGCGTCCACAGCATTATTCTTGATCCGCGGCTGGACCCAGGCAAGCAAGTGCACCAAGCAAGGTTTATGATCACTAATGTGGATGTAGATGCAATCGTCCAAGATTAGCTTGTGGAATGGCGTGGCTAGGTCGATGTATAGATGGACAAGGGATGAAATGGCCAAGGAAGTGGCCAAGGAAGTGGCCAAGGTGAGGGCCAAGGATATGGCCAAGGGAATGGTCAAGGAAATGGCCAAGATGATGGACAAGGCAATGACGAGGGCGACAAGAAAGACAATCAGTCGTTGAGATTTGACAATTATGACAGTGAGCACAACAAAGATAATGATGATAAATATAAAGACACACCTATTGATGAGGATGTGCAAAAGGCCCAGGAAGAGGGGCAGAACACAGAGCAGTCTCAACCACGGCACAAAAAGCACAAAGCTAACAAGATGGATAACATTGTCAATTTAGTCGAGGAGGACATCATCTTGATTTCGGAAGTAATTGCATAGGTCGCAAAGTCTAGCCTGAAGGGACTAAGTGAAAAGTAGTTGCGCTTGACCGAAAAACTGGCAAAACACATCAATACGCTGACTGAGGTTATCAATGATGTTAAAAGCACAGTCGAGGCTGAGACTTACGGCGTGGATCCTAATGACACGCTAGTAACACCGCTAATGATGCCACCAATAAAGGCAAACATCTAATCGAAGGAAATGGATACGAGGATGCCCGAGTTTGATAGTGTTGTCAATGACTTTGGGACACTATCCATAGATTTCTCTAAGCTCACGCTAGAGGAGGTATATGTGGTCCAGCATGCAGCCGCAACTGAAATAAGAATCTGGGAGAATTCTCTTTCCTATAAGACTACCAAACAGAAAAGGAAGGCGAAAGAGCACAAGGCCCTTCTTCGAGAAAAAGAGTAGGAAATTGAGGCATGAGAATAGAGTCGGCTTACACTTGCATAAGCCATCAAGGAAGCAGTCACAGAGTTTCCCTTGGAAGAAGGACAAGAATATGTTGATACGGCCGCTTAGGTAGCATGCCTTATCCATATTTCTACATACCTAAGGAGACAGGTCGAGGAGTTAAAGGCACGACAGACACCAAGCACACCTCCTAAGGTGCTTGAAGAGCAGAGCAAACCAACGCATGAGGCTGTTGAGAGGATAAGACAATGAAAAAAACTCTCCACTAAGGCAGTTGAATCCATTTCCATGATGTGGGAAGTGCTTCTGGAGGATGAGACTATGGAGAAGATCAAGGAAGATGCACGGCAAGCTGATTTGAAAATAACCACGGTAAAGGAAGACATGAAGAAGCTGTCAATCAAAGAAAGGATCACAAAGGTTGTAGAGCTGAAGCAGCTACAGCAGGAAGTGAAAACTCTCCGCAAACAAGAGCAGAAAAGGAATGATGAGATGACAAAACATCAATCGGAAGCAGAAAGATTTGCATGGCCTATTCATCCTGTACAGCAGAAGCTCCAATTTATCACTCAATCACTGGAAGAGGGACCGTCGGAACATATTAGTTCTAACATGTGAAATATTTTTCCAAGTAGGCGGAGGAAGTAATGGAAGAAGTTTCATGAGTGCAACAAATTTTGAAGTAATTTCAGGACAATGTTGGTCCTATGGCATAGCCTACACCAGAGACTTGAATTTTGCAGAGACATGAGGTTTGCAGAAACCAGAATTTTGCAGAGATATCAATTCTTACTTAGTGGCTCGAGACAAGCCACATGTGAGTGTTGAGGGCCTGTTGGGGCCAGGAAAATTGCACAAAGAAGAACCTGAATCACAAGTGGAAGAGGAAAAGAAGTTGCATGACAAGAAAAAAACAGGTAAAGGATAGAAGGGAAGCACAGAGCAGAGGAAGTTGCGATGAGGAAAGATAGATCCAAGTCGGTGGAAGAGGCATGTAGAAGAGTTAAGGCTGAACAAGTGCAAGTCAGGGAAGACTGCAGAAGGATGAGCCGACGGAAGACTAAATGACAGTTTTGTGGCTAGTTATGACCTGTACAAGCATGCTGAAAGACGTTTCCACGGCTAGTCATGGATGTGGTTAATATAATATAGTAATTTTGTGGCTAGGTATGGGTCGGTATTAATGTAATAGAAGATATTTTGTAGCTACTTGATTTTGTAATAACTGAGTTGTACTCTGTCGACCTTGCACGGTCTTTTGAAACACTATAAATAGGAGGAACCCGCTCTGTATAAGGGTTAGCTTCATTAAAAGTTGGTAAGATTAGAAGTATTGTAAAATATCAGAGAAGAGTCTGATAGTAGAAGGTTGTTGAGCCATGGATCTACAACTGAGTGTGCAAATCGTTTGGTAGGAGTTTATCTGCATTTGAGTGCGCAGATAGTAGAGTAGAAGAGTCGATCAAGGTTGTGTGTGGATCAATAGGAGTAGATAGAAGAATAAACCAGAGAGAATGAGAGAAAGAAGAGTCTGAGTGGAAAGACATATCTTAAAACAGCCTATGAGTTGCAGACTGCAAGGTGCTACCTATAATTCTCATTCCAGTTGAAGAGCACCTTGGTGGCTTTTCCCAGATGGGTTTCCACATTATTTCCTGTGTTAATGAATGATCAAATGTTGTGATGAATTTTTAACTGTTAATGTTGTAAGTTTGATTAAACTTACATTATTTATGGTCATTGGTTGAATGAATGTTGTAATATTGATAAGCAGTGAATGAATTAATGTATTAGTTCATGTTTAACACTATCAAGTCATAATATAAATCGGATCATGGTCATTTACTATTAAGGAATCAGTTGTGTTGCACTATTCCACCAACTATAAAGTTGTTTAAGGACAAGGTTGTGTCGCACGATGGTTGTGGCCGCACGGTTGTGCCTCTATCGCATAGTAAAAGACTCCATCCCTCCATCTATGTCAAGCGCCTTGGCCGTGCGTCAAGGGACTCTTATCCCTCGCCAACTGCGGAAACATGGTTCTGACAGTTCCACATTAAGATATCCCGGGTGAGACTGCATCTGTCTCGCAGGTGTTTCTAGCTGCACTTGCTTTATCGGGTCGATGTCATTCGGTGTTTTGTTGGTTTTGTGTTATTGTTGAAACCGAGTCGTGTGAGTGGGAAAGTTAGGCCAACATAGCTCAAGTAGAAGGACTAATGACATAGAGAGGATCTTTTGAAGATCAACTGAAGATAGTGAATGACAGGCAGCCAGGCATCACCCCTTTCCGTGATTAAGCCTGCATAATCCAAAGGAAGATCCATCAAGTCCAATTTAAACTTGCATAGGGATATATAAGATCAAGCAGGCAAAGACAAGGTTAAATGAAATTACAAGCAGTGTCGCTTGATTTCAGAACAAGGCTATTGAAGGTTGAGGAAAAGGTTCAAGGCCAACTGACTTGGGTGGAATCCAATTCTACATTTCCCGAACACTTACCTCAAAAGACAGTAGAAGGTATGAAGATAGAATTATCACTCCTAGAATTCTGCAGCAAAAATTATTTGAGATCGACCACTGGAATCGAAAAGACTCTGGAAAGATGCACAGAGTTCTACAAGAAATGGGCTTGGTCCATAATAAATGCCATACTTTTTCGACAGCAAAGATCAAGGACTTTCCATAAAAAGATCAGCATCTGAAGTATCTCCAAGACAGATTGCATGAAGATGAACAAAGCATTCATAAAATTGAAGACATTAATGAAGAAGTGGTTAAAACCTGGATTGCACAAGCCTCTACTAATAATTATCTCTTGGAATACTTGTACATATTGACCCCACCAAAAGTGATAGAAGTGGAGTCACAGCTGGCAATGCATGAATTAACTGTAAGATTGTTGGAGCCTGTGGATTACCAAACTATTACAAAAGAAGCAAATGTGTGGGGAGAGTACATCTCAAGACCAGCTGGACCCACCTAAAATTTTGTCTTTTCTATTTTGGCACTTTATGTAATTTGTTGTTTTATTTTCCTAGTGCAAGGCACTAAAAGACAAAATTTTGAAGTCCAAAAGTCAGGGTAGTAAAAGAGTCATTTGTAATACTATTATAAATAGGAGTAGAAGATAGAATAGCAAGGACTTTCACTAGCGCAAGTGTGTTGAGTTTATTTGTAAGAAGTACTTTTTCTATGAATAAAGAAGAACAAATTATTGTTGGGAAGGGTTGCACAAGCTTTTATGTGGATTGTGTGGAGTGTTAATATTGAATTACTTCTTATTTAGATTCCGTGCAACTATGAGATCATTTTGACCTTATGAATTATTTCTTTAATGGCGAATGATTTTGTTGTTTATTTGAAATCTTGTGCATATATTGAATAATGAATGCTTTACTATAGCAAAGCTATCTTTGTTAATATTTTTGTTGTAATTATGTGTATGGATTTAGAACAGCTATCTGTAGAATTCATATGGATCATTACAGTACATTTCTCTATGGATTTTAACTTTTCTCCCCTTGGGGATAGGATAGACTAGAACTTAATTAATTTACTTTTATAGAAGTGATTGAGGAACAAGATTTAGGTAAGTCAAGAGGTAAGAACTTGCGCATCTCTTTTGAGGTTCTTGATCACCAGTCACTTGCATTTAGCTCAGGCATCTGCATTTCATCCTTAAAACAATAAAATCACATAAACGATGGACCAGGCCGCAACCGATAAAAGACTTAAACAAGCTTTAATTCTACGGTAGTCGGGTCGCTAACCGGATGGGTTCCCCATGCCAAATGGTGAACGATCTAGTTGGGATCGATTACTGTGTAGAATCCCTATTGTCAATACCTGGGAATTTTCCAAGAATCAACAAAAAATTGTTCTTATACCTTATAAAATTTCCTTCTTGTACCCAAGCACTCTTGATTTTTCTCCATCATTAATTACACAGCTTTTCTTTGCAATATATCCCAAAATTTAATGTTTATAGTCTTTATTCTAGTTTCACACCACATACCAAATTTAATCCTCAAAACACCACGTACTTTAAAAATAGGTCTCAGTATGATTTCACTTCGTTTACAAATTTCCAATGTTTTAAGAGTATTCACCAAAGAATTTAAGAGATTGTGATTTTAGAGCATGTTCCATACCCGTGATTTCTCATAATCACTCCAATATTTAGTGTATTGTTAACCTTAAAAATATTTGCTCAAACAATGTACCTTTCAATGCCTCTAACATATTAGAGCTCACATCACTTAAGGAAGATCGAGAGTTCATATGTGGTCCTATCTATTTGTATGCAACTTGATTTTGTTCAAGTTGCTTCACTGCTATTTTTTTTCGTACTTCCAATCTTTTCCAAAACCCAAATCTATATGTATGTATTCCCACCAGTGATGTCAGTGTCAGTTCATAACAATAGTGCGCCCTTGTAATTTAATATGAATGCACCATCCCCTCATCTCATCCATATACCACCAGTTATATGGATAACCAACTTAGCGCCTTCCATAAATAACAAAGCATCTACGCACACACTTCAATTCTCCAATAATCAACAATACTTGAACATTATTGAGACTGATACACATACCATATCACAATTCCATTAACTCTACGTGAATCGGATAAGAGAAATATTTATATGCGCACTTAGAACCTCTTCTTGGTGCACCTGTAATACATAGCCCAGTACATATTCAAAGCAAAACACAACTATACATTAGCACTGCATTCTTCTTGTCTTAGATAACATCTTACTTTTTCTCTTGATAAATATCAGCATATATAATTATTACAAAGCTCAAATATTAAACCCCCGATCACTTCTCATCCTTGTGATTTCATATTCGACTTGTTACTATGTCAAATCCCCAAATAATTTTTCTCTCTTCGATCCTCGCCTTAGATACCTGTCAAGGCAGGTATATAACTATGGTTGAGTTAAACAATAGTTTTGACTTTAATTAAATTATACACTTTTTCAAAACTTTTACAGAAGTTTTATAAAATTCATATATTAAATTAATGTTTTAAAAATAAAATTATTTTTTTTATTTTTTTTAAATCTACTTTTTCATTTTATGATTGGTTTATTTTAATGATTTGACTAATTTCCTCTAGTGTGAAAATGAAATTGTTAGATAAAAAATATATATTTTAAAATATAAAAAATTAAAAATATATAACAATGCCAAGTGTCTGTATTAAAAGAGTTATAATGACTAATCTTAATAAATGTGACAACCACATCACAATGATTGGCTATACCTATATCACTAAATACAACTTTTATTTAAATATAGTATTTTTTTTTTAATATATATATAAACATCAATATATTGTAATATATTTTTTTCTATAAAAAATTAGAAATAAAATCTAATAATGTCAAGTGTCATGTTTATTAAATTAATCATAATGACTAAAGTGTCATGTTTATTAAATTAGTCATAATGGCTTATCTTGATGTATGTTGATGTATGTGACAATCACGATTAACTATAGCTATATCAGTGTAAAGAACTTTTATTTAGATATAATATTTTTTTTAAATATAAGTTAACATATTATAATATATTTTTATGTAAATTTATTCAATAAAAATTTTAAACTAAAATTTTCAAATTTTATTTTGATATTCAATTAAGTTTTTTTTCATATTTGATAAACTTACATATTAACAAAACTAAAGATTGATTTTTTTTAATATTTCTAAAAAATATTTATTGGTTTATTTAAACAAATATGATGATTAATATTTTATTTATTGGTTTATTTAAATAAATATGACATTGTATTATAGATTTACCAAAGTCTAATAATTTATTTAGCCTTTTTATTGTTAATAGCAAAACAAAAAAAATTGGTAAAATTTTGTTATTAAAGAAATGCAAATTTTATAAAATCCTTATAAATTATTACACAATTAATATCTTCAACATTAAATATTTAATATAATTTTGATTTTTCTAAATGACACGTACATTTTCTTATGACTTCTTATTTATTATCCAATTATTTTTATGACAAACTTTAACTTTAACTTTAGCCGATATATAACTATTAAATTAAAACATTTCTAAATTATGAAATTAAATTTGGGTAATAAATAACTATTAATTTATTTTTTTTAAATATTAAAGTAAACCTAGGTATGTAAAACTATTAAATTAAAACATTTTTTAAGGCAGGTATAAGCAGTTTTGTTGCTAATTTCACTTGTTCAAACAAGAATCAATTTGTTTAAAGGTTTGAGATGGCTCATTTGGGGTTTCTTCTTTGGAGGCTCTGACTATACCCACTTTAGTGTGCATTCTTTATGATGAAACATTGCTGCTAGAAAGAGATTTGACTAATGATTTATGGAGGGAGTCGTAAAACCATTTCCTTAGTCTTTTATCATATCAATCCTTGCTATATTTATTGGACATCGTCGTTTTATTTCATGCTATTTAAATTACATATGAATGATATTTATTTCAACCAAATTGTCACTCAAACTCTTGTGGACTCGCTTTAGCAATTGACCACATATGTGGTTCATTTGTAACAGTCGTGGACCCAAACTTGTTGATTTCATTCTTGATTAGATGGTGAGTCTTTGTAAACATAAGGGATGATGTAACAATATTTTCTTCAGTCTTTAGTGCTATCTCATCACTCATATATCCACACTTTCCTTCCATTAGGTTGTCATGCTTGTCATTTTCCTTGTACAAAAACTGGTACCAAAATAAGACTTGTGTACCGAAAATAAATACTATAATTGGTAGTGAAGCTAGTAACTCAACAAGAATAATGTCATTATTGTTGCCTCAATCCTTCCACTATCACAACATCATCATCATCACCGGTTATTTGGCATTAATGACCTCAACAATCTCTTAACCCTATTGACATCATTGACAACTTTTGCCAACAACCCAAAGGTGGATCTCATAGGTGTGAGGGGTACTAGGGGAGATAGCAGTAGGCCAACTTGAGATGATCCTAGTGACCTCTCTATAATTTTCCCATTCATACATTCACTCACATACATTTTAGGATTAAGACCGCGTATGGATTTTTGTTTGGAACGCCCTTGTTGATCATCTTTCTACTTCTTTTTTGGCAAGGGATTTGGTCACCATTTGTGTGAAAAATATTTGAGAAATTTTAATTTTTCACATCATTTGTTTTTTTGGAAACCCTCCTCTTAGTTATAGTGAGTGTTTTCTTTTATAAGGCGTTCATTTCGTTTATATTCATTATTTTCTTAGATTTGATTAGTTGTTGCACCCACATTGCAATTGTTATTTGATTTAGCATCCTATACATAGTTGGTATTATTGATTTGAGAATTTCTTTAATTAGTCTTATTTCGGAGCTATATTGTTGGATTAGTAGTATTAGTCATCCTATCATTGCTCCTCGAAGGTATTCTTGTTGACTTTTAATATTTCCTTCCTTTCACAAGATTTACGATAGGATCATTAGTCCACTTCAACATGTGATAACAAGACAACCTTTTTCCCCACTTGGTTCCCCTTCAAAATCCTCTAATTTAGGATCCCCACATCCTGGATTGTCATCATATTCTAGCACCATTATCCACTTGATATCATAGCATTCAATATGTCTAGGGCTACCCCCATATCTAGTTGAGGTCACACCGATGGGGGGGATAACCCAAATAAACCCATAGGAACGAATACCAACCATAATGTTGGTGGTATGACCTCTTCTACTAATATCCCTACTATGATCCTACCGTTCATGGTTAGTCTTAACCTCCCTTACTTGGTGATACTAACCAATGATTCTATTAGGAATGAACCTTTCAAGCCTCAAATTCCAACCAAGTTACCTTCAAATATCCCAAATTTTGACGGGAAAGCATGTGAGGACCCCTAGAACCACATCATGTCCTTTCATCTATGGTGATCCTCAAAAAGCATCATCGATGAATCCATTAATTTGCATTTGTTCCAAAGGAACTTTACTAGATTGGCCACTAAATGGTATATCGAGCAACAAACTAGGATATATCCCAATTTTGTATCCCTAGTATCCACTTTCCTAACCTTTTCCCAATTAATTTTATGTTATTAAAAGGGGTTAAAGATCCTTTTATTATTTGTTAGAACACATATACCTATATCATGGACTGTTTTCATGAGTGGAAATGACAAAATAGTCTTTGCAAGATCAAGTTCGATGACCAGATCTTTCGAGATTGGTTCTTGGAATCCCTTAACCCCAATATAGCTAAATATATGGCCTCTAAACATCCATAAACTAAAAAGGATGCAATCCTCAAAGATCAACAATATAACCTTATATATGCCAAATCTAGATACCTTTACATGATCATCCCCGAAGATCCCCATATTAGCTCCAAATGTCATGATCAGATGAGGGTATCCCAATTGGAGGATGGTGTGATCGGTGTTGTGGCATCCCATCCAAATGCATACCCTCAATTACTTCTTGTTATGAGAAACTATCACATGGTAATCCCTTGAGTGTTAAGTGCTCATCCTTCCACATAGGAATGAGTACATTCTACTCGGATCCTCCTTAGACCCCCACATTCATTGTCCCTTGTGTAGTGGTACTATGTGTAGAAATTCTTCCACTAGATATGTAGCCCTTCCATCCATAAACACTTATTACTCAATCCTTATCCCTTCGTCGGACCCTCGAGAGCAGTCTCAACTCATAACTCCCCCTTTTCCTCATGGGAAAGTTTGTGCTCAATAGAATATTCCTACCCAGCCTACACCCAATAACCAACAAATGAAACCCAATTCTAACCAGGAAAAGAACAAGGGTAAAAAAGAATAATAGGAAGGCGGGGGATGGCCCCCCAATCCTCTTGAAAACATGGGAGGTTACCCAAAACCCACAAATTAGGATCTGAATAGACTTCCAAATCAGGGTGACAACCCTAGCTACAGACTAACCATATGTGTTACTATTGTATATTTTATGGACATTACACTCACCATTTTCCACACCTTTCCAAATCTCTCCAATTGTGGGATGAGGCCAACAAACGTGAATCTGCTAATGCCTCCCTAGGGAAAACTAGAACCCCACCCCCTCATCTGGCCACACCTCAACCAATGGTCCTATAAAATCCCTCCCCATCTCAAAGGGCGGTTATAATGCATCCCATAATTCCTTACCCTTCTCAATCATCTACATCGGATCACCCCAGTGATTCTTCTTTCCAAAACATTTTCATGACCTCTGTTGACGTCAACCTTTAGACACATCATAATCAATACAGTCCATCCACTGAAATTCCCAACCCTGATAAGGACAAGGATCCTCCTCTACCAGACGAACCATTACATTTATAGTGCCCTAATGTGGACCCTCTTTTGAAGGTCCCTTTGTGGCGTACTACATATAACCCCAACATTAGAACTATTCTTAATTATAGTGTTATGGATGACTTGGATCACTCCCTAGCTTCCATGTCTACTTTATAAGTTCTCTGGAACTGCCTCATGCAATGAAAAACTATTTTTTCATCCTTAGGTGTAATTAATCCCTCTTATGCTCAACTGATAAATTTCAAATTAGATTGATCAAATCCCTGAATGCCTTATTTGGTCATGTTTTAGATACTAATTACAGTTAGGAATTTGATTATTCATCGATTAGGGTGCCTCCATCTATATATTTCCCACTCGTGTTTGGAAGAAACTTGGTTCGTCTGACTTAGTATCATCCCTATGATTTTATATGTGTACAATGATTGCACTGCTCATTCGCAAGGTCTTCTTCAAAACATGCATGCCCAACTTGTCGAGAAAACGATCTTGATACACATTGAAGTTGTCAATACCTAGTTATATTACAACCTCCTCCTTGATTGTAGCTGCATGTATGTTATGAAAGTAGTCACCTCGATGATGTTTAGATTGATGATGATCCCCATTAAGATAAGGATGTCATTTTTTATCAGCTCGCATATTATGATCCCAGGGGGTTGACTTGTCCATAGCATGTCTTACCTATAGTTGAAGGTATGATTTCTATACCTTCATTCACAAGTATTCAATCCTAGAGTTTCTATGATGCCTCCCTTATCTGAACCTTTATTACCCTCTTCCACTTACTTCAGAAGTGGAGATATCTGAGTTCTGCATTATTAATTATGAGAAAACCCCAACTCAACCGCAACCACCTCCTAGCCCCACCCCTGTAATTAACGATACACCCTTGGGAGGAGAACCTATACATCAAGTTTGACTCATGTTTCCTCCCATTGTGAGAAACCCTTTGATAGCTACCCTTAACCTTCCAGGGATGACTCTAGGCCTCACCATTTGGTATCTAACCCTAACTACCCCACAATACATCTTAACACTTGTCCAAACGACAGTACTTCAAATGCACCACCACCCTTGGTTTCAAAGAAGGCCACTCCCTCCACTCAACCTTGAATATGGTCACCATTTTGGAACTTCATGCATAAGTTCACCTGTTCCGAACTTCATGGGTATAAGACTTTAAAAAATAATTATAATAATAATATTTTTTTAATAACTTATAATTTTAAAATACTTAACTCCTAATAATTTATAATTTATTCTTTAACAGATTATTTAATATTTTAAAATTTAATTTTAATATTATAACGTTATTTTCTTCTTTAACCATTTATTTAATTTTTTTTAATTTAATTTTAATAATAGAAACTTTTTAAACTTTATTTATTTTTATTTTTTCAAGTTTTCACATTTATTAGAAAAAAAACCATTTGTCAACTTCATTCTATAATGTTTTTATTATATTTTAATTAATTTTTAAATTTGTTTTATTTTAACTTGCACAGGTGTGACTCATTGGCGATTCACTTGATATGAAGTCACATGTTGTAAAAGAGGTCACGAGTTCAAATCACACCTGGGTTTACCCATCTCCCATGCTTGCAGGAAAATCTAGGGCACCTAGGGGTATACTTATCATGGGAATTGATCTTTGGACCTCGTGTCACGTGAGTACAATCCCAGTGCCTACTTGTCGATTCCCCTACTTAAAGAAGAAGAAAAAAAAATTAAGGTGCTTTTTCTTAAAAAATTATTTTGATTAGGTAATTTATTTTTTCATTGTTTTAAAGTGATTTATTTTGTAAATATATTTTTATATCGTGGTTTTAGAATTCCTACATTTTTTAATTTACAAAAGAAAGACTTGTTATTGATAGCATCCTTTTTTTAGTCATGGGCAATTTTAGTATTTTTATTACAACAACGTCAATTATTAAGGCCATAGTTTCAAAAAAGTTGAAATGGGAGTGTCATGGTAGCACCACTTTTTGATTAAGAGTTGATTCAAAGTTTTAATTGTAGTGACGCCAGTTGTTAAGGCCAATTTTTCAAACAATATGGAATTTGATCCCCAAAATAAAAAGGGGTATATGTTGAGAATATAGTTTTCATTGATGTCAAAGGAGTTCATGAATGACAAAGGAATAACCAATAGACAAGGTAGCAGGATGAATTCAGCAATGACAAAGGAAATCTACGGAGTGAGGAAAGAAGAGAGAGTGCAGAGACTGTGTGAGATTGAAATTGTCTGTGAACAACGTTGCAGGAAGGAATTGATCATTCCACTGGTCAATTCAACCACAGATTTGAAGATGTGTATCTCAGACATATCAACGGTTGAAGTCGAACTTCGCAAATAGAAGTTGTGCCCAAGATAAACCTAAACAAATCATCCATACGACTGAAGATCATAGAGTGGAGATTAGGGGTGGCCAAAGATCAACAGCTAGGTAGGATTTCTCTGACAAAAGAGCGCGGAAGAAAAAAAGTGAATCGGGTCGCGAAATTTGAAATTAATCCCTGAGGAAAGAATCAAGATCAACGGTCGAAATCAATCATTGAAATAGATCAACGGCAGAAAGTGGTTTCATGGGAGGAGTTGTGTGGTCTAAGAAATATTTGATGTGCGTGAAATTTCTATGAAATTTGCTTCATCTTATTTGAATTCCACCGTTGATTGGTGGGGACCCTGATCCGACGGTGATAAAGACACTTCGCTGGGTGAAGTGATAGGAGGTTAATACGGGCTAATGTGAGCAAAAAGTAATTTACAATGAAAAATTGGACGGCCGGGATTGAATCTGTAAGGAACTCTACGATAGGGAATGATTTCCGCACAAAGAAAATTGAATATCCGCAATCCACATTATATCGTAGATCAAAGGTCAGGATTGAATCCACAAGGAAATATACGGTGGGGAATGATTTCCGCACAAATAAAAGTGAAGATTCATAATCCACATTAGATCATAGATTGGCGGTGAGGATTGAATACGCAAGGAAATCTATGGTGGGGAATGATTTCCACACAAAGAAAAGTTAAGATCTGTAATCCACATTAGATCGTTAATCGACGGTCATGAGTGAACCCGCAAAAAATCAATGGTTCATCAGAAGTGCGGAAGGCAGAAGGAGGAATGCGGAAAACGAGAAATAAAAGTATAAAATAATATGGGTTTCTGCGACCCGAATTCCGCTATCAGAATGTGGAAGGTGGAATGCAGAAGGAGGAAAGTAGAAGGAAGAGAATTGTGAAAGCAACGTTTGAGTTTTTTAGAACCCGTATTTCACAACCCGCGGTCCAGAAGATCAACAGTCAAGAAGACATCCTCAAAGATCGATGGTGCAAAAAGATTGGTGCGAAAAATAAAATTTGTGAAAGTAACGATTGAAGATGTTATGAACCCGCAATACAAAACTCGCATTCCACAATACGCATCTTATCTCAGATCAATGATCATGAAGAATCCTGCAGGAGATCAACGGTGAGGAATGGTTGGTGCAGAAAGACGACTGCGGAAAAGACAATTGCGAAAATTTCAAAATGACTCTTTGGAAAAGTCACAAACCCGCATTCTGCAATCCGCATCTTATCTCAGATAAACGGTCATGAAAGAGCCCATAGGAGATCAACAGTACGGAATGGTTGTTGTGGAAAGACAACTCTGGAAATCACGAAAAGACATTTTGAGAAATGTCACAAATTCGCAATCTACAATCTGCATCCTATATTATATGTACGGTCATAAAAAAGCCCGATATAAAATCAATGGCTCAGGATGGTTGCAGAATGGAGAATGTGGAAGGTCACAACTGGAAGATTAAACAGTAAATCGATTAATAGGGAATTAGTTTAGTTGTTTTGAAGAGGCACGATCGAAGAATGAAATGGCACAATGGTGAAGAGATGTGTCCGCAGGAAACGTGAAGGTATTTATTAACAGGCTGATTGAAGGAAAGAAAACATCTCTACGATCGTGAGTGACAAAGTCCAAGAAGTGAATGCATTTCTAAAGCAGACTAATAAAATTCAGTCCAGGGTTGTAGGGTGGCGCTAAGGCAGGATATAATTCTGCAAAGGGTGTTGTAGCAAACAGAAAACCAGGGTGTTTTAGCATCCTTGTCTGTTGTAGCGAGAAAAAACCCATGGTGTTGGAGCATCCTTGTTTGTTGTAGCAAGAAGAAACCCAGGGTGCTGTTGCATCCTTTATGTAGCAGCAGATAAATAAATTTTGTAGATTCATCTTTTTAATGAGTTTGAATTGGTGGTTTGCTCTTTGAAGTTTCCACGATAAAATTTGTGTCTTAACATGTTTTTATTTTAAAAGAAAAAGACAATACTGGTTCACCCCCCCTCTTAATATAGTGGGATAAGCTAATAGTATAGTGATAGCGGGAATGGATATTTGGACCCTGTGTCACATGAGTACCAGCCCAGTCCCTAGTTGTGGATTCACCTACTCAAAAAAAATGTTTTATTTTAAGAATTTTAAGGTGATTTTTCTTAAAAAATTATTTTGATTAGGTAGTCTATTTTTTCATTATTTTAAAGTGATTTTTTTTGGAAATATTATTTTAGATCGTGGTTTTAGAATAACTACATTTTTAACTTACAAAATAAATACTTATTATTGATAGCATCCTTTTTTTATTCAGGGGAAATTTTAGTATTTTCATTACAACAACGTCAATTATTAAGTCCATAGTTTCAAAAAAGTTGAAATGGGAGTGTCATGGTAGCACCACTTTTCGATTTAAGAGTTGATTCAAAGTTTTAATTGTAGCAACGCCGGCTGTTAAGTCCAAGTTTTCTAACAAAATTTAATTTGATCCCCGAAATAGAAAGGAGTATATGTTGAGAAAATAGTTTTCATTGATGTCAAAGGAGTTCATGAATGACAAAGGAATAACCAATAGACATGGTATCAGGATGAATTCAGCAATGACAAAGGAAATATATGGAGTGAGGAGTGAAGAGAGAGTGCAAAGAATATGTGAGTGTTGGGTCAGGAAAGAGCACAATGAGAGAAGAGAAGTGCAAGCACAGGATGAAAAAGCAAGCGCGCGATGCAAAGGAAGGAAAGGAAGCGCAGGATAGAGAAAGTTGTGACAAGGAATACTGTGATGGAGGAAAATTGAATCTACAGGAATGCAGAAAGTAATGGCTAGAAAGTGACAGGGCAAGAAAATCATGGCTACTAAAATTCGGCGTAAGAGGGCGGACGACGCACGTATGAAGGAATATTTAATTCAATTCGATAGCGCCTTGTGTCAGTCTGTGACACCTTGTAACTGTCTTTTACAGTTGATTATGACCTGTAACAAACACACTATATGGAGTCGACCATTTGTGGTCCTGTAGAAGTTATAAATAAGAGGAACCCATTTTGTATAAGGGTTGATAAATAATTGAAGAAATCAGAGAGAAGTTAGAAAGTAGTGTTGTAGAAGGTTGTTGAGCCACGGAACCCATTTTGCAAAAGGGTTGTCGAATAGTAGGAGTCATTTTGCAGCTGAGTGCGTGGATAGTAGTTAGAGGAGTCGATCCAAGATGTGTCTGGATCAGTAGGAGTAGTTAGAAGAAAAGCATAATAAAACCATAGAACATGAGAGCTAGAAAGAGTCTGAGTCAAAATGACATATCTCAAACAGTCTGCAGTCAAGTCGCATACTGAAAGGCGCATGTATTTCTCATGCCAGATGAAGAGCACCTTTGTGGTTTTTCCTAGTTGGGTTTCCACGTTACATCTTGTGTCGAATGAATGTGCTTGTTGAATATTTGTGGGTTATTTTGTATTGTTTAGGTTTATTTATTAAGTGAATGTCGTAATATTGATAAAACCAGTTGAATGAATGAATGACTAAAGCTCTGGTGTGTATGCTCTGTGTTTTGGCCGTGGTTCATCCTATCAGTCAAGCTGCATCAAAAGCATTGTGAGTGACTAGATTAATTAGGTTTCACTTTCCCCAATTAACCACCATTAGAAGAAAAATCCAATGCCTCGAAAAAACCGTAAGTGGTGGAAAAATACCCAAAGGAGTGGGAACAATTGGAAAGTGACCTCAAGGCGCCGATCTCTGTTACACCCTAACGGGTGTATTATGAACACAGTCTCCAAGACTCCATCCAACCCACAAACACCTTGCGGGTAGTTGTGAAGGTTTTATTTTTGGACATACTCCAAGTACCCCTCGGGTATACCTGGAGTTCCCCCTCACCTAATTTAATCCACTCATTTTTCATATTAACTTAAAACATACCAAGAGACAATTGCAAAACATTCACTCCAAGCACATGCAAACACATTTAATCATTTTGTGACTCCATTTTAAGGCACTAGTTATTTGTTTACTTATTTCGATATATATATTGTGTGTCAGCATTGTGCTTACTTGTGTTTATTTTTCATCTTGTTATATGTGGTTCTCAATTGTTAATTTCAAACCCCTAAGCGACTTATTCAATTTAATACCATCATACTAAAGTAATTAGCCTTAGTAACTTAATAGGGTCTACCCCCGTTGGCTTCGTTAGGAGTTTACCTAAACGGAGGAGTCAAGAACAAATTGACAGACTTGACTCGAGACTTGCCCCCAAGGACACACCGAGTGGCTTGAAGATTTCTGCCACGTTCCCCCCCAGGTGTGTGAAAGGCGGAAACACTTTTTTGGCGCTATTGCCGGGGATAAATCTTTTTATTCCCTTAGTACGAATTTTGTTTTCTTCTTTTTTGTTTTTTCTTTCTTTGATGAATGCTAGAGTAGATCTTTAATTTTCATCTAGCAACTCCACTGACCTTTTTTAGTTTTTTATTTTTACAAAGGAAAGCAAAAAAAAAAATTGTGAGAGTTCTAAAATGTATATTTTTATTCTCACATGGCGACTCCATTGAAGGGATAAAACCCTTGTTTCTCACCAAAAAAAATTGAGATTGATTGTGTGTAGGTGAGCCCACGTAACAGTGAAATTTAAAGCTCAAATCCATTCTTCAATTCCAGACATTCTCCATGATCACTTATTCCTGATATGGATATTAAAATAATATAAATTGTTACTCGCGTTTCCTGTGATTGTCCTCCCATTTATTTCTCTAAGATCCCTGGATTTCCTAATCATCTCGTTAGTGAAATGGCATCTACTTTCCTTCCAGGATTTCAGGGAGATGATAATGATCACTCAGCCAGATTCCATGTTATGATTTTTCTATCACATATGAGTAAAAACAACATTCAACATGAGGATCATATGATGGTGATGTTTGCTCATTCTCTGCAAGGGGGCGCTTCATGTTGGCTTCATGAGTGTTTTCCTAAGAAATCTATTACTTCCCTTAAAAAATTCTTCGAAATATTTTTGAAGCAGTGACATTGTGATTGGAATGATATTGAATCATTCGATGCTAAATCATTCATTGAGACCAATTTGAAGTACTTCTTTCCTTGGAAAGAGTTTCATACGAAATATCCTGAGATATGTAGTATCAACATGATGTACAACACCCAACATTCAGAAATCGATTATGATCCCATTGAATCTATGCATGAAGAGCCATTAGTTGAAAATTTTGTTGAAGACCCTCCTCATGTAACATCAACAGAGAATAGTGATGATTGGGAATGCTTTCATGATTACTTTAGTGATGATGATCACATTTGGACTCCATATCTACTTAAGGATGAAACCATTGCAGAATATTATAGTGAAACTTATGATGAGAACCGTAATGTGCATGATGGGACTCCTACCTGTTCTCCATATAATGATGACACTCCGGAAGGTTTACTGCCTTGTTCCAATTTTTCTGAAGAAGATGAATATGAAAATGAGGACAAGTATAACTTGGAGAATGATACAAGTGACAAAGACTCCCTTATGTCCGACAAAGGAGTTGAAGAGGATTCTTGGAAATTCATGGAAAATCCAGTCTATGAGGAAAATAATGAACCAGAAACTTTTGATGGTTTTGTTGATTCTCCTGTCTATGGCATATCTAAAGGAGAGAGCATGGACCTTGTGGCCTTGGGAAATTAGTATATGGAAAAGGAGCATGCATTTTATCCATATTATCAATCTGAGCCATATATTAGTATCAGTAATGAAGAGAAAGAGAACTTGATATCAAAACGTGATATCAGCAATGGAGAATCCATCACATCTGACATAGATGGCGGTGATGACTATTGGAATTTTTTTGAATATATTATTAAGAATCCCATCTATGCTATATCCAGCAAGGGGAGTGTATATTTAGAAATTTGTGGAAGCCCAATTTACTATAATTCCATAGAGGGAAGTGTGGATCTTGAGACCTGGGAAAATCCTAGTATGGAAGAGGAGCATTCAAAACTCTTACATGATCATTCGGAGTCATATCATGCAGAGCCGCACAAAGGTATCAGTAATGAAGACATTGAGAAACAGTGTTGTGAAAAGTCAGATGTGATACAGTTAGTGGAATATCAGTCTGAACCATATTCTTCATATATAGAGGTTCCTTATGATTTGGAGCTACTTGGGGCTTATCCAACGAGTTATCATTTGATAAGCCTTGATGATCAGTATGATGATGTAGTCAATCTGCCTCATGTTGTCGATTGGTATATCAATCCTATCCAGTCATGGATAGAAGCAGCATGCGTGAGCACATACCAGTTTGGGAAGAATTTTAATGACATTATTCATTCCTATGATTTCTCATCCATCCCTCCCATTGCAGGTCATCACGCATGTTTGCATTTTCTGAATAAAGTATCCTTACTTTGGCTAGTAACCAAAGACAAGGCAAATTTTTTGTATGTTAATAAAATGCTTAGGTGGTTACATTAGATTTTTTATTACACTTAGCCCTTTTTTATATCATGCTTAGAGTAGGAAAATAAGCTCCTCGAAAGAGAGCATTTACTTTCTTCATTTATGTTTTGTACTTAGCTATAACAAAACTTTTCTTTCATTAGTTAGCTACATTTATTTTGTTTAAATAAATCATCTTAGTGGTTCATTTGGATTTTATATAAAGCTTGTGCTACTGAGGTTTTCTTTTCAATTTGAGATGTTCTTATAGGATATATAAAACCAGAGATTCTGGTGTTCTCGTATCCTCTCCTTGCCCTATGACCAGATCGAGCACACATCCCATAGTTGGAGCCAAATGTTACCACCTAAGTTGTACTTAGTCGATGTCATCAAGTGAGCCTGGTGAACCAGAAAAAGATGATTTCTTCATACTTCAGAAGACCTTCATACTTGCTTCTGGGAAGTGTTTTTTCTATCTACAACATGTTCATACCCCCTTGGGGTAGTTGTAATAAAATGTTCTAGCATGGTAGTGTGTTATCGCTCCAGGAAACTCCTCTAGGTTGTAGCTCGAGGATGCCTGGAAACTTAAAATGTTTTTAGGGTTTTCTAACATGGATCAAGTCAGTTGACCTATATAACCTTTCAACTCTCAAGACATGCATAAAACTCACTCATTCACAAGGATTTTAGTTACAATTGCTCAGAAGTTTACAATAAGGTGCATGGATGAAGAACTCATCAGGCTAGCAGATTTACATACAAAACACATGCATATAAATGGCTAAATCCTGATAAGGATGGCACTTATAAATCAAATTATACTAACAAACCAATAGGATGACAGCTATCATCTTTTTAATCAATCTGAAAATGACCTAAATACACATTCAGGCATAAGTGCAGCAAAGAAAGAGATGACGGCTGAACAGATCATAAAAAAAAGAGCTTATATTCATGAATAAGTAAAATGAGAAGCATGAAAGCATTATAGGCTTATAAATCCCTAAAGTTGAACCTTTATTATAAAATCGATCTTAGGCTTTATAGCCTTTTACAAAATGGACAGATCCTAAAACTTGGATCTATTTTTTACAAAAATAATCAAAAGTAACATTTTTTGCAAATTAGGGTTTGAAAACCTACATAACTACTTGTCTAACTATAATGAAGATTTAGTTCACTGACTAAACATTAAATAAATGAAGTAGTCACTATTGATCACTGTTGCTGGTCCACTGTCAGTTAACCCACTGATTTGTCCTTGAAAATTTGGGTTGATGACTTTATGGTGTTGTTTTGTCATAATAGATCTAACAAACACTTTTTGATACTTATGTCAGCACCTTTTATCTTTAACTGAAACCCCTAAGCCATATTAGTCACCAAAATCCAATTATGTCTGTCAAAAACTTGCTTTTAAACCTTCGTCCACTTTTGGTCGTTAAGCGGCCAGTCTATCGGAACTTTTAACTGCCGAAAGGAGGAACTTTCAGCAGCTAACAGACTGCTCCAATGCCCGCTTAACCACCAAAATCCCTATTTCACAAAATTTATTAGGTTTCACTTAAAAATGCCTTTCCAGACCTATTTGCTCAGCCTTTTTCTTCTGATGGATTCGTGTTTGGAGTGTTTGCTGGGCCCTGGCTTGTTTCAGGAGGCTGGAGACTGATGGCTGCTTGAGCTAGGGTTGATAAGGCAAGGAGGCTGCTAGGGTTTGCTTTTGCTTCTTTCAACTGCAGCCTTTTGAGCCTCACCATCCTAAGTAACCTCGTATTGTCATTCAGGTACCTGGTGTTTAGCTTTTTCAAGAAGATGTATCTCTCTCTCTGCTCCAAGTAAGACTTGTGCAATAGCTGTTGATGAAATTGTAATTGATGCCAACAAGGACTTGCAGTGGCCCCACAGGATGCCATTGATGCCACCACTTTGCTGAAGATGTTGAAGACCTTGTTGATGATGCTGAAGACCCTGGAGATGGTCCTGAAGCCTTGGAAGAAGCATTAATGACCCATTCTGTGGTCATTCATGCTATGATGATGTCATGGGTCCCCGGGAGAAGGTCTAGCAAACCCACATGTGATGTCTTGATGTATCTTGACCATAGAGGTCCCCGTGCATGGCTAAGGTGGTTGAAGAAGGCCATGAAGCGCCCTCACTTGGTGGTTTGATGGTTCTTGCATTCTTGAAGGTTCATGGGGTCTTAGAACCCTTGGAGATGGTTTTAGGGCATGAGGAATTCTTTGCACCCACTTATATGGTCGCATGATGGCACTTCGATGATGACATGGCAAGAAGGACATGACCATGAAGAACATGGCACTTGGACACATTTGGAAACTTGTTGATGATGCATGGTCCCTCTTGTGGGTTTGATGAAGCGTTTGATGATGAAAACCATGTTAAAGAATCCTACCTTGAAGATGATGACAATCTTGTTGAAGAAGCCCTCTTGTACTTGTTGACTAACATGGATCTTATGTTTTGAAGCCCACAAACTTTAAAGGAAGCACGCTCTTGCACATGACATGTGTATGGAAGCCCTAGTGCCTTAATGGAAAGTTGAAACCCTTTGATGGTAAGATGGAGGACACCCCTTCACATAAGCACTTGAGGTTGATCTTTGAAGAAACCATGGGTTAACAACAAAACAAGAAACCCAAAAACCATGGTAAGGTTGACTTTGAACACTAAAGTCAACTTTGAAGAATGTATGACAAAGACAAAATAAAAAACAAAAATATTAAATTTATTTTTGGCAGGTCGGCCTCTTAATTTTTGAAACAATAAAATAATTTAGCATTTGGGAGTCGGCTCCAAAAAGAAAATTTAAAAAAGGGAGCAGGTCAACTCAGTAAAATATGGTGAGAAATGTATATAAATAGGAGTTCACGATCTTGTTATTTTGAGTGAGAAATTTGTGATTGCAGCTCTGAACTTCGGCCATCTTTGAGGAAATTCGAGTGAATTGGGCACTGTAACAGCCGCAGTAAAGGTTCAACTCTGGAATTCGGGTGACTGAGGCAAATGACTGTGTTTTTATTCGGTGGTAGCAGCAGGAAGAAGCAGCCCCAGAATTTTAGTAGCAGATCGTGGAGTTAAGGAAAATGGCAGAAGATTCAACTCGTCAACTGTGGGAATTAACTCAGCTAAGGACAGGCCACATTTCATCATTCTGTTGGGCCATGTATTAGAGGGGAGACGTATATTGCCCCCTTCACAAACCGTGCACCCACCTGCTAGACGCAATCACTGTTGGCAAGCTGTGTGTCATTTATTCTAGCCATTAAAGACATTTGCACTGCTGTAAATCATGGGTTTTATTCATTGCTAATTCATGGGTTTCCAGTGTGCTGATTTGAGGAGGATGTGAGGTATATATTGGGGCATTATACCTTTGAACTTATCAGAGTTTCATAGAGATCCAAATTACTTTGCATAATCGATATCTTTGTGAAGTTTGTGGTACATTGTGAGAGAATCAAACTATGCTTTCATCTTCATTGAGTAGTGGGTTCAGGATCGTGGCAATTTGGCACTCATTGGATAGGCTGATAATATCTCTTGTCGTTTGGGCATTGAAAAGAAGGACCGATCCCCTTGTTGTTGGTGACGAATCTAGCCAAGGAATTGTGGTTTCCATTGAGAGGCCTTAAGCATTGGTGATTGCACTCTATCGAAGGAGCCAAGTTTGGTGCAGAGATCGTGAGCCAAGGGCGAGGACAACTGTACAATCCTCAAAACTCCAAAGAGGAAACAATCTTGAGGAGGCCGTGAAAGAATGAAGCCCGTGACTCTCTTGTGGACTGTGTGAAGGCCGTGGGTCTAGAACAAGGGTTTGTGTGAAGGCCTGTACATTGTAAAAAGGGAGCAGTAATACATCAGTCCAAATTCAGTCACCTTGTGAACTCTGAAAGTACAGGAAAGAGGAGGAAATTCACTATTTGAGGATGGATGCTACGTATATAGTCTTGGCCTTGTGTGCAAAATTGAAATGGCTTTCAGTTGTAGGAAATTGTCTTCAAATCTTAAAAGGAATTGAAGGTTTATCCAAGATGACTGTATTGAATGCTAGTCATAATGAGCTTACACCCATGGATTAGGTTGCTTGTCTTGTAGATCTGTGGGTTGTCATCCTGAATGATAATGAGATTACTTCAGTTTGCAAATTGGATCAACTTACTGATCTCAATGCCCTAACTCGTGAAGTGAATAAAGGTATGTGATGATACTAATAGTGCTTATATTGATGATGATGATACAACAGTCTGTATGATAATGAAAACATAAGTGACATAGTGGTATGCTGTGATGATGAACATATAGGCTATGGTATACCTTAGATGAAACAATGACAGTGATGTGATATGCATACAATATTCAGTATACAGTAATGTAATACCACTGTATGATGTGGGCAATCAGTGATGGTATGATACATAACCAATTAAAGTTTTGATGTTTGACAGTTGTATTGTTGCCTCTTTCAACTATGACTAAACAGTCCAAGTTCTCCTTGTAAGTGTTGATCCTGATTTGGAAGAGAAAGGCTTGAAGCAGAATTTGAAGTATTGAAAATATCCAGTATTCTGAAGGTTACAGTAGTAGTGAAGCATTTGGGCATGAGCATACTGTGCTTAAGGCAGCAACAATAAGAGAATATAGAACAACTCTTACAGCAAAAAGTCAAAGGTCATTGACATGAGATGCTTTGATGATGAAAAGTATGATGATGACTCGTACCCCTGATGAGTAGATGATTAGCTATATCGATTAGCAGCAGAGAATGATGAGCAGATTGACTGAAATTGGGTAGCAGTATTGATGGGCAGTGTTAACATGGTTGATGAGCAAAGCAGAGATTGTTGAGCAGACCTTGATGATTTGACACTGACTAGAGTACAGAGGTTGTTGAGCAGCAGTGAGCAAATGAACAAATTGAATGAAGAGCTGGTGTTGATGAACAACAAAGATTGAGAAGTGTGTTGCAGCAGTATTGATGAGAGAGTTGAGCAGATGATCAGCAGTATTGACCAGCAGCAGAATAGATTGAAGAAACAGATGATGTTGATATGACAGTGAACTTTAATTGTAAATGCAAGCATGACTTGCTTTTGAGGTTATGATACCTCAAACCCTTCTTAGCAGGGTCTAAGAAAACCAGGCAGGGTCCTGGATGCAGAGTAGGTGCTCTTCATATCAATAGGTGCTGATTTTACCTAACGGTTGTAGCCGGACCAAAACTAATATAAAAATATTACAAAATTATATGGTGTTGTGTTCTTTTGTGTTATGGTTCTTGATGATTCAAATGCTTTTGATATGTGAATGATGAAGTGAAAGATGTTTATGAAATGATTATGAGATTAGTAGAATAATTGTATGATGAATTGGTAGTTAATTGTGACAAGTCAAGAAAAGTTTTAAAATTCGCTTCACACTGATTCACCCCCCCTCTCAGTGTCTAACAATTGGTATCAGAGCCAGCCTTCGTCACAAGCCTAGCAAGCTTGAAGGAGATCCTTACACACAATGGAGGAAAAGAAAGAGTCATCAAGCAATGGCGTTCTTGTACTTGATATTATAGATTATTTCAGTTGGAGAAGCAAAATGAAGGCTTATCTGAAGAATTTTGGTATTTGGGAAATTGTCATCAATCCACCTGCTCCATCAAACAAGAAAGGAAAACCAGCTGCACAGAAGGAAGCGAAGAAGGACAACACTACAGCCTTGAAGTTCCTCGTGGATCGACTTCCCAGCTCAGTGAAGGAAAGTGTAGGAGAGTACACTTTGGAAAAATACCTATGGTTCAAGCTGGAGAGTGAGTATCGGAAGGCAAGACCAGAACCCGAAAAGACAAATCAGAAATCAGAAGACAAGCCCCCAGAAGAGCTCAATCAAGAAGAAGATAAACAAGAAGAGGACTCTAGTAAAGGTATGGACTCTTGTGATTATAATGATAGCTTGTTTGATGAAATTGAGAAGGTTATTGCAGAAGATTATGAAGGGCTATCAAATACTGCACATGAGATACATCTCGCATTGCTAAACATGGATCTCATAGCCAATTGGTTCCTAAGCACAGTAAATCTGAACCAGAGTGATTTCATGAACTTCAAAAAGAAAATCTTGGACTCCTTGAATGAATATCAGTAGAAGACCATGTCAATGAAAGTGTTGCTTCTAAAGCTCAAAGACAAGGACAAAGAATTGCAAGATCAAATGAAAGACAAGGATGCTGAAGTTGAACAATTAAAGACTGAATTGATCAGTCAAAAGGAAGAATTAGAAAATCCCGCTCAAGATCTTGAAGAAACTAGAAAGGTCAATCATGATCTAAAGACTTAGCTGGAGGAAGCCAAGACAATAGAAGAAATCTTGAAGAGTCATCTAGAAGAAAAGGAGGAGACAGTCCAGAAGCTGGAATTGGAGGTAGTTGGTCTCAGGAAGAAAGGTAAGAAGAATGAAGCCTTGGTCAAGCTCCGGGACAGTTCAATTGTCCTAGATAAGATCTTAGATTGCCAAAGATCTCCACTCGACAAAACCAGTCTTGGTTACAAGAAGAACAAAGAAAAATCTAAAGATGACAATTGGTCTCTGAAGACTCCAGAAGCAGGTCCATCAACGTCCAAAGCTGCTCCCCATGCATCTGCACATTACAACAAGGACTTTGGAAGTTCAAAGATGAAACAAGAAGTTAGGTCTATTCCTCAAAGCAACTTCATTAAAGAAACAGCTCCAAGACCCAGGTATGAAAATGGCTTCAATGGTTATTGTTATTTTTGTTCTAAATTTGGTCATAAGGCTATGGATTGTAGATTCTATGGAAGAAGAAGGGCTGGAAGCCCCAATGACTCAGTTAGATGTTGGACATGCAATCAAGTCGGACATGGTGCTGCCACATGTCACACATTGAGGTGCTACACCTGCAGTGGGTTTGGACACAAAGCCTATGAATGTGCTAGTCAAAGAAGTCAACCAAGAAGGAGTACTCCATACACATCAGCAAGAAGATTTGAAGATCAGAAGACAAATGTTTACATTCAAGGACACTCTCAAGCATGGAGAAATTAAGTTGATCAAAGAAGTGTTGGAAGTTCCAACAGTTCAGTCAGATGTTGGTCGTGCAACAATGTTGGTCATATTGCTGCACATTGTTGTACGATGAGGTGTTATAGCTGCAGTGGCCTTGGGCACAAAGCTCAATATTGTTGGAGTACACGAAAACAATCCTTGAGAAGTTACCTAGACATCTCATCAAGGAAAGCCAGTACAATTGATGGAACAAATGCTCAAAGGACAGATGTCAAGAAGCAAGTATGGATGAGGAAGACCGAGCAGTTGTAGATAGGAGAGGTTGATCAGAGCAGGGAAGATGGCTGCCATACGGCAAGCCAAGTGTAAGGTCTCTCAATACCTTAACACACCTTGAGTTCATGAGGCTGGAGAATGAACTCAAAGGAGAAAGGATGGTTACTCTAGGTATACAGACAGGTCCTAGGATCGTGCATATTGATAGGGGGATCAGTGAGCAGTGATCAGAGATCTCATACACAAGTATGTGGACACCCTTTGCCATTGATGCCAAAGCGGGAGAAATGAAAACAAAGGGAGAGATGAAGACAAAAGGGGAGCATGAGTTGTTGTCATCAATGACAAAGGGGGAGATTGTTGATGAAATTGTCATTGATCCCAACATGGACTTGCAGTGGCCCCACAAGATGTCATTGATGCCACCACCTTGCTGAAGATGTTGAAGACCCTGCTGATGATGCTGAAGACCCTGGAGATGGTCCTGAAGCCTTGGAAGAAGCATTAATGACCCATTATGTGGTCATTCATGCTCTGATGATGTCATGGATCCCCGGGAGAAGGTATGGCAAACCCACATGTGATGTCTTGATGTATCTTGACCATAGAGGTCCCCGTGCATGGCTAAAGTGGTTGAAGAAGCCCATGAAGTGCCCTCACTTGGTGGTTTGATGGTACTTGCATTCTTGAAGGTTCATGGGGTCTTAGAACCCTTGGAGATGGTTTTAGGGCATGAGGAAGTCTTTGCACCCACTTATATGGTGGCAAGATCGCACTTCAATGATGACATGGCAATAAGGACATGACCATGAAGAACATGGCACTTGGACACATTTGGAAACTTGTTGATGATGCATGGTCCCTCTTGTGGGTTTGATGAAGCGTTTGATGATGACAACCATGTTAAAGAAGCCTACCTTGAAGATGATGACAATCTTGTTGAAGAAGCCCTCTTGTACTTGTTGACTAACATGGATCTTATGTTTTGAAGCCCACAAACTTTAAAGGAAGCACGCTCTTGCACATGACATGTGTATGGAAGCCCTAGTGCCTTAATGGAAATTTGAAACCCTTTGATGGTAAGATGGAGGACACCCCTTCACATAAGCACTTGAGGTTGATCTTTGAAGAAACCATGGGTTAACAACAAAACAAGAAACCCAAAAACCATGGTAAGGTTGACTTTGAACACTAAAGTAAACTTTGAAGAATGTATGACAAAGACAAAATAAAAACAAAAATATTAAATTTATTTTTGGCAGGTCGGCCTCTTAATTTGTGAAACAATAAAATAATTTAGCATTTGGAAGTCAACTCCAAAAAGAAAATTTTAAAAAGGGAGCAGGTCGGCTTAGTAAAATATGGTGAGAAATGTATATAAATAGGAGGTCACAATCTTGTTATTTTGAGTGAGAAATTTGTGATTGCAGCTCTGAACTTCGGCCATCTTTGAGGAAATTTGAGTGGATTGGGCATTGTAACAGCCGCAGTAAAGGTTCAACTCTGGAATTCGGGTGACTGAGGCAAATGACTGTGTTTTTATTCGGTGGTAACAGCAGGAAGAAGCAGCCCCAGAATTTTAGTAGCAGTTCATGGAATTAAGGAAAATGGTAGAAGATTCAACTCATCAACTGTGGGAATTAACTCAGCTAAGGAAAGGCCACATTTCCTCATTCTGTTGGGCCGTGTATTAGAGGGGAGACGTATAATTCCCCCTTCACAAACCGTGCACCCACCTGCTGGATGCAATCACTGTTGGCAAGCTATGTGTCATTTATTCTAGCCATTAAAGACGTTTGCGCTGATGTAAATCGTGGGTTTTATTTGTTGTTAATTCATGGGTTTCCAGTGTGCTGATTTGAGGAGGTCGTGAGGTATATATTGGGGCATTATACCTTTGAACTTATCAGAGTTTCGTAGAGAGCCAAATTACTTTGCATAATCGAGATCTTTGTGAAGTTTGTGGTACATTGTGAGAGAATCGAACTATGCTTTATCTTCATTGAGTAGTGGGTTCAAGATCGCGGCAATTTGGGACTCATTGGATAGGCCGATAATCTCTCTTGTCGTTTGGGCATTGAAAAGAAGGACCAATCCCCCTGTTGTTGGTGATGAATCTAACAAAGGAATCATGGTTTCCATTGAGAGGCCTTAAGCATTGGTGGTTGCACTCTATCGGAGGAGCCAAGTTTGGTGCAGAGATCGTGAGCCAAGGGTGAGGACAAGTGTACAATCCTCAAAACTCCAAAGAGGAAACAATCTTGAGGAGGTAGTGAAAGAATGAAGCCCGTGACTCTCTTGTGGACTGTGTGAAGGCTGTGGGTCTAGAACAAGGGTTTGTGTGAAGGCCTGTACATTGTAAAAAGGGAGCAGTAATACACCGATCCAAATTCAGTCACCTTGTGAAGTCTGAAAGTACAGGAAAGAGGAGGAAATTCACTATTTGAGGATGGCTGCTACGTATATGAGAAGTCTCAGGGATTGGCCTTGTGTGCAAACTTGAAATGGATTTCAGTTGCAGGAAATTGTCTTCAAAGCTTAAAAGGAATTGAAGGTTTATCCAAGATGACTATATTGAATGCTAGTCATAATGAGCTTACACCCATGGATGAGGTTGCTTGTCTTGTAGATCTATGGGCTGTCATCCTGAATGATAATGAGATTACTTCAGTTTGCAAATTGGATCAACTTATTGATCTCAATGCCCTAACTCGTGAAGTGAATAAAGGTATGTGATGATACTAATAGTGCTTATATTGATGATGATGATACAACAGTTTGTATGATAATGAAAACATAAGTGACACAGTGGTATGCTGTGATGATGAACATATAGGCTATGGTATAACTTAGATGAAACAATGACAATGATGTGATATGCATACAATATTCAGTATACAGTAATGTAATACTACTGTATGATGCGGGCAATCAGTGATGGTATGATACACAACCAATTAAAATTTTGATGTTTGACAGTTGTATTGTTTCATCTTTCAACTATGACTAAACAGTCCAAGTTCTCCTTGTAAGTGTTGATCCTGATTGGAAGAGAAAGGCTTGAAGCAGAATTTGAAGTATTGAAAAGATCCAATATTCCGAAGGTTACAGCAGTAGTGAAGCATTTGGGCATGAGCATACTGTGCTTAAGGTAGCAATAGTAAGAGAATATAGAACAACTCTTACAGCAGAAAGTCAAATGTCATTGACATGATATGCTTTGATGATGAAAAGTATGATGATGACTCGTACCCCTAATGAGTAGATGATCAGCTGTATCGATTAGCAGCAGAGAATGATGAGCAGATTGACTGAAATTGGGCAGCAGTATTGATGGGCAGTGTTAACATGGTTGATGAGCAAAGCAGAGATTGTTGAGGAGACCTTGATGATTTGACACTGACTAGAGTACATAGGTTGTTGAGCAGCAGTGAGCAAATGAACAAACTGACTAAAGAGCTGGTGTTGATGAACAACAAAGATTGAGAAGTGTGTTGCAGCAGTGAGAAAATGAACAAATTGACTGAAGAGCTGGTGTTGATGAACAACAAAGATTGAGAAGTGTGTTGCAGCAGTATTGATGAGAGAGTTGAGCAGATGATCAACAGAATAGATTGAAGAAACAGATGATGTTGATATGACAGTGAACTTTAATTGTAAATGCAAGCTTTACTTGCTTTTGAGGTTAGGATACCTCAAACCCTTCTTAGCAGGGTCTAATAAAACCAGGCAAGGTCATGGATGCAGAGTAGGTGCTCTTCATATCAGTAGGTGCTGATTTTACCTAACGGTTGTAGCCGGACCAAAACTAATATAAAAAGATTACAAAATTATATGGTGTTGTGTTCTTTTGTGTTATGGTTCTTGATGATTCAAATGCTTTTGATATGTGAATGATGAAGTGAAAGATGTTTATGAAATGATTATGAGATTAGTAGAATAATCGTATGATGAATTAGTAGTTAATTGTGACAAGTCAAGAAAAGTTTTAAAATTGGCTTCACACTGATTCACCCCCCCTCTCAGTGTCTAAGAATAGCCTGTTTTTTCTATTCAATGTTTCATTGTTTCTCTTCAGTTCTCTTTCCAAGACCTCCATTTCATAAACCTGCCTTAGTAGCTGATTGATCTGTTCACTACTAGGTTTTTTAGAGGAAGCCCTTTCAACTAGTTTTTCTTGTTCCTGCGGTGTGGGGAATGGCAATGCTTCAGTAAATGGAACAATTTGTAGAGCTAGGGCTGCATCTTCTCCTTGTTCTTCCTCAGAATCTGAATAATATAGGTTTGAGACATTCTTCTAGTGTGCTTATGCCCCCTGACCTTTCTCACCGAAATTCAAATTCATTTTTTCCTTCTTGATTTTGGAGGAGGAGGGAGGTTGTTTAATTGTTGCAGCTGGGGAAATTCCCTCCTCCTTCTTCTCTCACTCCTTGGAGTGTTGGATTTCTTTGCAGGATATTTTCCTTTCTCCTCTGGCTAAAGGCCTGTCTCAAAGCCATTCCAGAACAGGAAATAGGGTCAAGCAATGTTTATTTTCTTCAAGGATTCCTGGACCAATAGCTGAATAAGACCGTGGTGGCACAACCTGCCAGCAATTTTGGATGGCTGGGATTTCACTTGATGGGCCATCTTCCCTAGACTCTTGTGTAAATAAAAGAGCAGATTAAGAGGGTTCTTACCTATGAAGTGGTTCATGAATTTGAAATGATAGATCATTGCTCTATTGTATATTCCTTCATAGGTCAAATAGACCACAATGGCCTTTAGCAGCTGCTTCCAGCTCTCTTCCAGCCATGATGATGGCACACTCTTCTTCCGTATCATTCCCCTATGCTCAGGCTTGAGATATGACCTGAACTCCACATCTTTGGGTATGGTGGTCTTAAACCACTTCTCTCCAGTACAAGGGAGTTCAGTCACCTCTGATATTAGTGCTTCATCTATGAGAAATTCCTCCCTTCCTATGACTGCTTTTGAACCATCAAATGACAGGGAAAAAGCTTCAGCCACCTGTTGATGAAAACCGTGTATTTTTTCACAATATTTGTAGCAGCCTACCTCCTGGAACAGTCTGCAAAACTCTGGATGGGTCTCTAAATAACTGACATCACCTAGCTCCTGTTTGAGAGCTGGTCCACTTTTCTTCATCCTGAAGGGAGTATCTCCTGGGTACCTACAAAACAACCTTTAGACTTTGTATACAGTGTGCTTCAGCAAGCTGCTCCTTCAGAGCTCATTTTTCTGGTGAGAACAATGCTAATGTTGAAAATCAAATTCGATGGGGTCCCAAGGCACTGATTATGAGGGATTTCTATCTTTTATGGAAGCTGGGGTCACCAAAATGATGACAGCAGCTCGATCCTTGAGATCTCTTTTTCCCATATCTCCGTAACTTGCTTCAGCTAGAGCATTTGATGGCTATTTGATGGTCTTCAGGACAGGTGGGGGGAAACTGGAGGCTTGGTAGTCATATCAGTTTGTGATACTTTCCTAACAACCATTTTCATTCATTTCCCATGCAGTCACGCGGCTCCAAGTCTTTTCGGTGGGTAATCATGTTTTAAAATGGCCTTTTACCTTACTGACAGGGTTGGATGTGACAGTTCCCAACCATTTCCATATTTTATCCTTTCGGTGGTGTAGATCCTCTGTGATTTTTTCAGTTAACCACTGAAACGCTGGATTTTGGTGGCTAATTTAAATGTGATCTTTCTTGCTTAAACCACTGGAATATTTACCCCATCGCCATGGTGAATTTTTTGTTTTCAGTAGATAGCGACTTTGAAAAACCCTTTTTTAACTGCCGATTCAAACCACTAACGAACTCGTCGGCGATCAAAGCTCTAACCACTAATGCATCGAAACTTTAAACTTGAACGCTGCCGCAGTGTTGGCATTTTAAACCACTAACGTCACAATGGTTAAGCATCGGCGATTGGAAGCTCTAACCACTAATGTGTCGGTGATCGGAACCTCAACCCACTAGACTCTTCGTAGTGTCGGCGACATAAAGGACTAAACCTATGAAATGTCGATGTCGTAAAGGACTAAATCTCCGACCACTGTCAACAATGTTCTTTCGGTGGTCAACACAAATGTCATAGCTTTCTCCTAAATTGCTGAAAAGGGTTTTCCACCCGATATTTATCTTTCATATTTTGGTGGTTAGTGTATATCTTGTACCCCTTTCTAATCTGCCAAAAAAGACCCTTTTGGATGGCTAATGAGTTTCTGTAGTCTCACCTAAGCCACCGAAAATGTTACTTTGACTCTGCTTGCTCAGACTGCTTTCGATGGTTTGTCTTTGGCACGCGTTCAACAGTTTAGCTGCCGAAACATAGCCTTTCAGTGGCTAATGAGCTACGATAGTCCTCGCCTAAGACACCAAAAGCTATAACTTGTAAAATTTTCATCCAAATCAAAAATAGAGGCTTTCAAACCGTCAGTGATATCCATATCCTTCAGTGCATGAGTTAAATTATTCATACTATCAAAATAAATTATTTTGGGAGATAACATCTGGCTCCTGCTTGGGGATGGGAACCTCCCAGTGAGGTCCCAAGAAACCCAGACCAAAAATGTCTTTCCCTAAAATCAACTAAGTAACTTAACACTATCTTTTACTATTCCATTGGGCATGGAGTTTATTCTGAAAGCAAAACAACCTACTATCTACTAATTTACAATAATAAAGCCTCAGAGCCTCAAATAAAATAGAGTTTCAAGAACCGCTCATTCACTGGGCCATCGAATACCTCTTCACCTTCCAGATTCTGCAATTTGAAGGTGTTATTCTTATGTACCTGGGCTATCACAAAAGGGCCAATCCACAAAGAATCAAATTTTCCATGTTTTCCCTTGTCCTGCTTGACAGCATCCCACTTGAGGACCCAATCTCTAACCTGGAAGTTGTCTAATTTTGTTCTTTTGTCAAACATGCCCTTTATCCTCTATTGATGAGCTTCTAATTTTCCTACAACTTGCTCCCCTATTTGCTGTAACTCCACCAAATCCATCATCCTTCTCACCATATCATTTGGTTCATCTTCCTCTTCCTGAAAGAACTTTACCACTGGAAGGATGAGCTAGATAGGAAAAATGGCCTCAGTGCCATAAACTAGCTTTAATGGGGAAGTCCCTGTGGATATTTTGCCTGTTACCCTATCAGCCCATAAAGCAAACTTAAGCTTTGAATCCCAGCTTTTCTGATTTGTCTCTAGCAGTTTCCTGAGGATTCTTACTAAGATTTTGTTGGATGACTCAGCCAGGCCATTGCCTTGGGGATAATAGGATGTGGAGTGCACCAATTGAATACCCATTGATTCACACATTTTAACTAATGCCCCAGCCTTGAAAGCTGGTGCATTATCAGTTACTAACCTTACTGGGCAGCCAAACCTGCTAAAGATATTCTCATATAAAAATCTCATGATGACTTGATGAGTGGCATTCCTGGTGGGTACTGCTTCTATCCATTTGGTAAAGTAGTCAGTGGCTACTAAGATCCATTTATGTTTTCCACTAGAAGATAAATTTATTCCGCCTATGAAATCTAGACCCCATTGTTGGAAATTCCCATTCACCACAATAGGCCTAAGGGGCAAGGACTTGAGCTGTTGCTTCCCTATAAATATTTGGCATTGGTCACAAGCCCTTACAAAAGTGCATACATCAGCAATGAGGACTGGCCAATAGTATCCCACTCTTAAGATATTGTGGGTTGTGGTTTTCCAGTAGTGGTGGCCCCCACATGTGCTGGAATGAAAATGATGCATGACCTGCTCTGCTTCCTCTTTATCTAGACACCTTAGCAAAATTCCAGAATGATCTCTCCAGTACAACAGTTTGTCAATTATGCAAAACTTAACAAATTTCAACTTAAGAGCTCATGCTTGGTTAGGAGTGAGATTAGGAGTGTTACGAAGAGAAATTCCTATGGCTTGGGGTACCACAACAGACAGCTAGACTCCAGAAATCAATCTTTCCCAATATGCAATAGAAACAAAATGTCTAACACTAAAGGATCAAACCTCATACCTTATTCTGGATGGTTGAATTAGATCCCCGTTGAGCTTTCCAATCTTCAGCTTGAATTGATATAATACTTCCTCAACAACAAGTAAAAAATACAAGCATACTATATATCATGGTGTTAGATCCATTCTAGCATATATAATCAATAATGTAAAAGCATTTGACATATTCCAATGGATACAATATTCAATCAAATACACATCATTGGACAAGGAAAGATAGTTCTTATTAATATAAATCAGAGGTTACAAGATAGATACAACCTCTGACGACTGGTCTGCGAATCGGAGAAACTGAATCCCCCACTTGGGCCTCCACCACCTCAATCCTCCATCACTTTGATAGCAAGCTTACTAGCAAAAGGAAAGCTTGGGAAGAACACAACAGTGCTCCAAAGGGACAAAGGGATGCAGACTCAAGCATAAATTCCGGCAACAATGGACTATAGTTTCGTTGCTTTCAATCTCTCTATATATGCCTTCAATGTACCAAGGGGTTCCTTATATAGCTTCACAAGGGATAATGAAGGGTGGAATCCGAGCGATCTCAAGGCATATGGAAGGCCAGGAGTTGAATGAGTCGGATCCATGTCAAGGAAAACTCCAAAAGGATTTGTACTATGCACACATCCCTATGTACGCGGATACAAGGGTCAAACTCGCGTATGTACGCGGTTATCGGGGAAAAATCCGCGTATATCATCTTTTATATAGTTTTCTAGGGATGATCAAGGTAACATCAAAGGATAAAATATGGTCCATAGGGTCTAAAGAGTCTGCAGTGGGACAAGGGAAGGCCATACAAAATGTGATTCACCTAGAGTGGTGAAATCCGCTATAACAGATGCCCCCTAATGTGTGAGGTCAAAGGGATCATACGATGGCCGAAATACATTATAAGTCCATCCCAGAAGTGAAGTGATGAAGGATCCCAAATGGAAGACCAGCCACCCAATCAGCATAGTACAATGATACAACTCTGCATATAACTGCAAGTACATATAGTAGTTCTGGATACATAAGTACAATTGCCATGAATAGGCATAATACATGATATCACCTATGTGGTCATCGCCACGTACAATATACATAGATCAGAATCTCCATGATGAAGATATACAAAGGACCATGATCTCCAAAATGGCTGAAGATATACAATAGATCAAGATCTCCATAGTGGCTGGAAATGTCTGACATACACTGGAATCAAGTCACGAGAGCTGAAATCTCATGAACACTGGCACGATCAAAGAGGTAACATATAAGAGATGCCACCAGTCTGGAAGGTCTTCTACACAAACCGCTACGAGTACATGTCCTACTATGCAAATAGAGGTGTCGAGGTCGAACATAGTATTCCATTTTCTGATTACCGGTCATTGATGTATACCGTTAATAGACGCGAGATTACCCACCGATAATGATAATGGGAATCAAGGTACTAGAGTGCAAACTAACAAGTGTGAATAGATGTGTTGAGGTCGAACAATTGAGAGAATCCATCGATCAGGGGACATTGATGTATTCCCAAAACTGTCGATGGCGAGAGAACCTACCACTGATGACTGCAAGTCTCAAGGCACTCAAAATGACTCTAGACTCCAATCCCAGAATAAATGATCTGAAGTCGATGGGATGAAATCCGCTGGAAGGAGGGCATTAGGGCATCCCCCATCATCCAACACGAGGTACTCAGCAAAGCTGTATAATGTGGAAGGACTCGATCATAAGGTGCACGAACCAGTAACTGTACCGGGAATGGCCGACATGCAAAGTCAAGATAACTGAGGAATGACCGACTCGGGTTTCAAATTCCTTCGAACAAGAGCATAACGGTGTATGGTGACTGAATGAAGGCAGCATAGACTCGATATACAAACTGGGATATCTCTACAACGCAGGAGGCATCAATAGAGGCTCCATAGGGACTGGAAGCATAACCAGTCAGTGGAGATAAAACTCAGATAAACGAGTACAGCTCCTAAAGTCAAACTATAACCCAACCAATGGATGTGATATACAGTGCTCTGCTCGAAGGCGACATGACTCGACAGCTGCCAAAAGATAACATCTTTCCTTTTTCGGATTTTTTGTTTTTTGATTTTTTTGGACTTTTTCAATTATTTGAAAAGCTTGAAAAAAGAATAAACTAGCTTTATAGTTACAAACTAGGAGGAGACGAGTGTCATAAGGGAAAACAAACTAGTTCCAAGCAGTGGAACATACATATGCTCAATGCAAGGATACATGTGTAGGATATCGACACTCGGGGGAAAATCCCCTCCCGGTAAAAAGGGAATCAAGCTGCGAAGGATATAAAAATGGATCTGCATGGCTAGACATGAGACAAGCTCGGGCTATATGGATGAAATGCCGCATGTCAGGGGAGCCGGCATAAATCTCAATAAGGCAGGCGAAGCTCATGATAATGCATTCACAACTTGACATAAGGGGAGTCCGGAGGGAAAAAGGCCAGCATAAGATCAAGAGGAGTATGAGGCTCTTGCTAAATGTCATGGCAGTACTATACAACGGACTCCCACACCCTAAAGGAGAAAACGTCGACATGGGCACCAAATGCAAATCAAGCGCTAACTAGGGTACCCATGTAAAGTGGAACTCTACCACTCACATCATGCCACTTCTATAACAGCAAGAAGGTTCCGTGACATAATAGAGTGGGTTTGTACCTAAGGTCATAGTGACATGGTCATAAGGTCATGCAAAAGTGCAAGCAGATGTGATATCCTAACCTATATGCCAGTTCAGACATAATACCTATGATAGGCATGAGCAGTCTCTGGTCACAAAAGAAGCATCCAACAGACAACTTCAGACCCAAGGAAGACCCAACCACACTCACAACCCACCCAGCAACTTCCCACAACATCAGACTCACCAAAAGGGAGGATGTACGCGACTGTATAAAGAATAGTTGCGTATGTACGCGCCTTATGGCCAAACATCCGCGTATGTACACGACTGTTGTCCAAAAACACGCGTATACAGAGAAGGCAGTGGTAAAAAGCAGGTCAAGGCCAAACCAATAAAGGGGAGTGTCAATGGACAAACATACTATAACATGCGACACAGAAACAGAGAGAAACCAAGAGCAAGTCAATAATATCAAGCCCATTGTGCCGATAAAAACCCCCAAATAAAAAGAAGGAACATCCCCAGCGGAGTCGCCAATTCTGTTACAGAGAGAAATTCCTATG
Organism: Pseudotsuga menziesii; assembly: GCA_001517045.1. Classification (NCBI taxonomy): domain Eukaryota; kingdom Viridiplantae; phylum Streptophyta; class Pinopsida; order Pinales; family Pinaceae; genus Pseudotsuga; species Pseudotsuga menziesii. The sequence continues at coordinate 25,032 of LPNX010547346.1, read as the reverse complement.
GCTTGGGGTACCACAACAGAAAGCTAGACTCCAGAAATCAATCTTTCCCAATATGCAATAGAAACAAAATGTCTAACACTAAAGGATCGAACCTCGTACCTTATTCTGGACGGTTGAAGTAGATCCCCATTGAGCTTTCCAATCTTTAGCTTGAATTGATATAATACTTCCTCAACAACAAGTAAACAATACAAGCATACTATATATCATGGTGTTAGATCTATTCCAGCATATATAATCAATAATGTAAAAGCATTTGACATATTCCAATGGATACAATATTTAATCAAATACACATCATTGGACAAGGAAAGATAGTTCTTATTAATATAAATTAGAGATTACAAGATAGATACAACCTCTGACGGCACGTCTGCGAATCGGAGAAACTGAATCCCCCACTTGGGCCTCCACCACCTCAATCCTCCATCACTTCGATAGCAAGCTTACTAGCAAAAAGAAAGCTTGGGAAGAACACAAAAGTGCTCCAAAGGGAAAAAGGGATGCAGACTCAAGCATAAATTCCGGCAATAATGGACTATAGTTTCGTTGCTTTCAATCTCTCTATATATGCCTTCAATGTACCAAGGGGTTCCTTATATACCTTCACAAGGGATAATGAAGGGTGGAATCCGAGCGATCTCAAGGCATATGGAAGGCCAGGAGTCGAATGAGTTGGGTCCATGTCAAAGAAAACTCCAAAAGGATTTGGACTATGCACACATCCCGATGTACGCGGATACAAGGGTCAAACTCGTGTATGTACGCGGTTATCGGGGAAAAATCCACGTATATCATCTTTTATATAGTTTTTAGGGATGATCAAGGTAACATCAAAGGATAAAATATGGTCCATGGGGTCTAAAGAGTCTGTAGCGGGACAGGGGAATGCCATACAAAGTGTGATTCACCTAGAGTGGTGAAATCCGCTATAACAAGGAGAAACTTCTAATTTTTGTAAAAATTGAATGATACCTGAGTACCACTCACATGCAGATATGTTTTCAGCTACTAATGGAATGTCATTCTGATCTTGATTTACTTCTGTTTCTGCTGCTACCACAGTCTACACCTTTGATGATTTGATACATGTGAAATTTATTCCCATCAGTTCATAGTTTTCTTTGGCCATGATTTTGGCTAGACCTAGTCCCTTTACCAGCTTGGTGGGTTTCACCTCTATATCAAACTCAATGAGTTTGGCAATCCACTTAGCTCTCTTCCCATCAATGTCAGGCTGAGTCAAAACATCCTTCACATCAGCTGAAGGGACATATGTAATGACATTTGCATGGAGAATGCATATTTTGAAATTTTTCAAAGATTTTATGAGAGAATAAGCCTACTTCTCAATTGGGTCATACCTCAGCTCAGCATCTCTCAGGGTTCTGCTGAAGAATGCAATTGGATGATCAATACCCTCATCATTCTTTTGTAATAGTACAGCTGCCACTGTGTCGTAAGATGCAAAAGAGAAAATGTAAAAACCTTTGGTGTATTTGGGACTAATCAGGGTTGGGGCCTCCATGATAGCTTTCTTAATGTCTTCAAAAGAGTTTCTTGCCTCGTCAGCCCACTTTATTTCTGCATCTTTTTTCAGCATGACTGTTATGTGCTTTACTAGCTAGAAGAAATTAGGGATGAACCTCCTAACAAAGTTTATCTTGCCTAAAAAAGACTGAATGTCTCTTTTTGATCTTGGTATTGACATCTTTTGGATTTCCTCTACCCTTACCGGATCAATCTTTACACCTTTAGCTGAGACTATGTGGCCTAGGAGCTTTCCTTCATTGAGTGCAAACTGGGACTTCTTTGGGTTCAGCGATATTCCATACCTTATGCACTTCAGAAATACCTTCCTTAAATGTTGCAAGTGGTCATGATGGCTGTGAGAGTAAACTGTTAGGTCATCAAAATATATCAACACAAACTTATCCTTTAGCCCTATAAAAGCTAGGTCCATGGCTCTCTAAAAAGTAGCCTCAGCATTCATTAGCCCAAATGGCATTTTAGCATACATGAAGGTGCCCCAGGGGGTGGTAAAGGAAATCTTCTCTTGGTCATCCAGGTGCACAGCAACTTGGTTGTATCTAGAGAAGCCATCAAGGAAGGACATAACCCTAGTTCCCAATACTTTTTGGAGCAGGTGTTCCATCTTGGGCAGTGGATAGTTTTCTTTCTTGGAACACTTGTTCAGGTTTCTAAAATCCACACACAACCTTATTTCTCCATTTTTATTTCTTACCACTACTACGTTTGCAATCCACTTGGAATACCTGAGGGGGATTATGATCTTGGCTTTGAGGAGCTTATGGATCTCTTTTTCAATCACTGGTAATAGGAGAGGGCTGATGGGTCTCAGCTTCTATTTGAAAGGAATGGTGTCCTTCTCCAAAGGAATCATATGCTGGATGATATTGGTGTCATAAGTTTTTAGGTCACTATACTCCCATGCAAAAACATTAGCAAACTCTTTTATCAGGCTGCAAAATTCAGACCTATGACCAGCAATCAACCCAGTGGATAGATTTATCAGGTTTGGATGGCTTTGGCTTCCTATGTTTTGCTCTTAGATAGCAAGATCTAGCTCCTTTTTGGCAGGTTTGAAAGGGATGTCATTGTGATCAAACAGTTCTTCCAATGGTACTAGACCTCGAGGTATGTAGTTGCTGGAAAATTGGATGATATTCTGATCTGCCACTTTATCTTTTAACTTGATTTGTTTGGATTCCTCCATGTTTAGGTTTTCCTGATCTATGTGTCTGTCAAAAAATTCATCTCCTAACTGAAGGAATTTACTAAGCTCATCATCATTCCCAAACACCCTCCAAAATTTTACATTATCTGGCAAAGAGGGTCTATACTTGACCTGAACATCATAACTGAGCTTAGGGGATAAAGGAGGAACAAACAAACTTGCAGAGATAGCCAAGGAATCATCCAGGTGATTCAAAGCCCTAGGAATATATGATAGTTCAAAAAACATAAAGGAGTCTCTGAGTTTCCATACCTCGTCCCTATAGGCCTTCAGTCTGATATTTTTTGTCAGAAATGTGTTGTTGGCCTGCTGTATGATGAGGTCTGCATCTCCAAAAATATTCATGTACATGATCCCCATCTCCTTGGCAGCTTTCACTCCTAGCATCAAGGCTTCATATTCTACTATGTTGTTAGTGGTTTTAAAATCAAGCTTATAAGACAGATGGATGTTTACCTTAGATGGGGAGATCAATACTACACCTGCACCTGCTGAGCTTTGAGTGCTAGCGCCATCAAAATACATGGTCCAGATTGTTGTGGTCACTTCTTTAGGCTGCTAACAGGTGGGGTTAGTGAGCTGAACTAATGTCTGCTGAGAATCATCTATTTGCAAAATGCATGACCCAAAATTAGTGTCCACTGCATAGATGGGGTGATTCACTGACTTGTTCTCCTTGCTTATAATGTATGCCAACTGATTTTCCCTATACAGCCTCTTAGTCTCTCCTCCAAACATGGGAATGGTGGCATATGTGAGATCCATCTAAAGGGTGCCACCTAGTCTTTTTCTCCATGACCGAGACAGCAAGAGACTAGATTTTGGAGGTATATCAGCCACTACAATGTTCATCATGATGCTTTTCGAAGGTAGCTGAGTTAGGTTCACAACAAGGTCTTTAATGAGGCCCAAGCACTTGACCTTCTTGGAGTCAAAGGAGAATAAATCATGGTAGGGCTTGGTGATGCTGAGGCCAAGCTCATCCATCACAACCTTTGGCATTAGGTTATGAGAGGCTCCTGAATCTAGCAAACAGTTATGAAGGATTTTATCATGGATATTCAAGGATATGTAGAATGGTGGGCATGAGTCCTTTAGGTCTTTAATCATGGGGCCCAGGGTTACAATAGGCTTGTCATCTTGCAGGTTCACAAATTCAGTGTCAATGTGCTCCTTGGGCTGAAGCGAATTCAGAATGGAGGACTTGAATGCCTCATTCTTCATTAGCTCAATTAAAGGGAAAGGGCTTTTCAATTTTTGGATTTCAGACTCAAGGTTGAAAGAATAATGCAATCTATCTGGAAATCTTACCTCATGAGCTATAGGTTTGGGTTGGACTTGATCAGGTATGGCTGAAGGTACTGGTTTCCGCAATGCTTTGGATGTGATAGCCACCTTCTTTGGTAAAACAACGACCTTTCTAGCTGGTGCAGCAGGTTGCTTGATCGATGCAGCATTCTTCTTGAGCGGAGGGACCAGCCTAGACCTGAGCTGGTAACCTCCCTAATTATCAGCTTCATAGACAACCTCTTCAGTGATCTGCTCATCAATTAGGGCTTCTTCATATTATGCCTATGTCAGAAAAGAATAGTCCACCTCATCTTCCATGCAATGGATGTTGTCTTCAGCTTCTCCTTCTTCTTCAATGAATTCTGGCTCTTCTTCTAATATAGCATTTTGGAATGGAGCTCTTATTCTCTAATCTTCTCCTTGATTCCTCTCCCTTCTGAGAATCTGAACTGGGGGGTTTCCTCTTCTATAAGGAACAAAATTAGGGTTTAGAGGAGCAAAGTCACTTGGCCCTTTACCCCTCATAGGTAGATGTCCTTGGTCCTTCAATTTAGGCATTTCAGCAGTCAGGTTATCTAACAGTTTGGTCATTTTGTCAATCCTGTTCTATGATGCGAAAGCCCCACTAGGGTCTGTTGGCTGCTTCTTCATGTCTATCTTCCCTTTGACCTTCTGAGATGCCAGAATGTTTGACTCTACCTCTAGGGCAGCATCCTGCATGAGTGATAAGGAGGTAGACCTCCTTTTTCTAAGAAGTAGACAGAAGTCAGAGTCAAATGAATTTGCATAAGTTATCCTAGCTGAGGTACAAGTGGGCTTAATTTCAGTAGGGATCTTGTTGTACATATCATAGTGGAAAAAATCTCAGATTTTTCGGTGATGTCCCGAAAAATCACGATTTTTTCTGGTTGCCGATTTTTTGGCCCAAATAAATCGCAATTTTTCAAAAAATCGAACATCGAGAAAAATCAGGAAAAAATCGGCAAAAATAGAGAAAGATAGGGAAAAATATGGAAAAATCGGCAAATAGGGGAAAAAATCGGTAAGCAAATTTTGACCCTATTAAAGTACAAAATTTTCATTTTTTAATGCTTTTCGTGGCTTGCCAATTTTTTCTGATTTTTTCGCCGATGTTGCTGAGAAGATGTTTTTTGGACCCTCGCCGATTTTTTGCCAATGCTGATTTTTTCCACTATGGTACATATTAATTGTTGAATCTCTTGGTAAAGTTGGAGACAGACTCCCCATTTTCTCTTTTCAGGTTGTTGAATTATGTGATATAGTAGAGGTGGTCTCTCCTTTCTCCCTAATGCTTTAGGAAAATGTCATCTACGGCCTCTATACCCGCCACTGATCCAGCAGGCAGTTCCTTAAACCACTTCCTAGCCTGTCCATCTAGGTTTTTGCACAAAAACCCTAGTCCATACATCTTCTTGCTCTATGTTAATATTTTCAGCATAGCTGTAAAATACCTCTAGATGTTCTTCAGCAGTGAAATCCCCTTCCCCTGTAAATTTAGGCATATACTTGACATAATCCCCAGTAGACATGGCTGCGAGGGGATTTCGCAAAATTAGGAGTGCATAGCTAGCTACTAGGATCCTTTCCATCTTGGTCAATTGAGGGGCATCCATATTGTAAATGGGTATGGACAGGGTTGAGTTAAGTAACACTGATGGAGATACTTGCAAAAAAGGTGGTGGTATACTTATCCTAGTGGAGTCACCAGGGATGGGATCTTCACAAGAAGCAGTGCTTGAAGATGCCCAAAACCTAGAGTTTTCTTATGTATCTAAAAAATCCTGAGAATTAAGAATTTTAGCAGAAGAAATAATAGCAGAAATATTTCTTGAAATACCTGATGTAGTTTTGTGTGCAGCACTGCTGGTCTATCTTACTAAAGCCCTAGCTCTTCTCAAAATTTCTTCTGGATCTGAAACTAGTGTTGCTAGTGGCCCCTTAGGGTTTGCTCTGGTACTTGGTCTTCTTGAAGCCACCTTATATCAATGGAGTCGCCAGATAGATGATTACAACCATAATAGTGTCCAAGATTTGTCTATCATCGAAGCAAGGATCTGTGTCATCTCTCGCGGAAGTTGAGCTTCAGTCTCCTCTCCCCAGCAACGGCGCCAATTTGTTATCGCTCCAATAAAATCCTCTAGGTTGTAGCTCGAGGATGCCTAGTAACTTAAAATGTTTTTAGGGTTTTCTGATATGGATCAAGTCAGTTGACCTATATAACCTTTTCACTCTCAAGACATGCATAAAACTCACTCATTTACAAGGATTTTAGTTACAATTGCTCAGAAGTTGACAATAAGGTGCAGGGATGAAGAACTCATCAGGCTGGCAGATTTACATACAAAACGCATGCATATAAATGGCTAAATCCTGATAAGGATGGAACTTATAAATCAAATTGTACTAGCAAACCAATAGGATGACATCTATCAGCTTTTTAATCAATCTGAAAATGACCTAAATACACATTCAGGCATAAGTGCAGCAAAGAAAGAGATGATGGTTGAACAGATCATAACAAAAGAGCTTATATTCATGAATAAGTAAAATGAGAAGCATGGAAGCATTATAGGCTTATAAGTCCCTGAAGTTGAACTTTTATTATAAAATCGTAGCCTTTATAGCCTTTTACAAAATGGACAGATCCTAAAACTTGGATCTGTTTTTTACTAAAATAATCAAAAGTAACAGTTTTTGCAAATTAGGGTTTGAAACCCTACCTGACTACTTTTCTAACTATAATGAAGATTTAGTTCACTGACTGAACATTAAATAACTGAAGTAGTCACTAATGATCACTGCTGTTGGTCCACTATCAGTTAACCCACTGATTTCTTCTTGACAATTTGGGTTGATGACTTTATGGCGTTGTTTTGTCATAATAGATCTAACAGACCCTTTTTGATACTTATGTCAGCACCTTTTATCTTTAACTTACGCCCCTGAGCCATCTGCAGTCACCAAAAACCAGTTCTGTAGATGGATCAGGGGCATAAGTTAAACCTCCGTCCGCTTTCGGTGGTTTCGGTGGTTCCGCTTCACCTGCAAACAATGATTAAGCTACTATAAACTGAAATACCTACAAAACAAGTTAGGAAATAAACCTGCAAATGAAATCATGGGTTAGAAAACAAAGAAACTACTAAGAAAATAAACAAAACAAGAAAACACAGTTATACCTTCTCTTTGGGTGGAAATGGGCCACCATGCCCTGGCTTGTGGAAGCACCTCTCTTGGATGGGGGAGCTATGGCTCAATGAAGATGGAGGAGAGGGAGTGTGAGTGGCTTGAGAGACAAAGGGTCTCAAGGCATCCACGGGCAGCATAGCAGTATGCAAGGGAGAAGTGTTTTGAGAGTGACCCCCCACCCTCCTTTTATAGCTTTTTTAGGGGTTTTAGGGTTTTAAGCCCTTGGTCCAGGCTTTAGCCCCTTCCGCCCTAGCTTTATCTGCTTTTAGGGTTTTAGGCTACTTTGAGGGGTTTTAGCCCCTTTTTGGAGGCCTTAGCCCCTAGGAGAGTATTTTAGGCTCCTTTTTGGGGTTTTAAGCCCTTTTCTTCATCCTTAAGCATTTTTTAGGGTGTGGGGGTCTAATGGAGGGTCGTGGAGTGGTGTCATTGGGTGGTGTATGTCATAGAGAGCTTAGTGAGGGATTTTTTGGGTTAACATTGTCCTTCAGGTACCTGGTGTTTAGCCTTTTCAAGAAGATGTTTCTCTCTCTCTACTCCGAGTAAGACTTGTGTAATAGCTTGTTTCTTCTAGTCAATGTTTCATTGTTTCTCTTCAGTTCTCATTCCAAGACCTCCATTTCATAAACCTGCCTTAGTAGCTAATTGATCTTTTGACTTCTAGGTTTCCTGGAGGAAGCCCTTTTAGCTGGTTTTTCTTGTTCCTGTGGTGTGGGGAATGGCAATGCTTCAGTAAATGGAACAATTTGCAGAGCTAGGGCTACATCCTCTCCTTGTTCTTCCTCAGAATATGAATAAGGTAGGTTTAAGACATTCTTCTCATGTGCTTCTTCACCCTGACCTTTCTCACCGAAATTCAAATTCCTTTTTGCCTTATTGGTTTTGGAGGAGGAGGGAGGTTGTTCAGTTGCTGCAGCTGGGGAAATGGCCCTCCTCCTTCATCTCCCACTACTTGGAATGTTGGATTTCTTTGCAAAATATTTTCCTTTCTCCTCTGGTTGAAGGCCTGTCTCAAAGCCATTCCAGAACATGAAATAGGGCCAAGCAATGTTTCTTTTCTTCAACGATTCCTGGACCAATAGCTGAATAAGACCGTGGTGGCACAACCTGGCAGCAATTTTGGATGGTTAGGCTTTCACTTGATGGGCCATATTCCCTAGACTCCTGTATAAATAAAAGGGCAGATTAAGAGGGTTCTTACCTATGAAGTGGTTCATGAGTTTGAAATGATAGATCATTGCTCTATTGTATCTTCCTTCACAGGTCAAATAGACCACAATGGCCCTTAGCAGCTGCTGCCAGCTCTCTTCTAGCCATGATGATGGCACACTCTTCTTCCATATAATTCCCCTATGCTCATGCTTGAGATATGACTTGAACTCCACATCTTTGGGTATGGTGGTCTTGAACCACTTCTCTCCAATGCAAGGGAGTTCAGTCACCTTTGAGATTAGTGCTTCATCTATGAGAAATTCCTCCCTTCCTAAAACTACTTTTGAACCATCAAATGACAGGGCAAAAGCTTCAGCCACCTGCTGATCAAAACCCTGTATTTTTTCACAATATTTGTAGTAGCCTACCTCCTGGAACAGTCTGTAAACCTCTGGATGGGTTTCTAAATAATTAACATCACTTAGCTCCTATCTGAGAGCTGGTCCACTTGTCTTCATCCTGAAGGGTGTATCTCCTGGGTACCTGCAAAACAGCCTTTAGAATTTGTATACGGTGTGCTTCAGCAAGCTGCTCCTTTAGAGCTCATTTTTCTGGTGAGAACAATGCTAATTTTGAAAATGAAATTCGATGGGGTCCCAAGGCACTGATTATGAGAGATTTATGTCTTTTTATGGAAGTTAAGGTCACCAAAACGATGACAGCAGCTCGATCCTTGAGATATCTTTTTCCCATATCTTCGTAACTTGCTTTCACCGGAGCATTCGATGGCTATTTGATGGTCTTCGGGACAAGTGGAGGGAAACTGGAGGCTTGGCAGTCAGATCAGTTTGTGCTACTTGCCTAATGACCCTTTTCATTCATTTCCCACACAGTCACATGGCTCCAGGTCTTTTCGGTGGGTAATCATGTTTTAAAATGGCATTTTTCCTTGCTGACGAGGTTGGATGTGACAGTTCCCAACCGTTTCCTTATTTTAGCATTTCAGTGGTTTAGATCCTTCGTGATTTTGTCAGTTAACCACCGAAACGCTGGATTTTGGCGGCTAATTTAAACGTGATCTTTCTTGCTTAAACTGCCGGAATCTTTACCCCGATGACATGGTGAATTTCCGTTTTCGGCAGATAGTGACTTTGAAAAACCCTTTTTTAACTGTCAATTCAAACCTAGTAAGGAACCCATCGGTGATCAAAAGCTCTAACCACTAATGTATCGGAACTTTAAACCTGAACACTGCCGCAGTGTCGGCATTTCAAACCACTAACGTCGCAATGATTAAGCATCAGGGATCAGAAGCTCTAACCACTAATGCGTCGGCAATCAGAACCTCAACCCACTAGACTCTTCGTAGTGTCGGCAACATAAAGGACTAAACCTCTAAAACATCAGCATCGTAGAGGACTAAATCTCCGACTACTGTCAACAACGTTCTTTCGGTGGTCAACACATATGTCATAGCTTTTGCCTAAACCGCTGAAAAGGGTTTTCCACGCGATATTTATCTTTCAAGTTTCGGTGGTTAGTGTATATGTTGTACCCCTTTCTAATCTAGTGAAAATGACCCTTTTTGGTGGCTAATGAGTTTCTGTAGTCTCTCCTAAGCCACCGAAAGTGTTACTTTGACTCTACTTGCTCAGACCACTTTTGGTGGTTTGCCTTTGGCCCACGTTCAACTGTTTAGCCATCGAAACATAGCCTTTTGGTGGCTAGTGAGCTATGATATTCCTCGCCTAAGCCACCGAAAGCTATAACTTGTGAAATTTTCATCCAAATCAAAAACAGAGGCTTTCAAACTGTCAGTAATATTCATATCCTTCATTGCATGAGTTAAATTCTTCATACTATCAAAATAAATTATTTTGGGAGATAACATAGTGTATGTAAAAGACTCGGTCTCTTGGACTTTATTTTTCAATCCAATCAGCCTAGAGTGTTTTTTCCCTTGGTTATTATTGGTTGTTGAATAAACGATTGATAATTTCTGAGTTTTTTCACTCAATACCTCCAAAGTTGGGGTGGTCGGCTTGGCATTTAGGCCTATTGAGGTTATTAGAGTCTATGTGTCAATGTATAAACATGCTAGGCATTATGGTCGAGTCATATGAACATGTGATAAGTCCCTCTAGGTTTTGTTTTTTATTTTTTTATTTTAATTTTTCCACAAAACTTAGGCTATTTTTTAATAGTCTAATTGGAAAAATTGGTCTTGTAATAAAAGTGGGGTCATAAATCAGTTTCAATCATGGGGGTGCTCATTTTCTAACTCAGAGCACCCGGTAAACCCATAAACCAACTTTTCCTAAGTTTTGTGTGATTTTCCCATCACCCATGTCAAAAAACCTTAAAAATCAAATATTGATTATTTCAATTGATAAATTAATTAAATAATAGAGAAAATCCAAATTCCTACATCAGTGGGATTTGCTCTAATTTGACTGAAATCACTCTCATCGGCTTTGGATTGACTAGAGTTGACCATGCCTTGATTGAAGGAGTTGATCTGGGTTGAAGAGGGAGTGCACCACAGCATGCATCCTTGGGAATTGCACCCTCTCTCTCTCCTCCACACGTGTGGGCTCATCTGAATGTGGTTTGGTTGATGTTTCAGTTAACCGGTTGATGTGTCAGTCCGATCAGCACTCCGATTGTCAGTTACACTCAGTAAGACTCAGATCAAGCTCAGCTTGACTCCTCGTGCAGCTGCAGTCCCTCTCTCCTTGGGAATTGCACCCCCTCTGGGCTAGGGTTTCAATTTTTGCTATAAATAAAGCACAGTTTCCTCCTTTCCAAGCTAGTTAGAGTTGGATTGAAGAGTTGTTGCTATATTTTTCATTGAAATAAAGAGAAGCTTTGGAGGCAAGATGGTGTCATGTTATTATGTGTGGATGAGCGTTGCCATGTTTCACTGAGGTAACCTGTATCTGTGTTCACAACTTGCTTATTTTGATATTGTGGATCCAGTGCTAAAAGATTGATAATAAGTTTATTATGATCTTGATAGGAAAGGAATTTGTTAATAAGTTTATTGGCTATCTCTTTTTCTTTTATGCATGTCTAGAGATCAAGATTTAACATGCTTTATAAGATTATATGCATGCTATTCTAATATCTATGTTTATGTATTAACCAGATCTCACAAGCATCTTGGCAAGTGTTGCCTCCTTTCACACACCTGGGTCATGTAGCAGAAATCTTCAAGCCACTCGGTGTGTCCTTGGGGGCAAGTCTCGAGTCAAGGCTGTCACCTTGTTCTTGACTCCTCCATTTAGGCTCAACTCCTAACAGAGCCAAGGGGGGTAGACCCTATTAAGTTACTAAGGATAATTACTTAGTGTTGTGATGTTAAACTAATTGAGTTACTTAGGAGTTTGCAATTTAACTATAGATGATCAAAGATGGCAAGATATCAAAGATGAGTACACGAAAGCACAATGTTGAGACATAATATATATATATAACAAGAAAATGACCAGTGCCTTAGAATGGAGTCAAAAAATAGAAACAATGTACTTGCATGTGCTTGGAGTGAGTGTTTTGCGGTTTCCTCTTGGTATGTTTTAAGTTAAAAATGAAGTGTGAGTTGATTAAAATTAGGCAAAGGGGGGACTCCAGATATACCCTAGAGTACTTGGAGTATGTCCAAAACTAAACCTTCACGGCTACCCGCAAGGAATATGTGGTCTGAAATGGAGTCTCTGGGGCTATTGTTCATAACGCACCCATTAGGGTGTGACAGAGATCGGCGCCCCGAGGTCACTTTTCAGAAGTTCCCGCTTCCTTTGGGTATTTTGCCACCGTGAAGGTTTGATCTAGATGTTGGATTTTCACCTAATGGTTTGTCAGTTGGGGAGAGTGAGTCCTAATTATACTAGTCACCCAAGTGCTTTTGATACAGCTTGACTGATCGGACGAACCGCATCCAAGTGCAGAGCATACACACTGGAGTCTTGTCAATTTTAGTAAGTTTTAAACTGGGTGTTCTTGTTTAAAAGAAAACCCTCCAGGAACCTCTTTCGATCCAAGTGGATCTCAATCGGGGAATTGAGGAGGGGTTATTTTTATAATTGTTGATAAAAAAATGATAAAAAAAAGCAAACAGATACACAATTCTAGTTTCTTAATTAGTCCTACCACGAATCTCTTTCCCCTTTCGGCTCAATCACGAAATCGTGGGGTAAGTATTACGATTACTTTGAAATGTAAAATAAAAAGTGGAATATGAAATTAATAATAAAATCAAGTATACTACCCTACAAATTAGATCAATGCTAGTTTAAAAAAATAAATAGGCAGAAAGCGACGAAAAGGACACCGACGCAAATCCCCCCAGGGGGGATGGGGAATGGGCTCGAAAGAGCCTATTCCAAAAATAATTTTATTTATTATTGGTTACAATATTAGCAAACTAAAATATCAAAAACTTCTTGGTCCTTATACAGGATGAAACCAAGATCTTACAACTTTGCAAAATTTTTAAGATTTTAGTGAAAAGGGAGACCCCTGGGGGGATTTGAACGCTCCTAAGGCCACTTCGGACAGCAGCTTCCTTTATTTTTTGTCAGAACTGATAAAAGACAATGAGCATGTTAAAATAACATATTCCCAAAAGCACTTTAAGAGTACCTTTGGATCAGCCTACCTTATCTCAAAAAAATGAAGTTAAAACTAGCTAAACATGCGAAAAAGGAACCAAGGAAAGAAAGCTTTCCTTGGGATATTGGCTTGTTGTTTTTGCAGCCAATGAAATATGCACTGATATTGCAGAATATTAAATTTTATAACAGCGAAAGAAAATCTAATGCATGCGATCTACAAGTTTTCTTTAAATTTTCATGCAAAAAGACGATTTCCCTAAAGCTAGATCTAGAATGCTTATAAAACTTTTGTAAGTGCAAGATCTAGACTATAGGATTTGATAAGATATATCTATGTTGGAATTACTTTTAATATGATAGATCTAAGCAAAATAAAAGCTACGAACAGAGTAACCGGGTAAAAATGTTGATTTTTTGTAGAAATGAGAAGAAGAGGAGAGAAGGTCGGATCGTTGCTTGAATGGAGCAAGCTGAAAGGAGGCCCTTTTGTGGAGTGCTGAGAGACAGATTCTTGAGCTTATTGGATAGGAATGGAGTCAATCTAGATCCACACCTTCATCCAATCAAGAACCTGCAACTAAATAACACAAGCCTGCACACACCTCGTGAGATCTGGATATAGATGTATAAAGCAACAAAAATAAAAAATCATGCCAAAATAACCTCATTTTAGCATATAACTGAAATTTTTGAGCATACATCATATGGATAAACAAGATCAAGCAATCTAGCTTTCCTAGTTTACACCCTTACTAGATTCAGCCGAATCCTTGAAGCCAGAACACAGAAGCAGCACAGAATTTGGCAAGAAATTGCAGCTACCACATCAGCAGCATAACACTGAGAATCCACACATACACATGCACTACACAGTATAGCCTCCAAAGCTTCTTTATTCACAAATGATGATCAAATACAGAGTTACAATGGAAATCCCTTCAGTCCAGCTCTAACTAGCTTGGAAGAGGAGGTTGTGCCTGGATATATACAAAATACAGGACATCCAGCCTAGGGGGGGTGCAAATCCCAAAAAGATAGACCAAATATGTTGATGAAGATTCCGTCAATGCCTGATCTGTGTCTAACTGAGCCATATCTGAGTCTCACTGAGTGCAATTGCTAATCAGAGAGCTGATCTGATTGACACCTCAACCTGTTGACTGAATCATCCACCAAAACTCATCCAGATGAGCCAAAACGTGTTGAGGAGAGAGGGAGGGTGAAATTCCCCATAAAGGATGCTGAAGATCAACTCTGGATCTGATCTGATCACCTCCTTCAGTCAAGGATTTGTCAGATCCAGTCAATATGGTTCAAATCTGACTGATTTCAATCAAATCGGCTGAGAATCCAATGATCTATGATTTTGGATTTGCTCCATTATTCATCAATTTATTAATTAAAATAATCAATAAATGATTTTTGGGGCTTTCTGACATGAGTGATGGAAAATCACTCAAAACTAGGAAATAGTGGGTCCATGGGTTTACATGGTGCTCTTAGCTTAAAAATGAGCACCTACATGACTGAAACTGATTATTTGGCCCACTTTTATTAAAAAATCATTTTTTTCAATTAAACTATTAAAAAATAGCCTAAGTTTTGGAAAATTTAAATTTTAATAAAAAACACTGAAAAACTAACAAATTGAAAAATTGAAAAACACCTAGGGGGACTTAGACATGTTCGTATGACTCGAAAATGATGTCTAGAATGTTTATACATTGACACATAGACTCTAATAACCTCAATAGGCCTAAATGCCAAGCAGACCACCCCAACTTTGGAGGTATGGAGTGAAAAACTCAGAAATTATCAGTCGTTTATTCAACAACCAATAATAACCAAGGAAAAAACACCCTGGGCTAATCAGATTGACAAATAAAGTCTAAGAGACCAAGTCTTTTACAGACACTATCATGCTAGAACATTTATTACAATTCCCCCATGGGGTATGAACATGTGATATAGTACAACAAAGCTTCTGAGAAGCAAGACTGAAGGTTCTCTGAAGTCGAACAAGTTATCCTTGTCCAGTTCACCAAGCTCACTTGATAAAAAACCACTAAGTACAACTTAGGTGGTAATAGCAAGCATTTGGATTAGTTGCAGGTTCCTATGTTGGAGAGGGTGTTGATCTAGTTTGCTTCCTCACTTTCTCAAAAAAATTTCCAAGCCATAGTCCCTCAACATTCCACCGGAAAGCTCCACCGTTGATCTTCACAGCTACAAGCTTGCCTTCTTCTCTTTCTCCTCATAAAATTTAAAATCTACTTGGTTACTTGGTTCATATCTTTGATTTGTTTAGATCTATAATCTTAGAGTGAAATTTAACATAGATCTATAATCTTAAAGTGAAATTTAACATAGATCTATCTTCTTAAATCTCATAATCTAGATCTTGTTCTCAAAAAAGGTTTCATAAGCATTCTAGATCTAGCTTTAGGGAAATCATCTTTTTTGCATGGCAATTTAAAGAAAATTTGTAGCTTGCATGAATTAGATTTATCTTTCCTAATTTAAAAGATAAATCCAGCAATCAGTGTACATCATATTGGCTGCCCAAAAGGCAAGCCAAGATCCCAAGGAAAGCTTACTTTCCTTGGTTCCTTTTTTCACTTTTGTTTAACTAGTTTTAACTTAGTTGTTTTCGGTTAAAAGTGTGTTGACCCAAAGGAACTTTCAAAGTGTTTTTGGGAATATTTAAATTTAATAATATTGTTGTTTTTTATCCTGTATAACAGAAAAGAAGAGAAGGTGTTGTCCAAAAAGTGACTTTTGGGCCATCCGAAACCCCCTAGGGGTCTCCCCATTTTCCGAAATCTTTAATTTTTGCACTTTGTAAACTCTTGGGTTCATTCTGTATAAGAACCAAGAGGAATTATATCAATTTTATGATATTTTAACCACTAGTAATAAAAAAATAATTTCGAATAGGCTCTTTCGAGCCCATTCCCGATCCCCCTAAGGGGATTCGCGTCCTTTTTTCCTTTTTTTTGCTCTAGATTAGTTTTATTTATGCAAAATAGTGTAATTTGATTAATTTCATCATATATTCCATATTATCAAGTTAAATTAACTTTAATACTTACCCCATGAATCCCGATTGAACCGAAAGGTGAAAGAGGATCGTGGTAGATTTAATTAGAGAACTTGTGGTTTGTTTTATTTTTTGCTGCTTCATTATTCACTATTAAGTTTTGCAAGCAATCAATTAAAATCAACCCCCTCCTTGATTCCCCGATTGAGGTCCACTTGGACCGAAAGAGGTTCCTGGAGGGTTTTCTTTCTAGTAAAAACACATCGATTAAAATTTACTAAAAATTACAAAGACTCTGGTGTGTATGCTCTGCATTTTGGTTGCGGTTCGTCCAATAGTCAACCTCCATCAAAAGTAACATGAGTGACAATATTAATTAGGTTTCACTTCCCCCAATTAACCACCATCGGGAGAAAATACAACACCTCGAACAAACCGTAAGCGGTGGAAAAATACCCAAAGGAGTGGGAACAGCTGGAAAGTGACCTCGAGGCGTTGATCTCTGTTACACCCTAACGAGTGTATTATGAACACAGTCTTTGAGACTCAATCCAGCCCATAAACACCTTGCGAGTAGCCGTGAAGGTTTTATTTTTGGACATACTCCAAGTACCCCTCGGGTATATCTGGAGTCCCCCCTCGCCTAATTTAATCCACTCATTTTTCATATTAACTTAAAACGTACCAATAGACAATTGTAAAACATTCACTCCAAGCACATGCAAGCACATTTAATCATTTTGCGACTCCATTTTAAGGCACTAGTTATTTGTTTACTTCTTTCGATATATATATTGTGTGTCAGCATTGTGCTTACTTGTGTTTATTTTTCATCTTGTTATCTGTGGTTCTCAATTGCTAATTTCAAACTCCTAAGCAACTTATTCAATTTAATACCATCATACCAAAGTAATTATCCTTAGAAACTTAATAGTGTCTACTCCCCTTGGCTTCCTTAGGAGTTTTCCTAAACGGAGGAGTCAAGAACAAGGTGACAGCCTTGACTCGAGACTTGCCCCCAAGGACACACCGAGTGGCTTGAAGATTTATGCCACGTTCCCTCCCCCTGGGTGTGTGAAAGGCAGCAACAAGGAAAAGTAGCCAACAAATGGTTCTGTTGTCGGGATCCTTAATCATTTGAGTCGAGGGAAATGTTGTGGAATCCAACAAAGCAGAAAATCAAGGATTGGCTAGAGTCTAAGATATTAGCATTTGCGCAAGGAAAGAGCAGAATATTGCGGTTGAGCCCAACAGACTAGTTGGACCGATAGCTATACATAGATATTCACGAAATCTTTTTTGTAGAGTTTCATGTTGTGTTGTGTGAGTGGCTATCAATATTGGCAACTCAACAGACAAACTTTAAGAGGAGGCAAGCACTCAAGTGGAGTGCTCAGCTAATCCGCAAGTTAGCGAGTGTAAGTAACCCCATCTCTAGAGCTATTGATTTTTGGTTCGATAGTATTTTGCGAGGATATATTACTGAGTTCCCAGTTGAGACGATAACCTCATATAGTGAGGCTGAAAGGAAATTTTTTCAAGGACCCCATGGGAGGCACTTGTTGTCTATAAAGATATGGATAAAATGCTCGTCTATGAGAAGGGAATTTTGCAGTTGAGCAACTGATTCGCATACCCAAAAGAAGGGACATGTTGCAAACAACCTGTAAAGAAAATGGGGAATAGTGAGCTGGGATGTTCCCAGGAAGTACAGAACCTAAAGTAGAAGTTGTATTTCTAAGGAGTGGAAGGAGATTCTGATCAGGAAAAAGAAGAAAGAAAATAGGGGGTAGACTGAGTCCTGGTTTGTTAGCAGAAAGGGAGTACAAGTTTGAGTTGCGTCTAGACAAAGGGTCTTTAAACGAAGAGGAATAATATAGCCCAATTTCTAAAGGATCAGAAGATTCAGAAGAATCTGTAGAGACACCAAAATCAGAACGTAACTACACCATACCAAGAGCATCGCCAGAGGTAAGGCCTAGAACCTCATCTCCTTAAAGAATTGTGAATACTGGTAGTAATAGTGTTGCGACTAGTGTGCAATAAAGTCCACCATCGTTAAATTGTGCATTGAACAGCCCTGACGTCGACTCAATCGCCGGGACAGATATTAGGTTACCTACATTTAATGGAAATGGAGTAGAATATCCAAAGCAACATTGGTTCCTCTACGAAGTTCTTTGGACAGTTCGCCAAGTTCAAAATCCAGACATAAGGAAAGAGCAGATGATTACGACCCTGCGGGGTCGTGTGCTGGACTGGTTTATGAAGTTCTACATAGTACCCGCGGGAGATCCAGATAAGACTCTTGATGAGATCCGACTCGCAATGATTTATGATTTTAGAAAACCTAAATCTAAGTCGTAGTGTATCACCGAAACCAAGGAGATAAAACAGTCACCGATGGAGTCCGTATGGGATTTTGACCAACGACTTAAAACTCTGATGGCCAAAGTAAGTTTCCAAATTTTGGATGTACAGCACAAGGAGTGGTTTATTGTTGCACTATTACCACACATCTTAGGCCCTTTAATGTAACAGAAGATTGTGTTGCAGACAGAAGCGCTGGAAATAGCTATGAAGCTGGAAGCCTCGCCAATCGGAGATGGTGGCGCAGGGATGATGCAGATCCAGTCACAGCTAGCTAACCTAACAGTACAACTTCAGGATATCAATAAGGGAAAAGAAACTCAGGACGACTTATGGTGTACAAGATGTAGAACATATGGACACCACAAGGATAATTGTTTGACGTACATGAACTATATCTCGTCAAGTGTGCCTAATCCGTTAAGTACCCAAGGACTACCATGGTGCAGAATATGCCATACTAGAGGACATCTCGACGAAGACAGTGTATACCTATAGAAGATTGTAAGTACCCCAGCTATCCTTTATTGTAAATTATGTAAGTCATTAGGACATGATGAGAAATATTGCAGAGCATATCAGCTCTTGAAGGAGAAGACAGTAAACACCTACTCAATGAAGACGGTAGTCAAGCCATTATGCCAGATATTTCCCTGATCCAGCAAATACATGCTCATATTGTAAGGCATAGGATCATAATGTGGAACAATGTCCTCAGTTAATCACAAAATGGAAAGCTCGGACCATTCCTAACCATGCCCAGAATTCCAACCCGAATCCTAACTTGAATGTGAAAATGATTGTTGCTAAGCCGAGAGAGCCAAGAGTTGTTGTCGTAATATGAGGAGGTGCCGTGACGAGAGCGGATCAGAATATACAACAGGTAAATGCATAGGTGCGACCCACGGTGCAGAAGAAAGTACCCTTTGATGTTCAAAAGAAGAAGCAAGTATTCTTGGACGTGTGACCGGATTTTGTAGATACATAACAACCATCAACCTCATACGAAGTCAGGGAGATGTTTGAACGATTTCAACAGATACACCAAAAGAAGGATACAAACAAGGTTAGTAAGCTCAAGTAATTTCTTTCAAGTTTCTTAGTGCTAATCCAGGATAAATATATTGTTGCAGAATTACAAGTGCTTATAGAAGAAACCCCATTAGAGTCGTACCTTGAAAGAAAAGTTGACCATTTTAAAAGCAAATTCAAAACTGGTCGTGATTTAAGAATGACTGCACAGATAGGAGACTACGAAATGGATTATATTATCCTAGATATGGGATCGGACGTCAACATTCTGACGCAACAAACTTGGGAAAGCATGGGAAAGTCGCGCTTGGACTAGTCCTCTATCTAGTTGCGACTTGTGAATCAGGCGAAGGTCCTACCGGTTGGTAGGTTAATTCAAGTTCTTGTCGATGTTAAGGGACTGCAAATATTTGCATATTTTAAATTTATCGATATTGTCGACGACAAGAACCCATATCCCGCACATCTCGAGATAGATTGGGCAATCGACAGTTAGACAATCATAAACTTTAAGGAAAGAATCATCTCATTTGAAAATGAACAGATGAGGGTAGTTGCGCCCATTGACCCACTTGAGGGGAAAAGATATGTCAAACTAGTATATAATGAAGGACAAGGTTATTATCTGGACCATATCTATAATGCCACTACCTTAAAATATGATTACATAAATCCTACAGCGGATGGGAACCTGAGCTGGGGGAGTACTATCTCATACCCATCAAATTCAGGAGAGGCATTGGAGAATTGGAAAAACAGACTGCATGAAGTATCTATAAGGAGATGTGTCGGCTATTACTAAGTCTGTGTGATGGGTGGAAACTCGGTAGAGGGAGTTACCCACATATGAGGGCTTACCTAACCATGCGAATTTTCTAAGTGAGTTTGAAGCAATAGCAACAGAACCGCAGCTCTTGTCTGCATTAGAAGGCTACACCCGCTAGATAGTGGCCTATGCATATCTGAATGGCCACAATGCAAAATATTGTTGGAAGTCAGATTCGGAGAAGAAATTACAGTTTCAGGTCAAAAGTACAAAGGGTTATCAAACCTTGTCGAACACCTCCATCAGTGTTGCACGGCATTTAAAGAATACCCGCAACAGGAATGGGTCCATCATTTCATACACACATTGGAAATGACACCCAGGAGTTGGTATACATCCATGGAGTTATGATAAGGAACTCAGGATTGGGAGGAGGTATTTAAACAATTCACGCACACCTTTGCATTTGCTAATGAGCAGTCGACAGTCAATGTTGTGCTTCAAACGATAAAGGAGAAAATATTTGTTGAAATCACTATCAAAGTGGTGAATTCCCACCAGTGCAGTGTGACGATCCAACAATGGATGGCTTGTTACAATCTGGTCGGAGAACCAGATGATGATCCAACCAACCTTAACATACCAGAGTCGGAGGGTATGCACGAGGTGGAAAGAAGTGGTACTTATTGCGAACAGTTCCTCAAGCCGCTCAAAATTAAGAAAGTCAGCATTAGTTCACCGGAAAACCCAAAGTTCACCAATATTGGAGATTATTGGGATGATGAGATAGTAGCTAAAATCACATAATTGCTGCATGAATTTCATGATCTGTTCCCTACCAACT
This sequence comes from Pseudotsuga menziesii, assembly GCA_001517045.1. NCBI lineage: Eukaryota > Viridiplantae > Streptophyta > Pinopsida > Pinales > Pinaceae > Pseudotsuga > Pseudotsuga menziesii. Next base: position 3,960 of record LPNX010547346.1, on the reverse strand, counting down.
TTTCAAAGATGAAGGGAATATTAGGATATCTGGGGAAGATAAAAATACCACTAAAACTAGATGCAAATCCAGTTAAACAGCGACCTTATAGGTTGAATCTGATGTATAAAGAAAAGGTGAAAGTTGATTCAGACCGAATTTTAGACATGGGAATCATTGAACCAGTTGAAGAATCAGAATGGATCATTCCTACAGTGATTCAGGATAAGAAGACAACAAGTGAAGTCAGGATTTGTGTCGACTTGAGAAAACCGAATCATGCATGCTTGCACGATCCATCCCAACACCATTCACGGATGAAGTACTCGAAAGTGTCGGAGGATAGGACATGTATTCATTTACCAATGGGTTTTCTGGTTATCACCAAGTAAGAATAAAAAAGGAGGATCGAAACAAAACTACCTTCGTCATGGAATGGGGCTGCTATCAATATACAGTAATGCTCTTTGGACTCAAGAATGCTCCTGCTATTTTTTCTAGAATAGTAGTTTCTACTTTTAAATATTTCATACATAAATTTCTTGAATTCTACTTTGATGATTGGAATGTGTTTGGTCTAGTAAGAGACCATATTGAAAGTCTACGCATGATGTTGGAGCGTTGTCGCCAGTATCAGATCGCGCTGAATTCACAGAAATGCATTTTTTTGCGCACCATTTTGTGTATTGTTAGGACATGTAGTGTGTCGCGATGGAATTTTGGTCAACCCAGCAAAAGTTGTGATTATTCTTGACTTACCACCACCTACATCAATCACGCAACTCATATAAACTCTAGGACACACAGGATATTATAGAAAAATTATCAGCAGATATGCAGAGATAACTGCTCCAATGGAGAAACTGTTGAATAAAGACGCAAAGTTCCAGTGGACAGAAAGTTTTCAGGAAAGTTTATACTAGTTAAAGAGAAAGACGGCTACTGCGCCAATATTGGTATTTCCAGACTTGAAGAAGCATTTCCATGTTCATGTCGATGCATCATCTGTCACGCTCAACATAGTCCTAACGCAACCATGTGAGGGTGCGATTGATCACCCTATTGCTTTTTCCAGCAAAAATATTTCGACAATAGAGAAAAATTAGACTACAAAAAAAGGAGAAGGACTCACCATGGTATATGCGCAACAAAAATTCAAACACTATTTGTTGGGCAGACACTTTAAAATGTACATTAATCATTTGGAATTAAAATACCTAGTCAGCAAGCCAATGTTGGGGGGGAAGATCTTTCGATGGCTCCTCCTGTTTCAATAATTTGATTTTGAAGTCATTGTTAAAGTCGATCGACTGAATGTGGGGCCTGATCACTTGTCAAGGATAGAAATTGGAAAAGAACCAAACATCCTAGAGGATAAATTTCTCGATGCACAACTATTTGCGATCACCATGGTTGATAAAACGTTTCAGGCTATCATTCACCTCTTAAGTACAGGTTATGTTCCTAAAGGGTTCACCATTGCGCAGAAGAAACAGTTGGTCGTCAAATCCGTTGATTTTACGTTGATCGTTGGACAACTATACAAGATAGGCCCTGATGAAATATTGAGTCGGTGTGTTTTTGAACACGACGGACTTTAGATACTGAGTCAAGCACATGTCGGTGTCGCAGGAGGGAACTATGCTATAAAGGTAACCGTACACAAGATATTGTAAGCTGGATTATAGTGGCCAACCATACGTATGGATACTAAGAGCTTTTGTCGAAACTGTGATGTTTTCCAGAGATCAGGAAAACTTTCGAGATGCGACGAAATGTCATTAGTGTCATACATAACCCTACAAGCATTTGATAAATGGGTCGTTGATTTTGTTATTCATATCAGTTCACTAGGGAAAATACTGGCGCGCGCTATATTATCACAACGACGGATTACTTAACCAGATGGGTGGAAGTAGCACCTGTTAAATATTGTACTGCTGTGACAGTGGCAAAGTTTTTATTTGAAAATGTGGTGACAAGTTTTGGTTTCCCGAAAATTTTTCTAAGTGATCAAGGTACGCATTTTGTTAACAAGTTGATTGATGAGCTTACTGCAGAGTTCCAGATTCAGCATAGGAAAACGACACCCTATAATCCTCAGTGAATGGAATGGTTGAAGCATTCAACAAGGTTCTGGAAAATGCATTAACCAAAGTATGCAACACACGTAGAGATGAATGAGACCAGAAATTTTCAGCTGTGCTATGGGCATATCGCACAACTTGCAAAAGATTAACAGGACATACTCCATTTAGATTGGCATATGGACAAGAATTTGTTGTGCCGATGGAATATATTGTACCGAGCCTAAGAATTCACTACTAGATTTCGATCCAAAATCCGACGGTTTTTTCCGACGGCGCGCGGATTTTTTATTTTAACAGTGCCAAAAATCAGGAAGATAAATTTTTTTTTTGTAATGATGGTGATTAGCGTCGCTTAAGCGACGGGCTAGGCTTTCAAGCGTCGCTTAAGCGACGGCTATCCTCCTAAGCGTCGCTTAAGCGACGGCTATCCTCCTCTAAGCGTCGCTTAAGCGACGGCGCTTCAATCATTTAATAATTTACTAATGTTTTATCAATCATTTAATAATTTGTCGTAATCGGTTTATTATTTAAAATGGAAAGCGACGCTTAAGACATTATCCCACACACATTAAAATGGAAAGGCTAGGTTCATTTTTCATATAAATAGATGTACGGCTAGGTTCATTATCTCACACACTGAGTCTCGCACTTATCTCTTGGTTAAGAAGTGCGAAATTCCTAAGGGTTTTTTTTTGGCGTTGCTCTTTTGTGGGGATCTTCCCACTTGGTCTTGGTTTTTGGCGTTGCTCTTTTGTGGGGATCTTCCCACTTGGTCTTGGATTTTGGCGTTGCTCTTTTGTGGGGATCTTCCCACTTGGTCTTGGCAGATTTTGGCGTTGCTCTTTTGTGGGGATCTTCCCACTTGGTCTTGGCCGATTTTGGCCTTGCTCTTTTGTGGGGATCTTCCCACTTGGTCTTGGATTTTGGTCTTGCTCTTTGGATTTGGTTCTAACCCTTGTGGAAAAGACGACTCATCATATACTTGGGTTTGCTCGTACTTTGTTCTTAGGGTTTGAGTAATAAAATGTCACGTAACAATGATGTTACAGGTCATCAAGATCCGGCAGAACAAAATCGACAATTGCTTGCTAGGTTGTGGGCGGGAATGGAAAGAAGGGGTGATGGAAAATGTTATTGTCCTTGCAGTCGATGTAGGGGCTTTAATACGAGAAGGTTACTGATCAAAATAGCTAAAAGACATTGTAGAGAACATGGACATGTTGAGGGGGGGCATGAATATCATCCATTGGTAAGTCAATCTAATTCATGATTATATATCATTCGGTCTTTATATTTAGAGTTTTTGTAATTGTATATTGTATCATTTTTATTTTGGTTACTTAATCGACATGACTAACATTTGTTGTTTGATGTTTTAATTGTAATTATAAAGCAAGGGCCTCCTAGGGATTTTCCGAACATGGAGAATGTGGTAATTACGCAGGAACAACTAGTGCAGGAGGAACGTCAATATGCAGGTCCTGCGAATACTGATAATGATCAAGTTAATGATGACATGCAATTAGACGATGATCATGATGATAACATAATTGAGGATGATGGTGCAAATGCATTAATCAATGATGCATTTAGTGTTAGAATGGATGATGATCAACCTCATGCGCCGCCAATTGATGACTTTGAAGATATTCATGATCTACCTACACTTGAGAAGGCAGACGAACCGCTTTTTGAAGGCTCCCGCATAAGTGTTCTCTCTGCTGTGTTGCTGATAATGAACTTGAAGGTTAAGCATGGGTTTTCAAACACAGCCATCACACTGGTGTTAAGATACGTATGTGATTATATGTTTCATCGATCGCATATATATGCTTTGATTTTTGTTGCTATAATATTTGTATTGTTATACATACTTCATGATAAAAATAAA
>LPNX010547317.1:262087-275268 GCA_001517045.1 Pseudotsuga menziesii | reverse complement strand
GATTAGATCTTACCGATTTGAGGTGTCCGTCCTTGTCTCGGAGTTCGCTGATCTAGGGTTTGTCGCAGAAACCCTAATTTTCAAAACTTGGAATCTTTCAGATCTGATTGGAAAACCAGATAGATCTCTTCAAATGGAGCTGTCTAATGTACTCCTTTTCTAAAAACAGTGAAGGGAAACTCCCGGAACAGGAAGCCCTAATTTTCTGATTTCTTCTGCAAAAATGCCTGTTACTATTTCTGTGATATTTCCGAAATTAATGATCATCTGGGTATGAAATTTCTCACTGAGGTAAACTAACATGTTCCTGATCCAACACCATAGGTTTCATCAGAATTGGTTTCACCATTTGGGATTTATGATCCTTTTCCCAAGGTGACCTGTTACTGGACTGTTCAGAACAGTGAAGTTGTACGGCATGCCACGTGTCACTGGTTGATCTTCTGAGTCTTACCTTTGGATAAAATAAATTAAAGTCCGTGTCCTTTCTGGAACATCTTTAATAATTCCATTTGGACCTCTATAGCCCAAGATATTGCAGATCTCCCTAGGTGTCCTGTTTATGGATTATTTCTGGAAGAGGATGGAACCCTAAATTGGAGAGATCATATCTCCCAGAATATAGTGAATCAGAGTCTGCCCTTTGTACACAGTGTTTATCAGGATTTATTCTTCGGCCCCTGAAATTTTCCGCTTCTGAGACTTCTCCAATCTCGGAATATAGCGACTGTACCAAAACTTAGCAGTTTTAGTATTTAGGGTTTCTCCTAGCTCAGGGTCAAACTAGGGTTTGACTTTCCCGGAGTTTCACCCAACCAAATTTATTGATCCAGGTCTCTAAATTTCGGTTTTGATGAGGAGAAAAATCCTATGCTGGTCTCACTCAAAAATTCCTCTTCTGTAGAAAGCCCTAATTTCCACATCGAAACTGAAAATGCTTGAAATTGAATTCTGTATCGACAGAACGATGCACCCTTCAATGGAGAGTCATCCTATCATACTTTTGCTGAAAATATGTGGAGGAAGATCCACAAAATAGGAATCCCTAGTTCCTATAGCTGCACAATTTCTTCTTCTCAGGTTAGCTCTGATACCATGTTAGTTTTTCATCATTTAAGCTAGCATTATGATAAGATCTTTTCACTGAGAGAATAACAAGCACAACAATCACATAAGCATATCACAAGAGACAAGAGACACAAAGATTTTAGGAGGGGAAACCATAAATGGAGAAACCCCCTCAACTTCCTCTAAGATAGTATCACCACAAGATGTGATCCCAAAACAGTAAGATGACCTCCCAACACAACAGCAGCCTTCTGTCTTCTGTCAAGCCAAAGTATTTCCTTCTCCAAAAGTGCGCCACACTTGAGAGAGCAAGAGAGCTAAGTCACAAGTGATAAATAGAGAGACTCTCACTCTCTATTTATATTCTTCCGTTGACTTGAAGTGCACTCAACCTAATAATTACTACTCGATCCTACACCTTAATTAGTGTATAATAACTCAAGTGCCCCTAAACTGTGGGGACTTACCCAATGACTTGATATGACTCGTTTACATTATAATCCTCCCGATCGGAACATCGAGGCATGACCACATGACTCAAATACATAATAGAAACATCCCGGAATAAACATCAGGTTACAATAATATAAAATACATAGAAGAATACATTCCGAAGTTACATATACATCAACAAAATATACCCTTCTTTCCTGAATGATATAATTGATTCCCTCTTCTCTTTTGGAATGTGGATGTACACAGCCGGATATTCTGAGATGGCTGGCTTCTGGTTTCTTGCTGGAGAAGACTTCTTCAGGAGTCTTGTTCTCGAGTACTCTATGTGGAGGACATTTCTGTACATACACCGCTCTTCTGGCAGCTTCTTCCCAAAGATGCATAGGAAGGTCTTGATCATGAAGCATTTCCTTTGCAGCTTCCATGATAGTTCTGTTCTTCCATTCTGTAATCCCATTTTGTTGTGGATTATAAGGAGTGGAAAACTCCCTCTTAATCCCTAATTCTTTCCATAGCTCTTTGAATTCATTTGAAGTGAATTCTCCATCATTATTTGATTGAATGGTCTTGATCTTGTTTTCAGTATTGTTCTCGATCAAGGCTTTCAATTCCTTGAACTTACTGAATACTTCTTCTTTGTTCTTCATGAATTAAACCCATGTCTTCCTAGAAAAGTCAACAATAAAAGAAACATAATATGCATACCCGCTTAGATATTTTGATGACATAGGACTGCATACATCGAAGTGGATGATTTCCAAGATTCCTTTTTCTTTGCTTTCACTGCTTGGAAATGTCTTCTTTGTATTCTTTCCTTTTGCACATCCTTTGCAGACCCCATCATGTTTTTCTTGGATTTTTGGAAGACCTTTGACAGCTTTTCTTGCAATAGGTAGTGCTCTGTAATGCACATGTGCAAGCCTTCTATGCCAAAGTTCACTTGGCTCTACTGTGTCATGGACCAAGGCTTGTTCTAAATGGCCCTTTAATTTGTGCAATCCTCCTTCTTGTTCTCCAATCACTACTGCATCATTGATAGTCTTTCCTTTTGGCCACATGATGACTTAACCATCTATGAATGCAACCCACATTCCTTTTGCATCTAATGCTGATATGGAGAGAAGGTTCTTCTTGAGTCTTGGCACAAACAATACTTCTTTCATTGTTAGAGATTTTCTAGAGTCTAATTTATAGGAAGATTCCCCACTACCTTTTATTGGATATTGGTAGTCATCTCCTAGCTTTACCTTGTGAGGTTATTCATGTTCTGATAGTCTCACAAAGGATTCCTTGAATCCAGTCATATGTTTGGAAGCCCCAATGTCTGTAAGCCAATCATCACTTCCATGAGTAATGTTACCTATGAGAGTGGATATCAGAACATATTCATCCTCTCTTGAAGAATATTCACTTTCATATCTAGAACTCTTCCTGGATGGTTCATCATCCTCTGCAGCATGAGCATGATGTCTTCTTTTGTTGCTCTTCTTCATTATCTTCAGTTTGTTAGGACAATTCCTTACATAGTGTCCTTCTTCATCACATGTATAGCATATGATCCTAGATACATATTTTCTATTGTTATCTTTGTGAGAGTGCTTACCTCTGGAGCTATGAAATCTTCTTTTGTTTGACTTGGAGTGAGACTTGGAGTGTACTGTGAGAGCTTGGTCTTCACTTCCCATCTTCTCTTCTTGAGCTGCTATCCAAGATTCTTCTTGAGATCACTCTTCCCATAGTCTGTTGAACTTGACTAACTTTTTTCTAGCACAGATTCCTTGGATGAAAGAATCCCATGACCTAGGAAGGCCATTCAAGGTAGTCATTACAATATCTACATTTTCTACTTCTTCATCAACTACTTCTAGTTGCTCTTTGATCTGAGAAACTCTTGTGAAGTAAGACTGGATTGTTTCTAAATTCTGAATCTTCACATTTTTCAGTTGGTTTCTCAAGGTCATCTTCTGGTTTATGTTCTTCCCTTCAAACAATTTGGTTAGGGCATCAAACATAGCTTTAGGTGTCTTGAGAGAGGACACCTATGGGATAAGGTGATCCTTGATAGAATCAGAAATGATCCTCTTTGCCATTACCATATTCTTCTTATGTAAGGCCTTTTCCTCATCTCCCTCTGGAACTAGAACCTCCTCATGGATGTAGGAGTCTATCTCATTTTCTTCCAAGACCAGGGAGATCCTATACTTCCAGGCTCAGAATATATCAGCTCCCTCAAGCTTTTCATCAAGCTTGGTACGATGAGACATATTAACTGAGAACATCAAATGGAAATACAAAATATTTTAGATCTTACCAGGTTCAAGATGTCGGATCTAAAACTTGAGCTAAAATCCTGCAAAGTTGGTTCACAAGCAAAATAGGGTTTTGCTTTTCCTGAGTTCTGTCCGCTCAAATGCCTTGAAATTTGTCCCTAACTTCAATTTTGGGGAGGAGATCAATCTAGGCCTGGGCTCAATAAAAAATTCCTCTTATGTGAAAAGCCCTAATTTCCGACAGTAGTGACAGGTCCAAAACTGAAAAACCTCGTATTTGGATTCTGCTTCGACAGAAAGATGTGCCCTAAGGAGGAGAGTTATTCCACCTTAATTTGTTTGAAAATCTGTTTTGGAAGATCCACAAACTAGGAATCCCTAGTTCCCACAGCTGCACAGTGTCTTGTTCTCAAGTTAGCTCTGATACCATGTTAGTTTTTCAACATTAAGCTAGCATTATGTTAGGATCTTTACTGAGAGAACAACAAGTACAACAATCAAACACAAGAGACAATGAACACAGTTTTTTTCATCGAGGAAACCATAAATGGAGAAAACCTCACAACTTCCTCAGAGATAGAATCGACACAAGATGTAAAACCCAAAAATAGTAAGATGCACTCCCGACAGCAATAATCTTCTTCTTGTCTAGCCCCAGTGTCTTCTCCTTCCTCAACTATGCACTACACTTGAGTGTATGAGTGATGTGTACTAAATAGAGACCCTGGCTCTCTATTTATACTAATCCTGACATGACTAAAACCCTACTTGGGACAACCTCTACTAGGAGAGTCTAATAACCCTAGTGCCTTGGAACTTCGAGGACTTTAACCCTTATACAATCAGAGGGTTACTCACTATGACTTGACATGACTTGTTTACATTATTGATTCTCCTGACCGGAACATCAGGGCATGACAACATGACTCAATTACATAATAGATACATCCCGAAAAAAACATCAAGTTACAATACATAAGATACATAGATGAATACATTCTGAAGTTACAAATACATCAACAGTAAAGCCTTCTTCAAGATGGTGAAGTGAGAAAATCATTACAATTACTAGACAGAGTAATTAGGAGAGACTGTATATCTGAATTTTTGACATATGGTCTTTCATAAAACAACTTTTCTCCAAGGGAAAAGTTGATGAGGCACCTAAGTGTTTGGATGACATAAACCAAAGATATCCAACACCAAGTATTAGATTATGAGAATTTAAAAATAGTCAAATTTATTATTTTTCCCAAGAGATTACTCTTGTAGGATGGAATCGAGATGGCTCTGCTTTGTAAGAAAGTATTGAACCAAGAACATTGTCAAAATACTTTTCTTAGTTTGGTCGCATGAAAATAGCCCTTCAGAAGTTATATTTTTTTTCTTATAAAGGGTTATAATCTTGCCAGTCAGTCTTTTAGGGTTATTCCTACAAACAGAGTCTAAAATTTTAATTTTCCTTGTGCAAGTTGTTTAGGCGATCTACAAAAGTTGGGAATGGTGTTGCATTCAACAAAATGGTCAAATGTGGATCCCATCTCTATGTGCTTCTCAAAACTAACTATTTCTTCTAGAATGTTGGTTCATGTGTCCTCCAAGATGCATTTAATATACAAAGCAGTTATTATGTACATTGTAATCTCTACTCTCTGAAATACAAATTCTTACAAGAATGTAACGGAGTTCTTATGAAATATAAAAACTTTGATACATGCAAATCCAGAAGAACGTTTAAAGACTTTTAGAAGCATATTCATCGATCAAAACTGGGAGCTATTAATTAAAAGTATTGAATCACTCAGAGAAAGAGTATATCAATAGTAGAACAATGAATAATAAGAACCATGAAAGCAGCATGCATTCATCCCTATACTTACAATTTCAACCTAAGACTGAATAGAAAATTGAGTTAAATACATCATTATATATTAGACCAGAGTAAGCACTATTGACTGATGATTAAAATCAAAACCAACTTAATTAAAACTCTTCATTAGTTGCCACTATTTGCATCCATAGGCATGAGTTCTATTGTTCATAGTTCCTGTGGATCATCAATGCATGTGGTAAGAAAATAATCTCTAGAATAGGTACAAACAGCTAGAATCAGAATATGATAAAAAAAATAATTAGTAAGAAGTTAAGAACGTCACTCTCCAGAGTAGCCATTGAATTGGGAAAACTAGATTATCACCTTTGACCTTTATCATTGTAAGTACAACAAAATGCTCCATGTCTCTTACCATGAGTAAACAAATTCCCCACAGCCCAATGATGGACTGTACGGGGAGCATGATCTAACACAAAACATAATGAGGGATCCTGTAAAACATCTTTGCATTAACCATGCTCATACTAACCAAAGAAGATGATGCTTGGTTGCCAATGTTAAATTAATGTCGGTTTAATCTGGTTCTAATGGACTAGTACGAAAAGGAAAAATTCAAAATTAGAATCTCTCCAAACTTAAATCTAGTCTCCTATTTCCTTTTAATGTGACACACCATTTGCAAATTTACCATCAACCAATAGATTTCCATTCACAATTTTCAAACTTAAATCTAGTCGTCTATTACCTTTTAATGTGACACACCATTTGCAAATTTACCATCAACTAATAGATTTCCATTCATAATTTTTAGATTGCACCCTATGATTGAATCTTTTACCACCTATTGATGAATTAAGAGTCTGAAAAGCTTTGTTTCGTTAATTCATTTATACTCCAAAATCAGTGCTGAATAAAAAATCCATGCCAAGATTTTGAAGCCACTGCAAGAATGACATTTCATGTAAATGTACTTGTGACCTATTGGACTCAGTTACATAGGAAATCCAATGAAGAACAGAGCATCAATATGTGAAAATGACTATAAACCAAACCCAAGAAATATTGATACACCTGGAACATATTGTAAACAGACTCACCCTTCTGCCCAAAAAAAGAATAATAGCATGCTTGCCTAGTCTTGGCACATGTGATCAAATAACTACCAACCTGTTAGGATCCTTTAAATATCATACATCATGACATATCTTAGTAAAAGAGCATGAAACAGATATAGTGGATATAAATTATTCACACAAATATTCCTAATTGCAAGTTATGTATTCCACTCAACACACACAATCAATGGAGAAAAGTATCATATAATGACTGTACAATATCAGTAGGACTAGCTCATAATATTGAACATCAGTATTCAAGCATAAATAGCATAAGCATGGTAAGTAAATGGCTGATATCCTATAGGAACCAATCTCCAGAGAAGGCAAGACAACATCTAAACAGAATGTAGAGCATGATGTCCAGCCTCATAATATAAAAAAGTAGAGAACCATGCTTTTTTCAAAGGATTGTATACAGATCACAAACCCCTGTATGCTAATGAGATCACTAATAATACTAATTTATCACAGAGAATTCAATATCATTTGAAGTCAAGGCAGTGTGGTCCTAAGAATATTTGAGAAATGTAGAGCTAAGACTGCTCTTTCGTGAATCATCATTATCAGATACTGAGCCAATATTTCAAATAAATTTTGATCATTTCTTGACAAAAAATTTCAATGGAAGTCCTTAATTTTTAGATAAGTGGTCATTAGAGGAAATTTCAACTCAAAATGGGCCTCCTAAAATGAACTCATAAAATAATAGTGAAAATAATAAAATAATATTTATTAATTTTGGAGGAAGAAAATTAAAAAACTACTTTTTTCTTTGTATTTTTGACATATCTCCCTGTGTTTTTACTCAAATTTCGATCGGGAAAGCTCGTTGGATGTGGAATTAAATTCCGCATCCAACGAGTACCCACTCGACATACTTTTGACGGACCATGCTACCCCAAAAACAAGAAATACCTGAAAAAATAGAATGATGACATCATCATTCCATTTTTTCAGGTATTTCTTGTTTTTGGGGTAGCGGGGTCCATCAAAAGTATGCTGAGTGGGTACTCGTTGGATGTGGAATTTAATTCCACATCCAACGAGCTCTCCCGGTCGAAATTTGAGTAAAAACACAGGGAGATATGTCAAAAATACAAACAAAAAAAGTAGTTTTTTTTATGATACCTATCCCCAAATTTATATTAAAAAAGTGTTTAAGACCTATACGGTATTTCAAATTTAAAGAAATTTCATTGGCTAACACATTATGACATGGAATTTGAATAAAAGTTAAAAGGTCCATTTTGAGTTGAAATTTCCTCTAATCATGCATTTCTCGAGAATTGCATTTAGATGCCACATTGCCTAATAGATACAATATGTAACCATTTTTTTCTATAAACCAACTGACTAAAAATAATGCCAGCACTCTACAAGACACTTCTCAACATGAGAATGCAATTATTATAATTTCTGCTACTATCTATATCTAGCATAAGGACTAGAGTAACCTCTTCATAAGAGACTTCTAATACAATTATACATTTTCTCATTATCCTATTAGTAGGGAAGAAGGTCTCCAATATGCAATTCCATATTCTACTAATAGGGATAATAGTGTCCAATTATATTACTAGCTAGCATATGTGGCAATATGCAATGAGATTTATGGTATCCTATTAAATAGGACCTGAGGTAATCTATAAAAGGTATTGTTGTGCCTGCCCACAAAGGCTAGTGATCTGAACTATCTGCCAACATATGCTTCTTATCAAGGAAAGATTCAATAATATATCTACTATCCTACGAACAATTATCCTCAGTGGCAATGTAAAATATCTCTATAGTAAATTGGTCTGTGCTCAAATAGGAAGGCACAAGATGAATCAGCCATAGGACTCAGGTTCAAGGGAATTTCTGTACCATTAGGGTCATTGTTGTCAATTATTTTGCCTAGAAATATCCAGTAAAAATACCACAGATAATTAATAAACCCACATAAATCCTTAATAGACCCAAAATGGTTGCATGGATTTTTATCAGATTTATGGTTTCCAAAATTAAAAGAATTCTGCTTTTTAAGTGTAATGCCATCAATGGGAAATGTCGGCTTGTCATGAGATAATGTGCACCTAATTTTTTTTTCTTTTGTCATCACAACTTCCAATCATCACTGTGAATATTACAACACCTTGGAGAGTCTCCTTCCTCTATCTGGGAGTATTACAATGAAATGTAATGAGCTTCCAGAAACTCCCTTCCTGAGGAAATATGTTGTCATCTGTTTTGTTTCAAAATATGCTTTCTTAATATCATCTATTTTTTTCAAAGATGCTTCCTTAAAAGTGTCCTTTTCCAATTTAGGAGTATTACAATGAAATGTAGCATTCAAGTGATCTGCTACTAAGGAATATGTAGTTAGTTGTTTGTTTACCAAATATGTCTTCTTAATATCATCATCTGTTTTTTCAAAAATGATTCCTTAAAAGTACAATTTCCCAAGATGAAAATGATGCCTTCTTAATATCATAATAACTAACCGTTTCTTCTAGAATGTTGGTTCATTTGTCAATCAATGAAGGCTTCAAATCACACAACTTGTGAACAATAATAATCGCATCACGAACTTCTTCTTGGCCTTGGATTTTAAAAGAATTAATGGTTGACTACGTTGCTATTTTTGTGCTTCCTACTTAGATCCCATCAGTCAAGCCTTCACCCATTTGTTGTTATTCACACAAATATGCTTAATTGCAAGTTCTGTATTCTGCTCAACGCACACAATCAATGGAGAAAAGGATCGTATAGTGAATGTACAATATCAGTAGGACTGGCTCACAATAGTGAACATCAGTATTCAAGCATAAATAGCATAGGAATGGTAAGTAAATGACTGATCTCCTGTAGGAACCAATATCCAAAGAAGGAAAGACAACATCTAAACACAATGCATAGCATGATGTCTAGCCTCATAATATAAAAAAATAGAGAACTAGGATTCTTTGATAGGATTTTATATAGATCACAAAGCCTTGTATGCTAATGAGCTCACTAATAATACTACTTTATCACAGAGAAGTCAATCTCATTTGAATTCAAGGCAGTGCGGTCCTAAGAATATTTGAGAAATGTATAGCTAAGACTGCTCTTTCACGAATCATCATTATCAGATACTGAGCCAATATTACAAATAAATTATCATCATTATCAGATACTGAGCCAATATTACAAATAAATTTTGATCATTTCTTGACAGAAAACTTCAATGAAAATTTCAAAACATGGACTACAAGAAATCCACTAGACAAGCACACAAAAGATGGCATAAGCGATGATCTAAATTCTAAACTTCACAAATGGCCAGTGCAGACCTTCCAAGCCACATTGGGAATCAGTATGGCATTTTATTTGATCCCTTTGCTTCACCATCACAAAATCAAATCAAAAGGAAAAGGGAGGAGAAGGTCAAACTCAGTAGCAAGTTTAATGCAAAAAATCATGCCATGCATATGTATTATGAAGGAGCATTTAAATTGGCAAGAACATTTGATTTTGGAAAATTGCAAACTAGCTCTTATTTCATTTTTATTATCACTAAACATGGCAATAAAAATATGTACCAATATACACATCAACATGGCCAAGAAAATGTCTGGATGGGTTAATAGGGAGGCATGTCATGGCACCATTGTGGGTGCAATGGAGAAACAATAGATCACCAGCATGTTAGAGAAAATGTGACAAGATAATTTGAGTCTAAACTCATTTATGTGGATCCAATTCAGGAGGAAAACTGTACCACCATGCTGGAAGACAATGCACATGGTACATGCAAAATACTGGGAGCTATCCTAGAAGAAAAATGGCTTGTTGCCATGGTAAAGAGATGAGTTTTACAGTTTACTTATAGCTGAATATAGTGATCAGCTCAATACCTCTCTTCCTGCACTGTCACAACACCAAAAATCAGCAGTTCATGAAAAAGAGAGATGAGGAACCAAACGCTGGAAGTGGGCCCCAAAGAATTGTTGGTTCAACAACTACAGGGATGGATTATGCTACAACTATGCTCATTGCTAAGGGAAATGTCCTCAACAAAGAACATCAAGATGCAGGGGCAAACCCCAAAGCCAAAATCAAAAGGGGTTTCCCAATATCACACTCGCAGGGATAAATTAAGGATTTCACTGCCAAACACAAGGCCTCCAACATCCAGAAGAAGATAAACTTCCTCAAAAGAGAAGGGGAAGCGGAAACCAAACAAATAATAAGTAGCTGGAGAAGATCGTGTCAAATAAGGGAATCTCTCAAAGTAGGGTCACCATTATTCATTCACAATTTCCCTCTATCCAAGAGATGACCACATGTCTCATGGACAGCCAACTAGAATAGAATAATCCTATCCCGGACCACATCTTGGAAACTCTTCAACTATCAAATGGAAAATACAACTCCCTTCTAGGTGCAATTTTGGCCTCAACTATGCGAAAAGGGAGCTCAGAACAAAGACATGCTCATGAGGACTCAACCAGCTGTGGAGGACACCAAGCTCCATGCTGGAAGAAATATAAAGCACCCCATTTCTCTTGAGTAGGAGGAGGCTTAATCTTAGGTTTTCCTGGTCCTTATCTCAAGCTTTATGTTTATATTTTTTGGTGCTTGTCATGGTAGCTTTTTGCTAAGTTTCATAGGGCAATTGGCCAGACCATTCTACCTCTTGGAAGACTGTTTATGCTTTTCAATTTCAGACATACCCAAACTGGCTACTATTCTCAACCTTTTTAATTTAAATCTAGCAAGTATCTGTGAGGTTGACTAAGTTTCACTTGGCTTAACCTCTCACCCTGAATGTGATTTCCACTGTATATATGAACAGACAGAAATACTCTTACTAAAAATACACAGGTAAAAGAAATATGTAAAATAAGTAGATTTAGTAATGAGGGAAAAAAATGGTAATGAAAACAAAATTATATTAAAAAAACAAGGACACCCTTGATAGTGCCAAGGGATGAATTAGTAACATTTACAATGAAACGAAAATCATAATGATTTGGCACACAGACAATGGAATTGATTGGTTTAATGTCGTATGTGAAACCTGAGAAGAATCATTCTTTAAAAACTTGGGCTCACCATAAGGACTAATTAAACAGTAGCAACACCTGAACTAATGAACACGTTCAAAATGAAGAATATAATTGAAATTTGTGTATAGAATGCACCTAGAAAACTCAGCCATAAACAACCAATCATATGCAGGTAACATAAGGGATGAAGCATCTAACATACTCAAGAAGGAAACAATATACCTCCACAGTTAAATTGATTTCCACTTTGATATCAATACTTTGCAGCTTCATTCATAATCTACAGAAAGCAAGGGAAAGTGTTCAATGGAAACTATGCCAGTATTCCCTTACATCAAATAGCATTAAAAAATTAGATAAATAGTACATTGTGCATATAACTGTTATTTTCTTTCCATTTCCTTTCCACAATAGTTTGTGAATGAAGTTGTATACTATTAGTCACGGTCCATAACTTTACAGTCAAGTTGACGCACAGGACATAGGAGGTGAATGTAAATGTTAAAAGGGAAACTAAACCTCTATAATGAAAGAAAATTGGGATTCATCACATGTCAATGGTCATATGACCCAATTCTGGAGATTGTCATTTCCAATTTAGATATAACAGTGATTGGCAATAGTTTCAAACATAAGAAATCAAAATAAACATCACTTCACTAGCATGTAAATGCTCAACCTCACTATTTCTGGAATAGGAGGTTGTGCCCCATTATATGGTAAGCCCAAAGGCTATGAAGAGTGGCTAAAGAAAAACACTTATTAGATTAAAACATAATCTTAGATTCTTAACATCATTACCTTAATTAACACAAATAACTAGACAATAAATGCATCTATAATGGTATTTAATCTTCCATGAAAGGGAATGAGAGAACCTATAGCAGATGTCTTGATCTCATATTTTGGATAGAACTACATATTTTCTGAGCCATTCAGCTCTCAGGGGGGTTACTAGAAGAAATAAGGGGTAAAAAGGGGTTTTAGATTGATTCCTAATGTACACGGAAGGACTTTAATAATTGTCTTTGCAAGCACATGTTTTGAGTGAATACATTTAGTAGACACCCTGTGTTCGGCTCCAGTATGGTAACATACTTGTCAATAGATTAGATTTTTCACATCCAATGAAGACAACTTGTGACATGACAATATTCTCACATACTGACATCCTTCCATTTTGCACCATAATTCGGTTCATTTGTTATTTTGATATTTGTACAAGCAGAATATGAGGTTGTTTTCTCAAAAACCCAACATGATTGTTGGTACATATAAAAATCAGTGTTTAAAACTTGATCCCTAGATTATAGATTCTCTAATATTTAATCAGTGAAAGAAGAAAGAACATTGAATAGAAAATATTACCAATGACAATACTCATTTCCCTTTCGAAAAGTCT
>LPNX010547317.1:237092-261805 GCA_001517045.1 Pseudotsuga menziesii | reverse complement strand
ATATATATGTAAAAGAAGAAAAGTTATATTAAAGGAGGTCCCAATGCAGGGTGAAAACATAACCCAACAGCCATGTACTTCGTCTTGCTGAAATAACATTCTAAGTTTCATTCTTTCAGATTATGGGGACCTTAGTTAAAGTCCAGCAACAGTGATTTAAACCTTTCACTCTTTTTTTGTGTTCCAAATTTAGTAATCCAAATGTACATACACAAATGAATAATTTACTTGGTCAAATGCAGGGTATATGTAATCTACAAGTTGAATTTCCACTATTGCTCGATTTCCCTACACCAAAACACAAAAAGGTCAAAATCAGAAATCGACATTTGCATAGCATATAGTTTAAAACAATGATAGTAACCAAAATCAGTATAGAAATTGATGACTAATCATCTCTGTTCATGTCTACATGTGGCATACATCATGAATCACGGTGACACCTGAGGAAATTAATTAGTTTAATGAAGTAATCAAACTAGAACATCTACATTGACATCATGAATCACTGAAAGAAGAATGTAGAGAAACATTAGAGCATCTACATTGACAACCTAGGTATGTTGTTATCCAAGAAGATTGTATGTCTTGACCATGGTGCTTAAAAGAGAAGTTTGGGTTTCCTTTGAATGCCTGGGTATCCACCTATAGGCATGCAGATCGATAGATGAATATGCACCATAAATTGCAGGCTTTAATCCAGGGTAGTGTCCTGGCAAGTTCTAGACCTGTGAAGAGGAGAAGAAAAAGATGAGGAAATGGCTGATAGGCTCAAAGAAGAGGAATCAGAATGGCTATAAAATGAGAACTAGGTACTTTGGGACTTCTATATTTCAGAATTCTAGCATATAAATGTTAAGATTATCACAATGAAGTCTGGCCTAGAAAATCAAATTGCAGTACTCCTTCCAAGTAGTTAAGGGGTGTGTCATGGAAAGCACCCTGCCTCCACAAGGAGCTTTGAAGCCCTTTCATCTTGTTCAAGGAAGGTTAAAGACTTGGCATAACTATTAGTCTACTCTTTGTTTTGATTGTAAAAGGTAATGTAGTTTTCTATAGCCTATGCTCTTGGTGTTTGTTACTTAAATAAGTTGTTTTCCAATGTTTATTCCCATGTATTGTTTTTACTTATCCATGTACATATCAAAATAAAAAATGCCAAGAAACGATGCACATATCAGATTTTGTGTGTGTACACCCATGCACGTGATTTTCTTCCAAAACAATTATGGCTATCAAATCAAAAGCAAGGTGGTGATTTGGAAAAGCATCAAGTTGTAGCTATGTCACCTGTACTGAGGGTGATCAACCTTCTTTCTTATGAAAATATTAATTGTGCCATACATCAACAACAATACTTCCTGTTGAATAAATCTCCATCTTTCACTGCGAGATCCATTCCATCAGTGTCCAAATAAACAGGGCAAACTTAAAATATAGGTATTTTCCAACAGGGTGCGTTGGTTCATTGGTGTGGATGACAGAGTGTCAAGTGTCCACCAGTTCTCCATTCTCACAGTGGTATGCCCCACCCTTAGAGAGGAGTATTGAAGGGATGAATCTAGCCGTATTTCTCAGGCAATTTTTGCTGAATAACTACCCCTCAACCCTGGCACCCACTCTATGTGGTGCATCCGGTCAAGGTGTGCTTCTGGAAGTGATTTCAAGTTTATGTTGTCATTTAGTTTAGGCCTTTGCGATGTGCATTGGGATCCAAACAATTTGACCAATCGGCCCATGGGACCTTGGTTCATGGATGAGGTTGGTAAAATATTAAGCAATCCAGTAGGGTTTCATTCTTACTGTGAAATGTTCCACCCAAATAGTATTAATTTCAAAGGAATAAGTATTAGGGCCGAGAGCAAGTTTTGTACAATTTCGCCAAAATAGTTACTTGTTTGACTTGGCACAAAGTCAGTGCCCTGTAGTGCAAATCCTCGAAATGTTTCCAATCAAGATAATAATAAAAATAATCTGGACATTCCAAATTGATGTTAATGGTGAGAATCCATGTTAAATGCTAAACTAAACGATGGAAAACTTGGCTCCCTAGGACGCTGGATACCCAATTCCTCCAAAAACAGTTACGGTCCACTGATAGCATTGGATTTGACAGTATCCAGTCGCAAGTGAAAAAAAACAAATGCTTTTCGATTCGGGGATATCTGTGTGACAAATTAGAGAATGTAATTGAGTAATTGAGTAAATTCTTGTGATATGCGTTTAATAAATCCACACCTGGCTAGAGTTCTTGGGATTAACTGTGGATGCTTTCCCTCCATATCCTGCAGCTCCAGATTTGTAAACATGTCGTGAAGAATCCTGCTGATTTGACTTGACCTTTGAATTCATTGTTGCTCGCCACCAATGATCAAATTTGAAGGGGGCATCTTAATTTCAATTGGAAGGTTATTTATTCTAGAAGCACATGAAAAAATGATATATTTTCAATCAAACATATTTTGAACACATTAATTTGTCATATATATATATATATATATATATATATATATATATATCATTAATTTTATATTTCACTAACATAACAACTATTTTATTGTATTTTTTCGAGTTGGAGCACACTTCATTATAAAAAAAACTACTTAGACTATGTGATCACCATATTGGGGCATTCGCTTGACCTTATCTATATTGCAAGACGTCGTAACTAAATATAGTCTTAAAGAATAACTAGAACCATGAGAGAATTACTTACTATTAACTATATACAAAACAAAATCACTAAGCAAAACGAGGCTATAATATAATATATATATATATATATATATATATAACCAAAAACTTAATTTAAACCAGAGAGAGGGAAACAATCCAAACTTGAGAGATGTAAGCCTTCATGGGGATTGGGCATCTAAGAAAAAATAATACACAACTCATAAAACATTAAAAAAACAAATCCTAGATACCAAGCAAGTTAGCAACGCTAGCATAACCAGGGTTGGGGCATCAAATTATGTTGTTCAACACTTGTCATGAAAGCATACATGTATGGGATGGAGGGGAAATGGAATCAATCCTAAGTCAACTGAAGCCTTGCAACACATTGCATGTCTAAGCCTCAACAATCTGCCTTTTAAATTGAACCAAAATACCAAAAGAAGTTTACTAATGGCTATATTTGAGAAAGTTCTAGGTGTGAGTATTTAAGGGCTCACGGCTCTCAAATTTTCTATGTTTTGTACTAGTCCACGATTCAATGAATCAATAGTCACAGGTAGGAAATTTAAGTTATTTAATGAAAACAATTAATGTGTATACCTCTATGTCGAAACTGTTTTCCATGTTGTTGCAGGACTCTACCCTCCATTTTGTCTTACCAAAAGGCATGATAATTAGGAAGAAGACCTAAAATTATAGGACTTCACCTTCAAAGAATTCATTGCAACCACATTCGTAAGGAGTGATAAGAATATCACAACAATCCGACGTGTCAAATCTCAGTTGATAGTGTCAATTAAATTCTTATATGGTAAATTTAATATAATACTTACTTATAGTTGTCTCTTACTCTTTGCATCTTGACACATTTGATATTTTATGGTTGTCTTTGCGCCTTGACCTAATTGATATTATAATGCAAGGATGTGCATGCATAATAATCCTTAGTTATGACTATGAGATGAGGATTATAGAGAAGAAGATGTAAACATAGGTAATTTTAATATGTATTTTGGTGGTGCGGCATTGAGGACAATTGTTGTGAGAAACCACAAATGTATAAAAGGACAGAAGGAGATTACATCATGATCATGCCACCCATCAAATTGAAAGACTATTCTTGAGCCAACAATTGTTTTTTTAATTTTATTAATAACCATTGTGCAGGTGCTTTGGTCCAAATGTTTTTTCTAACTCATTGTTTCTCCATATCGTGTGCCCAGTAACACCTCTCTATAGCATTTCATAAATCGACCTATGTGCAGTTTGTGATCTTAGCTACATGCTATTATTTGTATTTGCATGACATCAAGTGTTGTTTATAGTTGTCATGAGTCCATGATATTCATGCAAGAAATGAAGTTTTGTAGAAAAGGACTCATAAAACTAGCCTTTTGAATTTCATTTTGATTAAAAAAGAGTGGACATTGGTAGTGAGGTTCACATAGGTAGTAGGAACAAAGTTTTCAGCTTGTTTTGGGCTAGTAGTAGACTAGTAGTTTTTATCTGTTGTTATAGTCGTAGTCCTTGACACATTGCCACACTTTATATTGCAGCCCCATTGGGAGTCAGAGTCACATCTTGATGGCTAGTGTCTCATAGTGATCAATCATTACTAGTCATCTTGCACAGCTAAGCAGTGAGTGCATGACATGAGTGAGTGATTTATTATAATTTAACAAATTTCCAATATTTTGAATGACGATTTGAAATTTATAGCATAGGAAATTCAATATCTTGAGAAATTTATATGGATGGGTAATTTCAAATGTTCCCCTTCTTTTGAAATGTTGACATAAATTATGCCCTTCTTAATTAGAAGGGTAAAATTTAGATTTTAATTTTTTTTTGAAGGGAAATTTTAACTTTACACTTCTAGGAAGGGCTATAACCCTTTGGAAGGGCTCAAAAGGGTTCAATTTTGAACACTGCTCGCCACTCCTTCATGCCTGCTTAATTCCAAAGACGAACTTTTACATACCAAGCGAGTGTTTTCTCTGAATTTAAGTGGCCTGTATAATCTTATTTTAAATGAATTTCAAAGTAGATATCAAGAACTCAAGTCCTTTCTATGGATTTGTAAACTAAAACATTAATTTTTTGGGCAGGTGTAAATATAATTATTGTTGTTCTATGATAATAAAAATAATAATATTCATGGATTTGTAAACGAAAACATTAATTTTTTTGGGTGTGTAAATATAATTATTGTTGTTCTATGATAATAAAAATAATAATAATGAATTTAAAGTTCCTAGTAATTAATTAGGTTTAAATTTATGTTAATCGTTCTAGTAGCTTATGATTTAGAATTTGAAACTTATCTCCCAATCACTTGAGGTGTTGATCTCTTGAGAATAATCTATGGTTTCGATTAGGTAGACCTATTTTTCTAAAGGGATTTTTTGTGTACTTCCATTCCATTTGTGTTGAAGTTATTTCCTCATTTTCAAGAAATAATAATAATCTATTTTTAAGATCACAATCAAGCAAGACACCAATTTTGTTGTATGAGACCCCCTTATTTGTGGGACAAGGAACCTCCTCTGTGCAACTATTTAACTGTTGAAGTCTACATAGGTGTACATACCCTACCCCCCTCCATATTTGAACATGTGACCTCCTGGGAGGAAACACATGACATTCTTAACCATTAGACCCACTCAAGCTATTACTCTAGCAACTAAAGTTGGGGCTTAAAGATTGATATATTCATTCACGATATTTAACTTTTGTATTTTTTTCGAATAAATATTGTGGGGAAATCCATTGGTTGTTTCCCCACATTCATGAATGGCATCCCTAATAAACTTATCGACATAGATTAGTGTGACTATTAACCCAAAAGGATTCAACTTACTAGTGGCATAACTAGACAAATGCCCAACAACATTGAAAACAATCAATTGAACTAATTTTGAGTGTATAGGTTGGCAACAATATTGCACTTAGAGAAGAGGCTTGATGCCGCGAAACACATCCACTAACATATGGAGTTGTAGAGACCTCACTCAATGTCTCTAGTTGTGCACATCGTAAATCAGGAGGGTGGTGACGTCAGATGCAAAATTTACCTCGCCAATAATGCATAAAGGAGGTTTAACTTGATAGTGATAAGTAGAGGTCATCACTGCATTATACATATCATATTCTGTAAGGTGGGGACTGTTAGAGATTGAGGAATCAAAATATTTACCTAAAACTTCGAGATGGGGTCGAGCTTCTACCTTTACTGCATATGGATCTGAGACTAGTTCTGGGTCAGCACCCCAGTTTAATTATAATTGAGTCTTTAATTGGTTAAAATATTTTTCTTGGTGCTTCCATCGGTTCAATTATTATTGGATCAACTGCTACGACATTTAAAGGAATTGATCTTGGTGAAGCTATGTCAATTGGTGTAGCTAGTTTGATGGTCACAAATCATGATAGTTATATTGAAGTTAGAAAAACACCTCAATATGGGACTTGGGACTCTTACATTGAAGGATCAACAACTAGCTATGATGCTTCTAGGTATCGATATGGTACTAGTTCTAGTACCTAATTCGTAACTGTAGGAACCTAATTTCCTTTGGCACACACTTAACGGTTTGCCTCAATGGTGCAGCAGGAATAAAGATGGTCAAGAGAAAATTCATTCAATTGCTTTGTTGGATCTCTGAAGATCGAGGTGCATGGCACCAATATTACTAATAGAAGGTAGACAATTTACAAAATTTACTAAATTGTAACACTTAATTGTCACAATTGCAATTTTCCATGACACAATTAAAAATGACTAATTCATATTCTTCTAGTTAGTCATTTTTTATGTTGTGACTAAATTAGTCATCTTTAACTCTGTCACTTATTATCTAGTCATATTTGTTAACTAGTGACTAACTTAGTCGTTTATAGTTGGGTCAATCAAAATTGCTCATATTTAGTAGTAAATCACTTGAAAAGCCTGTGGTGACTAGAATTTTTAGTCACGTAGTAGCTAATTCCTCATTTTGTACTAGTGATAGGATCCTTCACATGCATAATTGCAATAAAAAGAAATCTGGTCACCTACCTACCTAGATAAAGGTGTTCCAATCAACAACCAAGATCCTCTAGGAACGAGTTGGGTTGCATAGCATCTCTCATGGGAAAAATGAAAGGTGAAAAGGTAATTAGGTCTATATACCTAACCTCGGGAACTAATGTAGAATCCAAGTGGAATTCCACCAAGCATAAAGGACATGAAAATATATTTTCTTACACCTAGGATCATTCAAATTTTATATCATATTTGATCTTCAAGCCTACAAAAATATACATTAAATACATGGTTTTATATCCCATTTTTTCTAGTTCGAGCATGAAGGTGGGATATATTCTATGTAAAGGATGGTTATGATCAGTTGAAGTTGTGACCTTACAACTCTTGCTCTCAAAAAGTCGATTGGTATCTTCAACAAAGGCATAGGGGTATTTTGGTTTACCAGTAAGCTTGAACTATCTTTTAAGTTTACCTACATATGATTTGAATTATCCTATATTGGAATTAGTGGTTATGTTTCTATGAACTTTTGCATATCGTAGGTCTAAGCAACAGAGCAGGAATGGCTACCTTCCGTCTATAGGATGGAAGGATAGGGTTCTTGGTGGTGGATGCAAAGAAAATAGACAGGAAAAGAAAGAAAACATAAATCAAAACCCCTCTGCACACAAGCTTATGGATTGAGCTCCAATACCCTGCATACAACTTGTTAGAAACATCCAAAGACTTGCAAGCAAACCATGAAAACCTGCAAGTATATGTTAAGCAATAGATCTGCAATCAAATATGTTAGAAAAACTAAAATAAACAACACAAAACATGGATTATACCTTCTATGGGTGGAAATGGGCCACCATGCCCTAGCTTGGAGAAGCAGCTCTCTTGAGAATGGGGGAGTTATGGCTCAATGGGAGAATGGATGAGAGGGAGAGTGAATGGATTGAGAGGAAAATAGTCTCAAGGCACTCACTCAGATAGCATAATAGTATGCAAGGAAGGAATGATTTGAGAGTAACCCCCACCCCTCTATTTATACTTTTTCTCAAGACTTTTAGGGTTTTAAGCCCCTGGTTGGGGCTTTAGCCCCTTTTTTGGGTTTCTAGCCCCTTTCGCTCAATCTTTACTTCTTTTGGGGGTCTTAAGCTCCTTTGAGGGTTTTTAGCCCCTTTTTGGAGGTTTTAGTCCCTATGAGAGCTATCTTGGCTCTTTTTAGGGTTTTTTAAGCCCTTTTGCACGTTTTCAAGCCTTTTTGAGGGTGTGGGGGTCAAAGGGGGTCAAATGAGGGTCATGTGTCGGTGTCCTTGGGTGGTGTAGGACATGTAGAGCTGAGTGACGGATTTTTTGGGTTAAGATATTTCCCCCTGATGTGTGAGTGCAGGAGCTCATCATATGGCCGACGAACATCATAGGATTTTTTTGTGGAGAGGCGGTGCTTCCTGGGCTAGGGCATGCTGGCTTTTGGTTTTTGTATTAATATGGTTCCCATCAATGGGTGAGATACAAATAATGTGTGACATGTATCTGGACGAGGCAGGCATCCCCATGCTCATAATGATGTCAAATGAATAATGTGATCTAAGCTCTATAATACAAGAGTTGTTCATGTACAACTGTTGTTACAATAATGGTTGCCTCAATGAGAGCCTGAATATAATACTGATCTAAAGAACTACTACATTGGACCCATGGAATTCTCATGGAATGCTATATCTTCATGACTGATGGCCTACTAGATATTGGAATGGTACATAGCTGTATGGACTCACTGATGGAGAGTTAGAGTCTCTATGGTACAAATATGATGCATCAATCATAAATCTATATAGAAGCACTGCTGGGGCTTCTAAACACTGTCTCCAATGCAACCCGAAAATCATAAGGGACATAAGCATGTTGGGGTCCCTCAAATAGACTCATCAATGTGCTTTAGTCAGGTGACATCCGGGGTCTTCAACCAAATATTGCATGGACCAATACCATGTACAAATCTCAATGGTGCGATGATGTAGCTAGAGTCGAGCACGTGAGAAACAACCATCACAAGAGGCACTAAGGACTCCTCTCAAGGGGTCCAAGGAAATCATCAATGAGGTTAATGAAACCAGGATACAAGGACCTCTAGGTCTATCATCTAGAATACATGTGTTGTCGTCGACAGAGGGAGACCTGCCCTTGGTCAAGGAAATGGTGTTTCCTTAACTAGAAGCGCGAGGGAGATAACCGAAAGATGTGAGACAATCTGTGGGCTGACCCACTGAATTTCGGGGGGGGAGGAAGGGAAGGAGTTGAACATGGGTGGAGGGAGTGTAGTAGACTCAAAATTCCTTTGTTCAGAGTATGATGGTAGGGCAGACCAGGAAGCAAATGAAACTAACTCATGGGAAAGGGATCATAGTTGTAATACTGGGAATGTCACTACAGATGGGAAATACTTAGGGGAGGTAGACACTTTTGGTATTGATGGGATCCAAGGAAGACATATTGTAGAGTACTCTAAACAAAGGAGACCCAAACTGGGAATGCTACCAAACTGTTATCTGTGGGTCGGTGTCTAGAGACACCATTGTGGTACGATCTCATGGATTTTTGGCGAGCCCGAGAAAGTAAATGGTCAATGGTGCTTTTAATTTTAGAGAGTCTGAAAGCATGAAGAAGACTCCAGCGGGGGTTATTTTTCATTGGTAGTCTCATGTGCCCGAAAAAGGATAAAAGTATACATAGGAGAGCTCGCCCATCCTGTAGGGGATGAGAGACTTCTTTACCATTGGTAGTCCAATCAAGATGGAAAAGGTAAAACCTATACTGACTGGACGGTCATTCAGATACTTTTACGAGCATGAATGAAACCAATTTTTCTCGGCAATATTTTCTTGATGAGAAGGATGGAAAAGAGCTTAACGACAACCCATGGTGAGTTTTTTCGTAAAGCTCGGCCCCTCTTCCCGATAAATCATAACAATATGCAAAGGGGAATGGTCTTTCCTTAAATGTGCCAAGGTGATCCTTTTCATTTGATGGTCTATATAGTCTCCAAAAGGAGATAAATGAGACGATGTAAACACCATTTCCTATACTTTAACGAGCGGGAAAGGAAGCAGCTGCGCTCGATAATCTTTTCATTCTTTTAGGAGTAAAAAAAGGCTTAAAAGAAACTCCAGTATGGTCAACCGATCGCGATGGCACAGGTGGTGCACCTATGTCAGGACGATGGACAATGGTCCAGAGTTCATCCGTGTAGTAAGGATGGATCAGGTGTCTCTTAAACATACCAATACATGCATGGGATAGATCACGGCAGAGGCACACGAATCGGTGTGATAGAGGCACAAAAACCAAGGTGGCTCTTGGACAGAGGTTAGGAGAGATGTGTGTGAGTTGTGGTGGACGGACATGACTACATGTGATGTGAGTACAATTCTGAAGGCAGTTATATGCCAAATGCATGCAAAGGAAATGATTTGTCCTCTGGACGATGGTATGGAGACCCACATAAGGTGCGATGGGCGGATTAGACAGCTATACGTTAAAACAAGATGACGCAACTTTCGGGCAGTGGCTCGGGAACCCGCATGAGTGGCGATAGGCAAGTGTGATGCAAGTACAGGTCCGAAGAAACTTGCATCACCATGATGTGGCTCATAAATCGAGGTAACTTTCGAGAAGTGGTCGTAAAAATTATTTGTTAGACATGAGATGATGGTCTCATAAGGAGATAGAAATTTGAGCCCAGAGGTGTGAGGGGTGTCTCGAACAGGCTCCGGGTGACTCTGAACCAGCAGATAATGGTGCTACCCCTAATGGGGGGTTTCTAATTTGTGGTAAAAAAATTGTAAAACAAAAAGGGATAAGACTATATTACAAGATGAACTACACATCACTTAAAGAGGTGACGTTAGAGGGAAAGTGTTTTGGACTTTCAAGGGATCAGCAGTCATTCCTTTGTGTGACAGGATGAACCCTAGGAGACGGCATGTTGGGACATAGTAAACACACTTGAAAGGGTTCAAGTGGATTTTGTACTTGCGACATCATAGGAAGGCTTGCTGCAAGTCATCTATGTGTTGTGCTTGTTTCTGTGACCGCGCAATGAGGTTGTCAAGATAGACCAACATGATGTGGATGAGGTCACGGAAACAGTGTGTCATGGCATGCTGGAAGGTGGATCCAACGTTCTTCAGACCAAAGGGCATTACTCGATAGGAAAATGTGCCCCACGGGGTTATGAATGCAGTCTTGTAATGATCTTCTTTCTGGATCTGGATTTGGTTATATCCGAAAAACCCATCCATGAAGGAAAAGACCTCATGTTCAGAGCATGCATCAATAATCTGATCGATGAAGGGCGTTGGGAAGTTGTCTTTGGGACACGCCCCATTTAGATCATGGAATTCTATGCAAATGTAGATGGTACCCTATTTTTTATTCATGGGAAAAGGATTAGAAACCCAAGTGGTGTACGCAATGGGGTAAATGAAGCCAGCTGTGCGCAGCTTCTCTAATTCGGCTTTGACCATGGCCACTTTGGAAGGATGGATGGGCCATTGCTTTTGGCGCACAGGGGCCACATCGAGCCTTGTGTCGATGTGGTGTTCCATGATGGATGGATCCAACCCAGGAATTTCAGTGTAAGACCAGGAAAAGATGACACAGAATTCTTGGAAGAAAGCTTTGTAGGCAGCAACTTCTTCTGGGGGGCAGGATGCCCCTAGCATGATTTGTTCAACATCCTTAGGATTGGTTGAGATGTTGATTTTGATGGTTGGCGAGATGTTGACCATGTTCCATTCTTTGAAAGCATATGGTGTCAGAATGGGGTTTCTGAACCAGTTGACTTTCCCATGAATGAAATCTTTGGTTTCCACGAAAAACTAATCAGACTGCAACACAAGTTCTTCGGGGAGGAAGAACGAGCAATGGTCCATCTCATCCCATGGGTATTACGGGGTGGTTAAGGCTTCAAGTATCTCCTCGTCATTATGGAAGCAATGAAGATATAGGTCTGATGGACCATCGTTGGTGGTGGAGAGAAGAGGGTCAGTAGAACTGGACGTCATGTAAATGGACACGGTGTCTAAAGAAGGAGGTGGGGGGTGAACTTCTTCGATCAGGGCAATCTCAGATTCAAGGGAATGTTGACGAAGGTTGGCTAAAGCCAATCGAAACTTCAACAAGTCTTGGCAGTGGTGAGAATAGTGTCCATACAAACCGCAAAGGGTGCAAGCATGGTTTGTTCTCAAGGACTTGTTTCTCACTCTTGGCCCGCTTGGAAGTTCAACCATGGGGAGGTTTTTCGTTGTATCCATGGCATCCAAATGCACACAGATTATGGGAATCTCAAGGTATTTTTGAGTTGGATGGACCTATTCTTTGCAGACAGCGCAAGGAAGGATCTATTGAGGTTCAGCAGTAGCTTTCACTTTTTTTCCCCTGGGCCTTTTTGGGTGGGGCGGTGTAGGTGTGGATGCGGTGGTTGGTTTTTGTGGGCTGGGTGGAGGATGAGATTCGATTGCAATGGGTTGCATGGGGGTTAAGACTACCTAGGGCATTGGTGATTAAGCCAGTGGATCAAGATATCACACAGGAATTCCCAATGTAAAGTCCGGTAATTTTAAGGTGGCCATTACTGGCTTGCTCATGACACTAGGCGAGGGAAAGAGGAAGGGAATTATGTGGACTGGGGAGGATCCCAGATAACTCCATGATGGTTGTATGTGGTGGTGAGATTGTGGTGGAGGCTACACATAATATTGTAGCTGCTGATGATGCTGTGGTTGTTGATGATGCTACGGCTATTGATGGTGTTGCAGCTGCGGATGGTGTTGTGGTCATTGTTAGGGTTGCGGCTCTGGTTTTTGTTTGGGTGTAGTAGTGTTGGATGAGAGCATGCGCAAATCCATAGTCTCAGTGTCGGTGGTGGTGACACTAAGGGGAAAGAAGCCATCATGGTGATATCGGCAAACAACCCAGGGCCCACATTCAACAATGGGAAGGATGGTGTGTTTTCAACCATGGTGTTAATCGTAGGGATAACATTGGTGGGTGCGGTTAGCCTTTATGGATCAATGGTGTTGATTGTAGGGATAATGTTGGTGGGTGCCGTTAGCCCTTGCGAATCGTGATAAGTTAGTTGATTAGCCGTCATGATTTTCCCTTTGTGGGGGAACATCATGAGATGGAAAATAGTTGATGCTACGGCTGTCATGGAGTACATTAACTTCTTCTGAGGAGAAGGTTATAGTCCAATTGAGCATTGACAACCTCTAAGTCAATCACTACTATTTTCCCGGCTAATGTGATGGGGACATGGGGGAGGATTCCTTGGGCTTCAGTGGGATGGCCATCATAAGCCCATAGAGTAGTAGAGGATGGTTGCAAAATTGGGGATCCAAGGTTCTACCAGACTAGGGTAGACATAATGCACGTGGATACCCCCTCATCCACTATGCACTGGCGCATGACCAAATTTTGGATATACACTGGGATTTGGAAGGCAATGGTTGATGGCATCCGTAGTTCTCCATTGTTTATGTCAAATGTGATCAACTTGGAGTCAGAGGGGTCCACGGCACCAAGGGAGGTTAGTAAGGCTTTCTACTACATTGGGAAAGTTTTGAATACCTCAAGAGCAGACATGGCGGTAAGTGTGTGGGCCAAATCATCCACGATGCTATAGCTGACAGCAACTCTAGCTGTGGCATTGTTGGCAATCCGGCGTATGGGGGGGGCATGGGAAAGGGGGTAACTGAAGAGTTACATTGGTTGTTTTGGACATAGATGCCATTGATGTGTCAGTGGGTTCAGTGTTGGTTCTGTACTAATTTCGTCTGGTTTGTAAATTGACCTCTTCAGTTGTCATAGCTAATACACAGTGGACACCTGTTTCTGCCGTCGAAGGTGCCCTTGGAGCATTGGGATTGGGATTGGGAGGGGGTGCAATTGCCACCAATCCTTAGACTAGTAATGGGTTTTGGAGCACCATAAGAGGAGGTCCCAGTGGTGCCAGGTTGGGTTGGGCTTGGTCTGTTGTATTGGTGGCATGTTGAACCTCATTTCTAATGGCCTATTTCGTGTGACCCATGAAGGGACACTTGGATGTGTAGTGCACGTAGACCTCACATAGTGTGCATGGTTGGTTTGTATGCAATGGAGCATTGTGTCTTGGTGAATTTGGTCGTTGAGAATTTTGGGCTGGCCAGTTCGCCGCGGCATTGTTGGGAGGATTCGGTTGTTAATATCCTCCCTGTAGTTGGTTGTTGCCTTAGTTTTGGGATCGATTATTCCTGGATTTCCCTTGTTGGTTATTGGGGGTTGGCCGGTTGGGATGGTTCTGCTGTGCAAGCACCTGTCCCAATGGAGCAAGTTGAGCAGAGGTGGGGGCTTAAACAGCTTGCACCAGTTATGTATAGTAGACTTGGGTGGGTGTCAGTGCCACAAATGTGGGAATTTTCCCCACGTATTGCTGTGTTGGCCAAGCTAATGCCTAGGCCTACTGCGTTGGAACAGGTTGTGCATAAGAAGTTGTGGCTCCAGACTGGGACATCATTCTTGCATAGTCCAGAGTTTGGTTTTGGTATGCAACATTATGGGTGTTGCTTGGTTGTGGTGGTATTGCAGGTGGTGTTGGACGGTGTTGTGGTTGGTGAGAGACAAAACCTATGATGCCATCTGCAGCATGGGATGCCCCCAGTGCATCCTAGTTGGAGGTTCCCGCATGAGGATCATCTGGAATGAAAGTGTAAAGGTATCTGGACTGTACATAGATCATATCAAATTGTTGCGCTTTCAAGATGGCCTCTTCTTCATATTGGGGATGTTCAGATGCGACCTCCTTTGCGATAGGCCGTAGCAAAGTTTTTAGGAACCAATCCAAGCAGATCCTGTCATCAAGTTGGATCTTGCACAAACTATGGTGTCGCCTCCACTCATGGATGTGGTCAGTTATATGGGTTGCAGTATTCTGGCTGCAAGATAACAAGATCTCCACCCCTTCATCGTATCTAATGGGGAGTTGGAAATATTGCAAGAACATGAAACTCAGGGAGTTGAAATTCGGGTACTTAGCTTGTGGTATCTCAATGTACCACTTGGCTGCAGCAACTGTGTGGGTGTGTTGGAATAATCGGAGTCTGATCGAATCAAATACGATGCTATTTGATGAGCACCATAGGTGAAATGTCATGATGTGGTTTTGGGGGCACTCCCCTGCCTTCCCTTCAAACTTGGGAATGTCTGAGGGAATTTTCGTTGGCATGGGAGGCCAAAATGTTTAATGGCGGATAGGGTCATTTGTTAATTGAGCCAAGTCAGGCAAGTTGAGACATGCCATGAAAGGAAGGTTTGACCCAAGTTTGATGTGAGATGGTGTAGCAATGGTGGTGGGGTTTGCAGGGACATCACGCACCTGCATAACTGGGGGTACTTGTGGCCTTGTTGTGGACGGGACACTGCCCCCCAGTGTGGTAAAAGGAACTGTGCCCCCATGTGTTACCAGTGGGACAACTTGAATGGTCAGTATGGGTGGTGGTAGCTGGCTTCTGATAGTTTTCATGACCATGATGGGGCCACCAGCAGAGGTGTTGGTGGTGATGTGGGGTGTGGACATGGGTCCACTGCTAATCACTAAGCCGAAAAATGGATCCGATTTTGCACCAGCCATGGGGATAGATGGTGCAGTATGCAAGTCTCCCTCAGATTGGTATGATTCTGAGTCTGAATCAAAGGTTGTGTGGCCTTCTGATGGTGTAGAAGGTCACCAAGAATGGTCTCGGTGATGTTGGTTTGATGAACCAAACTATGGTGGTTCGCCTCTTAGGCGTGAGGAAGAACGTGGGGGATCAATCATGTCTCATTTGTATGTCAAAATGTTGAAATATGGTGATGATTTTTGGGCCCCAGTTTTAATGGCTTCCTATTGGCTTCAGGTGGTCACTCAGGCACCAAGACTACCAAGAGACAACACTTGGATTTTTCCTCATGGGAGTGCTAGTCAATCGGTGGGGGTCGTTTCCCGTTTCGCTTGGCAATTCCTCTCAACGGCCAGCTACTTTGGGGTTCCCGTGGTACTCCCCACAATGAGTTTCTGGGCTGATCCCAAGTACTTCCCATGGTTAAGGAAGTCAAGGACTTATGTCCTCAAAGACTGCAGATGTTTGACTTAGTGTAAATTGTAAATTTTAATGGCTCACTCAACATCATGAACTGATTTGGGATGGTTTATATGGTATGGTTTGTGTGTATGTACTTTATATTTCTATTACACTTAATGGTTTCTTGTATGGTTTATGAATAGTCCTTAGATATTTTTTGGTTTATTTCATAAACATGGGTAATGAAAGTAATCAATTGTAAACAGAAATTTTAACTACATGCCATACATAAATATGAACTATGGTAGCCTGACTAGGTGACTGCCTTACACCTGTATTTCTCTTCAACCAAGAAAGGTGATGGAATCTCAACACAATGGGACTAATCCCATCTGTAGATCCATAGGTCACCCTCCAGATGCAAGGTCGGTCCACAGGGAGGACACTAAGTGTCGTGAGAAGCCCTCCTTCTCTACCCCCTCTACCTTCCAAGTCACCTGTTTTTAGTGGTTTTGAAAAATTATAGGTGAAGTGCCTATTGCTATATGAGCTTCACCCTTAGTATTATCCCAGAATACCCCGAAGGGTGATGACTAGGTAGAGGAGGAAGTGCTAGGCAAGATATTGATTTTAATTACGGTAATTTTTTAATCAAGCTTTGATCATATTCATTAATCCATTAACCATTAAATTTAGCAGTGATTTACACAGGATGCAATGAAATAAACAGATACTGAAATGAAATAAACACAGATTGATGGACAGATGCAGTTGAGCCGCACTGACAGTCCCAATAGAAGCAAACAGCCAAGCCCATAAATGGGTCGCGCACCTGTATAGGACCTATTTTTCGAAGTGGATTGTGATCAAACCGTGAGGAATTACCTCAAACGATTGAAAACCCACTTCAGAAACGGGCCCTTTTACCCTTGAGCATGGGAAGATTCACAAATGGATCAAATGTTTGGGCAGAAAGTGAGCCCGAACATAGGTGAATTTTCAGAAATTTTGTTCAGTCGTTTTTGCACAGTTGAGTGATTTGCAACTCATAGAATGGCCAACAGTAACTTGTGTCAGAATTCTCCTCCCTATTATTTATTGTTTGGAGGAATTTGAACCAGTTCTAAGCTAGATTCTTTTTTCTATACCAAAGAGGTAGAATGGGAATGCTTATATGTAGTGATAAATATATTAATCATGGAAATAAACCCAATAGAATAATAGCTTCGTAGGTTAACAATTTCCCTCTTAGATCCATCAATAAAAATTTGTACAATGGCTAGTTTCCCATGCTTCGGTGATTCTAGGATAAATAATATTTCAATATTTAAGAAAATGTTAAGGAGAATTTATGACCAAGTAGATGCATGGCACAATTTATCGAGAACTTGAAAAAATAATTAATGTTTCAAGGGGGAAATTGGTAGAGTTGGAAACTAAAATGTAGGAGAGTAGTGTTATATTGGACCAATTGGAAGAGTGAATGGAAAAACATTACAACATGATCTTGGAATATGATTAAGGAACCCATTTAGCAATATGGAAGCCAATTTGTTTAGAGGGTTCAACGATGGAGAATGGTAATCAAGAGGTCATAGTGTAAGATATAGGACTTGCAATTGTCAATCATGATTAATTCTCCATAGAGGGAAAGCATGAGAAAAAGGATGTATAGATGGAGGAAGCTCACAACAGAAACTATTACCCTTAAAATAGGATCATGTTTCATTTTTTATCTTAATTTTAGGTATATTTATTTTCCAATATAGATGCAAGAGAAATAAGAAATATTATAATCATGCATTATGTTTCAATTCAATGAGAGATTGTAGATTAATTTCTCAACTCAAAAGATTCTAGTTGTACAATCTTTTTGGTCCTTTTGTAATCATCGATTTATTTAATATGCCACAACCTCTTTTTAATATAAAAATACATGTGTGAAATAAAGCATATTATTAATATTTTAAATATTAATATTTATTTTATTTTACTATTAAATATTTTAATATAATATTTTAATATTTTTATTACATTATAATATTACAAATACTAAATATTTTAAAAAATTATAATATATTTTACAATTTTTATTAATATTTATAATTTTATTATAACTAATAAAATATTATTAGTTTTACTAATATTGGAAATATTTTAATATTCTTAACACATTCTAATATTAGAAATATTAAATAGTTTAAAAATTATAATATATGTTTTCTTTTTTTTAGTTGAGGGAAAACCATTTGAGGGGGATTTTCGAAAACCCTAGCTATGTAGAACCCTAAGGACGGATTTTTCCATGGATCTTTGATAAGCTAGTCATGCACACATTAACGAGGAGGAAGAACAGGTGGATGATGATGGGGATGACGAGGTGGTGGGATCAAACAAAGTTTTTAGAAATCAATCTAAGCTCATCGTATGTTGGCATTATGACTAACATAGGAAATGTTTTGAGGAGAAGACTAAGAACCCTAATTATCTGACAAGATTGTTCCCTGACAACGATGGGACCAATGGAGTTTTGGGCATGGAAAATAGTAATCAGGTTTGTCAAGAAGAAGACCACAAGATGATATCTAACACATATCTAACACTAGGCAAGGACATATAAGTCACAAATATTATGGAACTAGCTAGAAAAACCCTACTGGGTTGATTCCATGTCGTTAGGATCTCATATCCATTGCTAAGAATGTGGATTAAGGATTCTTGGAAGGCTAGTCAGGGATATAGTCCAATTTTTTATATTCTATAGTTTGGGTGGATCAGATTCAAATCTTTCTCTAAATTAGAAGTCCAAATAATAGACAGGAGGTGGCTATGGGGTTTCTGCTGGTTAACCTTAAAATCAAGTTGGGTCTCAATCATGATGAAACTCCCTGAAATCCTAATTGAATTCTTGTCAGATGAGATAATTTGCTCAATTTGAAACTTTCTTAGTTGAAATATGATGATGGACCCTTCCTACGAATAGCCCAAAATTATCTATAGCCAAACTACTGGTCTTAATCACCTTGGATAAAGTATTATCCAAATGTGTAAATCTTATTTTTGGTGAGATGGTTTACTCTCAATACTTGGATTAATGTAATATTCCCCTTCAATGCAAATGATGACACAATTATGGACACATTCTAAAATATTTTTAACTCCCATTTCATTGAAAGGTATCAAAGAAAAAATATGATGGAATGTTTCATTTGGAAACTCAGATATCTCCCATGATTTCATCACCCTTAGAGAAATATCCCCATCACAAAATTTTGGGAGGCCATTCTAGTGGAAGGAGTCACTCTTTGTTTTGGGTTATGATATCTTAATTGAGGACTCATTTTATATCCCATTAGATAAGAACTTGACTTGGAATTTGATACCGTGAATGAGGAATTTCACTCCGCCACTAATTCCATACAGGGGCATATGACAAATATTTCCAATTCTAGAAGTTTCAATCTAGAACCTATACAATATTTTGAAATACTTTCATTGGGAAAAAAATAAGGATAGTTTTCAGGTGGCAGGTGTACGAGTCGAAATGATAGAAGTTTGATCCCGAATTCATCTACAAGCTGGTGGTACCTTTTAAGAATCTATTGTTCTAGGTGGTTTGCGTGACAAAGTGGTTGGAGAATCTTCTTCTCTTCTGATTAATTTAGATTTAGATGCATC
Source organism: Pseudotsuga menziesii (assembly GCA_001517045.1). NCBI lineage: Eukaryota > Viridiplantae > Streptophyta > Pinopsida > Pinales > Pinaceae > Pseudotsuga > Pseudotsuga menziesii. The sequence continues at coordinate 242,335 of LPNX010547317.1, read as the reverse complement.
CAATGAATTTACTCCACTCTCTCCAAATAAACCTTCTATTTTTTCTCCTCTTGTATCGAATTCTCATTTGTCAGATAGTAATAGGATAAATTTATCCACCTTATCTCAAGGTAGGCATATTAATCCATATACGCCCCTGAAGACTCTTTTTCATAGACATACTTTTGACACTTTCTCAAATCCACCTATCTCCTCTCTCTCCATAGTTCCTAAACTACATTTTCAATCCATTTCCTCTTCCTCACTTCCGTTAGACCTACAACCCTATCTTTATGCTCTTTGCTCTGAAGGGAATATTCCATCTGAGTTTGGTCCTTGGGGTTTGGGGAATACCCATTTTAAATTATCAGGGCGATGGGACATGTTAATTCACTCATTAAAAAGGCCCAATTCAAGGATTTTGAGGAATTTAAAAGAGTCAAACAATTTATTGGTTTTAGTTAACTTAGATATTGGAAGCCTTTGGAGGGGGTGGACCCATGAAATTTTTGTCATTGAATATATGGGGCATGGCCAACCCCATGAAACAATTGGATCTCCATTGATTGTTGGAAAAAAAATGTCTGTATGTTTTTATCCTACAAGAATTAATGTGTAAAGGTTTACCAATAATTTCTAGATTGTAAACCATTCTTCAAGAGTGTTATTTTTCCTAGGTGAACTTATTGGGTCTATTTAGTGGACTTATCATAGGTTGGAAATGTTGAAAATGCTTATTATCAACAATAAATCGATTAAATATGATATATGAAGACAACTATTGGATATTAAATCCAACTTGCACTTCTCTATTTTAAATATCTAAGGTCCATACTTACATCATCAAAAAATTTGGTAAAGGTTTTTCGAGGCAGAGGGTTTTTGAATCATCTCTAATGAACATTGAAATTTGATTTTGGGTGATCATATGAATTTTATGTTGGTTAGGGAGGAAGTGTGGAGATCCTCCCCTCATCTAGACCCCATCGAAGAGTTTATCTAACACAATTTAATGTAGCTCATTCTAGTCAATGTTGAACTCGTATCCTTAAGGCCTACATGGAGGAACACAAGAGATGGGAATGTTGAAGTTTCAAAGAATTTAGATATATTCTTAATCTCAAAATCTATTATGGATAAATTAAAATATTATAGTGCATTGGTCACCTTCAGGGGAGGTGTTCAAATACTATCCCTACAGTACTACAATTAGCATATACAAATAGTAAACCCTAGTGCCTTTCAAATTCAATCCATCTTAGATAAATGAAGAGAATTTTAGAAATATTTCTCACATGGAGTGGAATTAATTGGATTCCAAGTCAAGTTTATTTCTTGGTAGGAAATTTCCCAGCTCTTTAAAAGATCTAAAAAAGAGGTAGTGGCTTGGTTAGCTCATCATTATAAGGAACGTGATGCATCCTTAAAGGCCCTTTAATTGAAAATTGAGAAACTAAGTAGGAAGGTCCTGATTGGGGAATTCTCTCACTTAAGGGCCTAAATTGATTGACCAAGATAGAGAGAAAAAATGATAAGATACTTTGTGATCACAAAGAATACTGGAGAATGAAAGGTAGATGCACTTGGTTAGTCCTAGGTGATGAAAATATTTCATTTTTTCACAAGGTAATGAATCACTAGAAAAGCTACAATGTTATTTGGGAATTCAGAGACCTAATGGGAAAAATTAGGACATATTTCCTAAACTTCAAATATTTAGGAGTCCTACATTTTCCACTAATTTACAAGGAGATGGAATATTAAAATCTTGTATAAAGAATAACGGTATGTTCTTTTTTTCCCCTAGTTAATGGTCTCTCCAGAAGAAAAATAAGAAATTCTTTTAGCCGGTATCACTTGTTGAACTTGAAGGTGTTATGGATAGGTTCAAAAAAGACAAAATCCTTGGCCCTGATGGATGAATGATAAATATTTTTACCATCTTCTTCAAACTCATAGGAATGGATCTTCTAAGGGTATTCAAGGAAGTCTTTATTACATAGAACGTGCTTCCTTCCTTTTATTCCAATTTTTTCCCTAATTAAAAAATACTTGATACTCCTCTCAATTTCAATGACTTTCTTCCTATATCCTTATGAAATATTGTTTATAAGATCATCTCTAAGAATCTAGTGGAGAGGATAAATCATGTTCTCTCTAATCCTATTATCTTGGAATAATTTTTTTTTCTAAATTTCCTATAGATCCATGTGAAGACCTTAATTGATCCATCTAGGATGCTTAGAGACAAAGGATATTATAGGTTCTCACCTTCAATGCTGCATTAAAGATCAACCACCTGCTTTTTGTCATTGAAAATTTCCTCATCACAAATGGAAAAATTCTTAAAGGACATAATTGAAATACTACATCTTTTATGTAAAGATATTGCTATAGAAAATAACACCGATAGATCAATATGTTATTTCAATGAGGTTGATGGTTGATTGATCTACATTCTTCAAAATATTTTTTAGTTACCTATGGAATACTTCAATTATAGATTGAAATATATAGGGTTCCAACTTAAGCCAAATCTCTATCGTAAGTCGTATAGGAAATGGATACTAGCACATTTCTAAGAATGTATTAATAAATGGTGCACTATATGTATCTCCCAAGGTGGAATAATAATTATTGATAAGTCATTATTAGAATCCCTCCAATATATTGGAACATTTTAACCAACATTTCAATAGGAATTTTATTGAAAATTAAGAAACTCTACATTTAGTTTTTATGCCAGAGGGAAAGAGACCCATGGTATATATTGGACCAACTGGAAACCATTATCCAAGAAAACGGAAACTATATTTTTTGGTTTTGGGTTTTAAGGACCTAAATTATTTCATTATTTTATTAGCATTCAATCAATATGGAATTTGATTTCAAATCCAAGTTCATTGCAAAAAATAATAGAGGCGAAATACTGGAATCCAACCAATCTTCTTAATTTGATTTGAAGATTCAAAATATTATCAAGAAGGATCCTTGCATTGGAAATATTTGATGAATGCATACCCAATCATTATGTCACTACTCACTCCAAAGGTAGGGAATGACACACAAATCCGTATTGGGGAGGCCTCTTTGATGGACATGGTCATGAAATTTACTTATCTCTAGGGTTACTTAATTTTATAAATGAAGAAAATATTCATTATCTCTATCGACTCCAATATGATTCTAGCTATTCTCTCTAGAAGAAAGGATGGATACCCTTCCATGCAAATGGATTTCCATAGAACTTTGTGGAATAATTGGAGAACTATTTACAATCGCTTCAAAGATCCCACATATGAATTCGAGTGGAAACCAGTGAATTACTATGGAATGGAAATAAATAAGGCGATTTATAAACTCTTAATCTTGGATACCAAACATATATGTCCCAAACAATTGAACGGTAGTGGTGCTTGTGGAGTATGGTCCGAAAATAAAATCCCCTCATAAATGTTGAATTTTTATGTGGTTGGTACTTGCAAACAAATTTTTTACTTGGGATAACCTTTGGAAAAGAGAGTTTCAAAATACTAACAAATGTTGCGTATGTTGTAAAACTAAAGAGACTATCCCTCATATATTCTTATAGTGCCCATATTCTCAATAGACCATTGGGTTTGTTAATGTAATGTCATATTCCTCTATTTATATTATTTCTCGATAGTCATCATCCAAGGGGAATGTTGCAATATGTGATGACGACTAGTGTGAGTTTGTTGGTTGTATCTATCAAACAAGTCATAAATTGCTTCATAACTCTCTATATTACAAAAATAATTTTTCACACGTGCATCATGCAGTATAATTATCTTATTAACATTCTTTATGTAAGAGAAGTGAAAAATATTTGTCCCACATGTGTTATGGGATATAAATCTTCCATACCTCTAGCTATATAATATAGATGGACGATACTCATTTGAGTACAATTGATACATGAGGGTATGCACATTATTGTGTGCCATTTTGATATGAAGTAAACATGCAGCTTCATGTGTAGGTGCTCAATATTACATAAGAGTTGGATTTTCCTAAAGAATAAAGAAGATCACACCTTCCTATGGATGTTTCCCCATTTGGGATTTTACCACCTAAAATTTGTTGTCTCTTTGTATCTCTTGTGTTTCCTCTCGTGCACTTATTATTCATTATCGATGCTTGTGTTGATATGATATTAAACTAGTTGATTCTAATTATCATGTTAGTTATCTATTTTCTATGTTAATGCATGTTTCTCAATAGTCTAATAGGGATGGCCTTAAACAAGGATTGTCAAAGACTTACACCAGAACTTGTTTCAATAATACTATATACATGAGTTAAAAAGTATTCACAACACTCCATACCTCTCACTTTGGGGTATATGGATGGCTTGTAATGAAACCAAATTTTAAAATTTTAAAATTCCTTCTTTTCAAATTGTAGCAAGAATGAGGGAATGTATCCAATTCTACAAAGAAGACACAACCACTACAATTCCTCCAATGGTGGGTGAATTACTGATTAACAATCAAACTTGTTGGGTATTTTTTGATCGGTCTTATCACGGACAAAACCATATAAGTGGTATATGAAAGGTATTCTACATGTCTTATTATCATTATAGTTCATTTTCTACAAACATTTAGAATGGGACTAACAATCTCGCTAAACTCTCGACTCTCTGGAACCCTCTAAATCTCACTTGGTGGGATGGAATTAGACAAATTTATTTTTTTGGTAATTTCTCTCTTTCAATACAATGGATGCTCAAATTGGATATGATAAGAATAATCATTTTTAGGATATTTTTCATCACCTAAAGGACATTATTGCAACATTTTCCTTGGTACATTTCTTCTGCGCCTATCAAGAGAACAATCGGCTTAAGGATCGACTCTGTAAAGAAGGACTTATCAAGAAACCGGGTTTGATTATAATTATCCATTACATAGAAGGGTGAACTCACACTTCCTCTTTTTTTCTATATGAACTTTGAGACCATAGACTCTTGAATATTTCTACTTTGTTTGGTTCTAGAAATAATTATCTAGCTTACATATATGTATACAAATAAGAAATCTTTCAAAGTAGATCAATATTTTGGAAATTAGAGTTACAATCTCAATGAGTGAATATATGGAAATATATTTGAAATTCATGATATGTTGATTAGTCTTAAAAAATGTATATGTATCCCTCTTTTTGGCAATTAAAATACAACCTTTCTCCTTGGAATTGTTTTTATACTTTTGTATTATTTTATTATAATCTAATAAAAT
>LPNX010547317.1:173103-236713 GCA_001517045.1 Pseudotsuga menziesii | reverse complement strand
ATATATATATATATATATTATACCAATATTCCTAATATTTTAACTCGTCATAATTATGACGATTTAGGAAAGTTTTCTCTTAAAAACTTTCATGAATAAAAATAAAATTCTAAAGAAAAAAACTAAATCCTTAACTTTTTAAAAATCTAATACACTAGATGGACATTAATAACCATCAGTATCATTATCAGAGGTTGTTATTAATATTTTGGAGGTATCCCTAAGCCCCCGCTAGTTTTTTTTTGTTTGCTAGTTTGTTTGTGGCTTGTGGGACTTAGACGTCAAAATCGCTTGGTGTGGGCCACACAAATAGTTAACATGGATGGATTTTTAAGAATCTCCTCCCGAATACTATAATAACTTGGATGTTAAGCCTTAGAGATATGTCATGATTTGTTTTGTTATTATGGCTCAAGGTGTTGGGACTATGGACTTGTAAATTATTATTATTGTTGTTGTTTAATAAATAACATGTTCAGCATGGACAACTAACTAGAATGTGGGGGAATGTACTCCACATGTTAGGGGGTTGTGGCCTAGGATTTGTTTCTTTCCCTAACATTACTTGTTGGACCCTTTTTTGGATATTTTGGTTTATGGAGGTACTATTAAACCCTAATATTGGATGTTTGGTGGGACCCTCTTGACTAGTGCACCTTCCTTGGCCTTGCTTTTGTGTAATTGGTAACTCTTTGTGTGCTAGTGCGCCCTCACTAGATATTTTTAGCTAACACTCTTTAAAGTGTAACTCCCAACTTTTGATGCATTGTTTTTCTATACTAGAAATGAAATATCATAAATGAGGAACTCCTCTACCAATTTGAGTTGGATTTGGAGGAATTCGAGTTAGCCTCTTGTGTTTGACTAACAACAGTGAATTTGAGTTACCTTCATTGGGAATTCAAATGGCTATAGAAGGAATTGAATTGGCTCCTTCATTATTCCTATCTCTCTCTCTAAACTCTCTAGTGCAGTGGGGATTATCTATTGTCTAGGAAATGCATGCTCTCGATTGAAGGCCTCATAATTAGATTTGAAGACCCTGTAATGGGGATTGAAGATTGATCTGTGCTTTCAAAGCATGATTCCTTATACCATTTATCGTATCTATCTATATCTAACTCATAAATCCTAGGTGAGGGTGGTGATATCCTAAGGGCATGTGGAGAGGCGAGAGTCACAACTCGCTAGGCAGATTAGATGGAGAAAGTTGTAGTTGCAGTATTCTCATGGTGTTGACAAGCGAGCAATAATATGTTCTAGTTCACCTATTTTTGAGTATTTCTAGGTTTTGATACATGTTCCATTGCATTTGGTACATCATTTCTAGTAAGGAAAACCTTTTGCCTCATTGAAAATGGTTTTGGTTGGACTGAGATAAAATTGTTTTGTGTGGCAGTGTTTCTGATGTTGAGATGAGCACGCCATACCTTTTGGTTTGAGAGTACCTCTGCTATGGATATATGGCCTCATATCAGGGGTGATTGTCATATTGAAATATGCATGAACATGGCATGTCTATGCCTAGGTGGAACATTGTCCTATTGAATCTAATTTCCCTTTAAAAGATGGGTATTTTATTATGATATTATTTAATGTATTTTATGAAGTATATGTGTTCATGGGTTTGATTTGTATCTTTGTGGTATGGATGTAGGTGGCATCCAGTAGATATGATGTTATTGTGGTAGATATATTGTTTATATGGAAACCAATATATTTGATTTTATTGTTGTATATCTAATTTTATATGGAATTCAGTGGATGTGATTGTATCTCTATTATAAATCAGTTTTTTATGTTGTTTATGTCATTCTAGATCATAGGTGATTATTTTGATTTTAATGCCATTTACATGGTTTTAGGTGACAACGGTGAGATCAGATGTTATTATTGTTTATATGATTGTAGATGATATCCTTCATATTATGTTTTGCTTATATTATTATGGTTGTAAGTGGTAGTCAGTAGAGCTGACTTTTAATAATGTTAATATGATTGATTATGGAAACCTGTAGATTTGTCTAATTATATTTTTAAGGAATTTTACAAAACTTATTTTATTTATGACTTATATGGATGTAATAGATCTGATAGTTGATGTTTAATTACGTTCATGCTTTAATTTACCTTGAATTTCATGTGCATTCTAAAATATTATTCATAAGAAGCTTGCATTACTTTTCAAAAAATAAAAGGGTTGATCGTTTCATTTTATTAGCTAGTTGGGATATTGGCTTAACATTAGTTACCCTTATTCCATTGTGCATTACCTGATTCAAATTTCCTCATTGTTTTCTAAGTGTCCTTATCCTCATATTTGGGACTAGGGGAATCACTGAGTTGTATCAGAGATTGAATTTCAACTCTGCAAATGTTGGTCCTTAAACATATCTATAAATATGTGTATATTGATTTGGAATGTACAAGTTTAACCTCCCTTATGTAAGTGGAAGGCCGTTTTGTGCTAACAGTGATTGATAATGAACACATTGCAACCCTATTTATGTTAGTGAATGAATGAGCATGCAATGTGATTATTGAAAAAAAAATTAAACCCTAGAATTGTAGTGAATACCAAGACTCAATATGTACAATGAAGAGGAAGCTACAACAATAAGAGATCATAGATAGATTTCAAAGAAGGACAAATACTATAAATCCCTGAAGAAGAGTTTGGAAGAAGAGAAACTGAGACAAATGGACACAAGAGAAGCAATGGACCCTTAAGTTTGGAAGATTCAGTAATAAAATGTAGAAAAGATAATGAAAGTATCATTCACATTCAATAAAAAATGATGCACGATCCTAAACAATTGCAAGGAACCCAAAGAACAACTTCAAGAAAAAAAGGATGCCAGAATAAATTTACCAAGAATAGATTATGAAAGATCCAAATCATCCTCAAGAAGACCTCATCATATGCCCTCTACAATGAATAAGAAAAGGTTTTCATCAAGCAGTTCAAAAAGTAGCCCTAAAAGAACCATAGGAATATATAAGAAGAGAAGGTTTGCACATAATGAACTTGTGGGAGAACTAAGAAGAATCAAACCCCCGAACCTTTTATGGACAATAAAAGAAAGCTTAAGATGTTGAAGCTTGGTTCTGGGAACTTATAATTTTTTTCCAATTGCATCAATACAAACAAAACATGGAAGAAAGGGTATCCATCTATCATTTTCAAGGTAAATCATTCATTTTATGGGATTAGATATTCAAGATAAAATATATTGATGAAGATAGAATCTCCTGGATAAAGTTCAATAAATACTTCCAGAAAGAATATCTCTTAGAGAACTACTATTGCAAGAAGTGTTGAATGACAACATAAGGATTCATTCTCTAGACTTGTGTTGTATCAAGTCAGAATTTTGTTGTATCAATCCCTATCTATATCCTCATGTGTTGAGGTGGTGATGCATGTAATGTAAAGTCTTGTGTTGTATCAAAGATTGTAGTCTTGTGTTGTATCAAATACTTTATACGTGTGTTGTATCAAGTCATGATATTTATGCAGTCATCCATAGAATGGATATTCATTGAGGTGGACCTATAGGTTGAGGCATAATGCTTTATGTGTTAAATAAGTGATATTGTTTGATGTATTACTAACCATGGTCACTGATTTCTATAAGTCTCCTTTAGATATTAGCTACTTCTAGAGTGATATACTTTAGCATATGACTATATGGTCTCCCGTAATATGATATGTTCATAAGTATATGACAATTATTATGAGTAAGATATGGTATGATAGATAATTATATGTGTACACATGTGTACCATGCAGTAAACGTTAAATGATAATGACATAAGCTTAGAGAGAGAATTAATTTCAATTGCCTAGGGTTACCTTAAGTGAACTTGAATTGATAAGGCTTCAGTTAAAGCCTAAGTTGTAATAAGAATGCATCAGTTAATTAAAGAGATCCATGCAAAATTTAATAATAGTAAATTGAGTATTTTCCATGGATGACACTAAATTTGAATCACAGTGACACTTAAGTTCTCCTCCTAACTTAGTGACCATGCATTCAGTTAAAGATTGAGTCCAGTTCAAAGTTAGTTAACATTCAGTTAAATATAATCCTAGAAGCTATGGAACATGTCTTGTGCATGATGAAGAATCCAAGTACTTGACTTGGCACTAGTGTGATATTCCTCTAGTCAATTTATAGTTTTGATGCTCTTGGAGAATTCATTGATGAACCCATTTGCTATTCTTTCCATGGGAGGTTGTTTTGACTTGTTATTAAAGTGTTGGGAACTTGGTAAGTTAATCACATTTTTTTAGTGGATCTCTCTTCTGTATTTATTGGTTGTTCTCTCTTATAGGGAAATCTTCTCATTGAGTTGTAAACCATTCTCTACAAATAATTTTATTATACTCAAAGAATTTTTTGGTTTTTCATCCTCTATATTTGGGAGTTTTTTCCTGTTGGGATATTATAAAAGCCACTCCATATTTAGGATAACAATATTTACCCATTATTGATTAATTTCCTACCTACTAGCCTAGATGGTTAGTGTACACTTTCACAACTTGGACAACACTTTCCATATATACCCCAGGAGCGCCTTTATCCCGATTTTGGCTAGATCATGCCCAATTTATTGATTTCCATAATTAGTAACTGCGCCTTCCTGCAAATTTTTTATTTATCCTTCTTTATTCCATATTTTCAGTGGATAAGGTAAAACTAAACAACTAGGAAATTGTTATCTTTTGTTTCCAACCCATCCTCCATGATTTTCTATCCAGATTCCAGAATTAACATTTTTTCCATCACTCACAAAAAATCACTCATGCTTTAGCTAATTCATGAGGTCCTTGACAGAGTTGAAAAGTGCTTAAGAAACCTATGGGGTTTTATCATATTTAGTAATCCTGATTTATGAGAGCACAAGTTGTCTTCTAGGAAATCAATTTTCCTTTATAAGGATTTATTACTATTGTAATAATCAAGATGTCATATATTATTGATCAATCCTTAATGTGTGTTCATTATTCTTCTTCTTCTCTCCTTATGCCAATTCTTTGCAACTCCCTATGAGGTTAATTGCATTCTTAGATTCTTAGCTTGTTTATAGAATTATTGCTACCATCAAGGATTTAGAATTATGACATGGTATTAGAGCCTTGCGTTTAGAATTCTCACATGGTATCAGATATTTTGGATCTCATCCATTAATTATCCTTTTCATATTTGCAAGTTTATTTTGTAGGTGAAACAACTTCTATATGGATTCAAAAGCTCCTCTAATTTCTTCTTTCAACTATGTTGATTGGAAGCCAAAGATGAGCACATATTTGAAGAGACAATGTCTCTTTGATGTATCCATTGGTTTAGTGAAAGAACCATATTCTTATGAAGATAATATTGACTGGATAAATAACTGTGATAGAGCGTATGGAATTATGTGTCTGGCAATGTCTCCAAAGATACATGATCTCATAATTTCTAGTGAGTACCCATTTGAGATTTGGAACAATTTGGACAAATATTTTGGTATCCAGGAAGAAGAAGATGAAGCATGGAGTGAACCCAACATCTCCTCATATGCTCTCTCTCAAGATGTCTCAGCCTCTACATTATTTTATGATGTTATTCATGGTGAATAAGTAACTCATACAGTTTTTGTTTCTACCATTATCTTTTATTTGAATGCTTCCTCCTTCTATCAAAAAGAAAATTTTGAAGAATAAGCTTTTTGTGTATCTCTTGAAGTTGAAGATCCTGATTCATCTTTTTATGATGTTGATGATGAAAAAGAAATGAATAATGGAGCTGATATTTCTATTGTTGATTATTAATTCACACATTTAGTGTTCTCTATGTCTTCTATCATAGATTTTGAGATTCAGATGTCAAATCATTTACACCTTGTGCATGCCTCTCTCCCTGATAGTGCACAACTAAATGAATTCTTGGATGTTTTATTATCTATATCAAGCCTTAATTGTTTCATACCACTCACCATACCTGATCTCATATGCTTATGCATCTCCTCCTTTGATCTTGGCATCAACACTCAGAGCCTCCTTGAAGATTTTGAACATCACTTTCTTTCCTCCTTTCATACTTCTACCATGGAGTATTATTTACCAGTTTATGGTCTAGATGAGTCTACTAATGTGCTAGTCAGTATTCTTTTGGATATATTTGAATCTATATCAAGCTATGGATTTTTTCATTCGCACTCCCTGATCCTAATCCTTCTCCTTTTTCTTACATGATCACTTGCACACATCGTCTCAGTGTAAATGAAGTTGGCGACTTATTTGACCTATATGTCTCATATTTCATCTCTATTGGTTTGAATTTCAACTCATCATACCATCTTGGATCTGATTACAACTCTCAATAGATTTAAGTCCTTACACATCATTGGACCTCAGTTTCTCTACATGGTCCCAGTTTCTATCCTGCAATTGTTCTTGATCTAGGTGAGCATATTTCTGTTCTTCCCAAGAAGAAGATTCCTCTAGAAATCATCATTTAGTTTGGATCAGCATCAAAAATAGTTCAACATTTTTTGTTTTCCTTTCATGTCCTTTATTGAGGGAGGATTTCCCCCATGTGTTTTTTCCTCTTTCCTCAGTTCTTTGGACACGATAAATTGTAAACAATGACCATAGCCTTGTTGTTGGGCCCTATATAGGTCTATATTTCTGATTATTTCAGACATATAATAATAAATTCATACTTAAAGGGGGATGTTGGTGTTTTCAGTGGTTTTGGGCAAGTGAGTTGCGCAGCATCGCGCCAGCTGCACAAGCTCACGCGACACCACGCAAGGCCAGATCAGCGTGATGGGCAGAAAAATAACTAATTTTTTATATTTAATGTATTAATTGACCACGTTTTGTGGACATAGGTCATTAGTGGTTAGAATTTAGTTAGAAGTGGACCTTTGATGTAAAGGCACAAGCCTATATATAGAGCTAGCTTTGCAATTGTAAGAAAACAATCAGATCATGTTGAGAATGATAAGGAGAATGATTAGTGTGATATGTTTATGGTCTAGATGAGGCTTCTGTTTTGAAAAATCTATGATCTGTCTATGTCAGATACTGAATTTTGGGATGTAATCAGTGTCCTGATGTGGAGAAGAATTATCTATTTTGGATTTGCTGCGCATAATTAATATGACATGATGGTTGTTGCCTAAATGTTGTCTTTTGTTTTCCTGTTTTCTCTGCTACGATGCCAATGAGAAGTGTACTGAATTTGTTTATGATGTTGCTGCAATGAACTGATGATGCAGTCTGTCTCAATTCTGTTGAAATGATGATGACGCTTATTAATGTTGTTTTATGAATGATAATGTTGCGATAACACTACAACAATAAATGAATGATGTGATCTGTCAAATTTGTAGTTGTGAAGATGAATTGTGATAACTGTCTTAATTATGTAATCTAATAGTTATCGGGTAGAAGCTATGGATGCCATATCTTCCCTTATTACTATCGAAAACTTGGTTACGACATCTCTCCCTTGAACATCTCAAGTGAGGCTTATTCCGCTCTACGGATGTTGCTTCGAAGGGTAAAACCTGTCTGGACTGGTGCTCAGGGAGATCGCCCTTGTTGGGCGTCGACAGAGTGAGAACCCATGTCGACGAGGCTTTGTTGGTGGGTTTTTCTAACAAATGGTTCCATTACCAGGATATGTTTTGAAAGGAGGATATTTTTTTACATCCACCTTGACCAAAGATCGAGGAGTGGTTTGGTTTAAAACTGTGAGAATTTGCTGAAACAAAAAATCAGAATCTGAAGCTAACAACAGGAAATTGGTTGGAAAGATACATTTATGACGATCCTCATGAATGGTTCTTCTGTGAGTTTCCTATAATCTTGTATGAGTGGTTGGTGAAGTTTGCTTCTAAGAAGAAAAACTTCCAAGGAGGAGATTCGACACCTTGGACTCCAGAGCTGATCCAGGAATTACAAGAAACAGACAATAAGGCATCATGGGCTGTTGAGGTGTGTTTGGATAGTATCCTAGAGGGCTACATTACCAAGTTTGTAGTTGATACCAATAAGTCGTTTATAAAAGAAGAAATGGATTTCTTCAATGGACCACAAGGTAGATTTTTTTTGTCACTGCAGCTATCTATTAAACAGCTTGTTTGCGAAAATGGTATTCTGAAGATGGACCAAGAGTAGTGGAACTATGCTGTGTGGAGGCTATAGACACCACGACAAAAGGGGGCAGATGCATAGAAAGGTAAAGGGTAGATGGGCCTAAGTTCTAGTTATATTGGGAAAGTTGTCGAGGAAACAAGTGGTTGTACAAGAGGAGGATCAAGGTTTCGAGAGAAAAGGCAGAGGAAAGGAGAAGGTCCTGCTATGGTTTAAGTGTGATACCTCGAAGGACAACCACATGAGACAAAGAAACCTTTCAGTGACGATGAGGACGACCAGGCCCAAGCTATGTCCAAAAGAATGGCAGGATTGAACCCCAACAATAACATGTCCACACCTCCATGCACTAATCCACCACCAGATGGAAACACACATTCTATGTCGACTTTCCCGACGTGTCAGCAATAGTCTAGCAGTAGAGCACAATCAGGAGGAAGAAGGCCCAGAATGGCGGACGATGAAATGAAGCTAGCGATATTTCATGGAAATAGCACCGATGACCCAGATCAATACTGGTTCTTGTGCAAGGAAATCTGGACCGTTCGATAGACTATGGATGACGATGTCAAGAGAAGCCAACTGGAAACCACCCTCAGGGGTCATGCGTTGGATTGGTACATGAGATTCATGCTGGTTCCTCATGGGGGTATAGTGAAAACATTGGATGAGATCCGTAAGGGGTTATTTGAAGAATTCAAGAAGCCAAAGTCTGAGGCTCAGTACCTTACCGAGTTGAAAGAAATCAAGTAGTTCCCCAATGAAACAATTTGGGAATTTGATCAACAGTTTAAGACATTGATGGCTCAAGTCAGCTTCCAAATGAGCAATGTTCAACACAAGGAGGGGTTTATCATTGCACTTGTCCCACATATCAGATAGCCACTAATGCAGCAAAAGATTATAATGTAGAGTGAGGCTCTGGAAACCGCAATAAAATTAGAAGTATCGACAGTAAGAGAAACTACGGTCGGGATGACCCAGATTCAAGCACAGTTGGCCAATATGATGCTCCAACTATAAGATATCAAGAAGGCTAAGGAATATCATGACGACCTTTGGTGAACCTGGTGTTGTGTGGATGGACACACCAAGGATACATGTTCGACGTTCTGAAATTATTTTCTTTCAAGAGCCCCGAACCCGTTGAGCTGCGCTAGTCTACCATGGTGCCACATATGTCAGGTCTATGGGAATCGATATGAGAACTATGACTACATGAAAAACATGGTTACCAAGATAGAGAGTCTGTACTGTACCTTTTGTCAGTTAGTAGGACACGACGATAAAAATTGTTGAGCTTATGACTTGCTCCAGGAAAAGACATATGATTCATACTTTGTGAAAGGTGAGGACCCCTAGGAAATGCAAGCACAACCACAAATGGCATAGCCAGCAGCGCAGGTGCATTATACATCACTGTCCTAGATGCATTTTATCCCATCGCGACCACAGCAGGAGTTTACGTCATAGCCATAGTTTGCACCACATCCAGAGTTCACGGTGCAACCACAGTTTGTACCACAACCGCAGTACAATCATGTACCACTCATTCAGCTTCAGCCACAATATGTTCAAGCTACGCATTATGTCCAGCAGCAACCAACCCCCCCATAGCAGTAGTTGTCCCAGCCTCAGTTTCAGCAAGCAGGAGTCCGAGGATAATTTTGTGGAGGATTCAGGGGCCGAGGAGGAGGCTTCGGTCGACGAGGATGACAAGGTTAAGAATAAATCCAGTGTTATACCTGTGGAGTATTTGGGCACTGCCAGAGGGAGTGTCCTCATGTGCAGTGTACATACTATGTGGCCAACGAGCATAATGTTGAAAATTTCCCTCAGCTGATTGCAAAATGGCAGGCTAGAAACATTAATTAGTTGTAGAATCTATAGAATCAGAACCAGCCAATGTTTCAGGTGCAGAACTAGTCGACGATGCAGAATTAGATCCTGCCACAGACTCAGAATTAGTCAGTGAAACCTCCGTCGAATAAAAAACCAACCCAGAACCTAAATCAAGGATCGATGATTGTGACAATTCAATCTGAAACGCGAACAAAGGATGTCGACGTTGGGGTTGTCACTTGCGCTAGTGCAACAACTGGAGAAGATGGACCGCGTCAGCAAGTTCAGTTCATTGGAAAGAAAAATGTAGCATTTGATATTGTGATGAAGAAAGACACCTTCTTCGAGACCAAGCATGCAATCGAGAGAAATCCGGGTAAGTTACCTATTATTGAAATGTTGTTTTATTTTCATCCATCTGTAGAGGCAGGACTATCACAACAGCATGGTAACTTGCGGCAGTTATTTAAGAGTTGTATATCACTGGAAAGGGATCCCGACGCCCTTGTCAAGATTGAGAAGTTGTTGTACCACCGGCATAAGACATTGAAGGATTCTGTGGTGAACTCCTTGCAAAAGAGGAAGACGGACAAGGAGATGAGGATGAACATCCAAATCGGAGATTGTGAGGTTGACTCAGTTATTCTGGATCTCGGATCAAATGTAAACATTCTGACCAAGCAAACTTGGCAACTGATGGGGAATCCGACATTCAGATGTTCTCCAGTATAGCTGCAACTAGTAAATCAAGCAAAGTTTCATCCCATTGGTCGCGTCTCAAACCTGGTTGTCGATATTGAAGGTATGAAAATGTATGATGATTTTGATGTGATAGAAGTGGTTGAAGATGGAGTTTCCTATCCTACACTGCTAGGGATTGGGTGGGATAATGATAGCATGGAGGTTATCAATTTAAAAAATGGGTTATTACATTTAAGAACCAGGATGTCAGGGTCATTTCTCCCATGGACCCTCAGGAAGGATGCCAATATATTGAACCTATGAGAGATGAAGCCGGTAGAAGTTGGGATCACACCTATAATATATCTGAAGACTATATCCACCCTACCGTCAATGGTGAACTTGGATGGTGTAGTGATAGTTCTGCGTCCTTTGATTCTGATGATGCTTTGGAAAATTGGGAAAATAGGCTGCATGAGGTGTCGTTCAAGAAATGCAGGTTGATCACATAGTCTCTCTGTCACGTAGCAATTGAGACTAACGAGTTGCCAATTTACGAAGGGTTTCCAAATTTATCAGAATTCCTTTCAAAATTTGAAGAGAAAGTGTTTGAACCACAAAGGGTATTGGCCCTAGATGTAGCATTGAAGGCTACCCCATCCCAATGGTGGGCGACGCATAAGTAAACGATCCATTACTCGGGACAGTATCGGATATTGATGATGGTGCACTTCGGCAATTCAAAATTCTATCATGCTGGGAGATACGATGAACGAAATGACCCCACTAGTCACTTGATGGAATGTTAGGCCCTATGGGCATCACGACCTAAAGATGAGTGGGTCCATGCTTTTGTTCATACTCTGGATGAGATGTCGATATCCTAGTATGTAGTGGTAGAACTGTGCAGAACTATAACCACTTGGGAGGAGTTGTGTGTTTTCTTTGCGTGGACGTTTAGTTTCCAGG
Source organism: Pseudotsuga menziesii (assembly GCA_001517045.1). NCBI lineage: Eukaryota > Viridiplantae > Streptophyta > Pinopsida > Pinales > Pinaceae > Pseudotsuga > Pseudotsuga menziesii. The sequence continues at coordinate 225,069 of LPNX010547317.1, read as the reverse complement.
ATGCTAACCGAGAGGTACATAATGCATTGCAAATCATCCACAACGTAGTGCTGAAGGTCGTCTGTGTCGCATACCCAGTTGATCCACATGTGTGCTGCTCGATGCAATCCATGATGACATGTTACAATATATCTAGGGAAGGTGAAGATGATGATGAGTTGCAGAATGTTAATATTTTAGAGTCAGAAGGAAGCCACAATGTCGCAGCGCCAGACACACCGACGGATTTGATGAGTCAGTCGCTGAAGATCAAGAAAGTCAACAGTGGGTTAGAAGAGAACCCAAAATTTGCCAATATTGTGGACTATTGGGATGAGGAAACAATGGCCAAAATCACAGACCTGCCGCATGAATTCTAGGATCGTTTGCCGATGCGGTTCTCAGAAATGAAGGGGATATTAGGGGAACTGGGGGAAATGAAAATCTCGTTGAAACCAGATGCAAAACCTGTGCGAGAGAGGCCATATCGACTAAATCCATGATACAAGGACAATGTGAAGGCTGAGATTGACTGGATGCAAGTATCATCGAACCTATGAAAGAGTCGGAGTGGAAAACCCTATGGTGGTTTAGGATTAAAAGACTGGCGAAGTCCGCATTTGTGTCAACCTAAGAAAGTTGAATGGTTCCTGCATTCATGATCTATTCCCGACTATGTTTACAGATGAGGTCCTTGAAGGAGTAGGTGTTCAGGAGATGTATTCCTTCACATATGGCTTTTTGGGGCACCACCAAATCCGAATTACAAAGGAGGATCACCATAAGACCACGTTTGTCACTGAATGGGGTTGTTTTTAATATACAGTCATTCCTTTTGGGTTGAAGAATGCGCCAACAATATTTTCTCAAGTATTTGTCACTGCATTCAAATATTTCATTCAAAAATTCCTACAAGTATACATGGATAACTGAACAGTTTATGGTTTGGCTAGAGATCATTTAGAAAACCTGTTATTGATGTTGGAATGGTGTCAATAGCATCAAATTGCATTAAACTTTAAGAAGTGAATTTTCTATGCATCGTTTGGAATGCTACTCGAACACATAGTATGTAAGGAAGTTTTGTTGGTTGATCCAGTGAAGATTGCGCTAATTATTAGTTTTCCGCCGCTGACAAATGTGAATATGCTTCAGGTGACGCTGGGTCATACGGGGTACTATCGCAAGTTCATCAAAGGATATTCTACGATTACTGCCCCTATGGAGAAGCTTTTAAAGAAAGATGTTGCATCTGATTGGAGTCAGGAATTTCAAAGAATTTTTGACACACTGAAGGCCAGTATGGCCTCTGCACCCATACTAGTATTCCCTGATTGGAACAAGGAGTTCCATGTGCATGTCGATGCCTCTTCTGTTGCACTCGGGGTTGTTCTTGCGGAACTAGGTGAGGGAAACCTAGATCACCCGATTGCATATGCCAGTAGGAAGTTGTCATTTTCTGAACAAAATTACACAAAGACGAAAAGAGAAGGCTTGGCGATGGTTTATTCCTTGCAAAAGTTAAGGCACTATTTGTTAGGAGGTCACTTCAATATTTTCACTAATCATTCCGCCTTGCAATATTTGGTCAATAATCCTGTGTTGGGGGGGGCGATCTATCGGTGGCTACTACTTTTTCAGGAATTTGACTTTGAAATAGTTGTGAAGCTAGGACGGCTGAATGCTAATCCTGATCACCTCTCTCGCATAGAGACCAAAGAAGAACCTACCAATATTTACGATGGATTTCCTGATGCTCAGTTGTTCCGGGTAGAGATCGTGGATGGCCACTTTGCTCTAATAATTCAGTTCTTGGCAATAGGAGTTGCTCCAGAGGACATGTCAACTAGTCAGAAGAAGCATTTGGTAGTAAAGGCTTCAAATTTTGAGCTAATTGCTAAGCAGTTATACAATCTTGGACTAGATGAAATCTTGCGTTGGTGTATCCTACCGCATGAGCAGGGACCCATTCTCGAAGAAGCCTATGCAGGAATCACTGGAGGTCACTATGGAGGAAGGGTTACTGTGTGGAAGGTGTTGCACAATGGGCTATGGTGGACTACACTACATAATGATGCCATAGACTATGCGTGGAGTTGTGACGTCTGCTAGCGCATCGATAAACCATCGTGACAAGATGAGATGTTTCTTGTGCCGCAGGTAACTCTACAACCTTTTGATAAATGGGTTGTGGATTTTGTGGATCCAATTAATCCACTAGGGAAGAGGACTGGTGCATGATACATCATTACCGCAACTGAATATATGACCAGGTGGGCAGAGGCCGCCCCAGTTGTTGATTGTACTGCTGCGACAGCAGCGAATTTCATATTTGAGAATATCATGACATGGTTTGGGTGTCCCAAGATATTGATGAGTGACCAGGGAAGTCATTTTATCAACCACACTATGACAGCGCTAACTGAGGAGTTGTAGGTGCAACATAAGAAAAGCACACCATACCATCCGCAGGCGAATGGGACTATTGAAGCGTTTAACAAAAATTTTAAAACAACATTGACAAAGGTATGTAATTCTAATCAGGATGACTGGGACTTGAAAATTCCAGTAGTGATGTGGGCCTATCGCACCACTTGTGAATGACTAACAAGAAAGACACCATTTAAGTTGGTATATGGGAAAGAGGCAGTCATGCCCATGGAATACATTGTTCCTAGTTTTTGCATCGTTGCGGCAACCAGCATGGATGAGACAGAAGCATTAGAAGAGCACATTGCGTAGTTGATCTAGCTTGAAGAGGACCAATTTATTGCAAGCTTCCACCAGCGTGTTGCAAAGGATCGATAGAAGGCGTGGCATGATCACCACATTAAGAATAAACAGTTTGTGGAAGGGGATTTGGTGTTGTTATATGACAACAAGTTCATGAAATATCTAGGTAAGTTACAGATGCACTGGTTAGGCCTGTATCTTGTTCATTCCATTACTTCTGTGGGTGCGGTTTAGTTATAGCAATTAGATGGTGTGGTACTGCCAATGCTTGTCAATGGGAGTCGCTTAAATCCCTATAGGACGGGGCCAAAGCTGCACACCGCTTGAAGCGCTAAAAAAAAAATAGAAGATTTTGTTAGATAGCAGCAAGGCGAGCGTAGGGGAAGAGGTTGCGCAAGGATAGGAGTTAGTAGTGACGAAGGGAGATCACCTACGATACCTACAGGGATATGGGTTGGTCAAATCAGCAATGAATGCAGGTAGTTAATATAGTTATTTGGTGATGCTTGTTGAAGCGATGCACATTAATGGCAGATTCGATCGTTAGTAGGATACGATTGTCAGCATATTTTGTGTCATTACTGTTGGATTTGGTCATGGTGGACATGGTGGATTTGGTAATGATGGTTTTGAATTGGGAAGTGGATATAAAAAGCGTGGGGGACATGGGAGGAAGGAATTGTTCAAAGCAATTCAGTCGAGTGAGAAAACTATTGAGCTTAGTACATTTGAAGAGTATTGAGTGTGAGTTGCGGAGTAGAGGTGCAGATTCATTGGGTGCATAGTCAGGTTTTGGGAGTGTGGCATGCTGAGCGACCCTGATGCAATTGAGATTTCCAGTGAGCAAGAATACCCTATCTAGCCAACGGTCATTGAGGAATAAGTCCTGAGCATTCCGGTAGGCTCTTCATCGATCCCCAAAATAAAGCAATAGGCTCAGAAGCCCAATTCCATGCCGCTGCAGAATAAGCACACCCGCACTTCGGATAAAGTGCAAGGAGAGTAGAATGCATAGACCAAGTCGTCGAGCTCAGGAGCTATAGAATCTTTGGAACCTAGGGGTGTCTTTGTCAATGATATACTGGGATATGTTTCTCCAACGTGTCTAGGAGGGAAGCCGAGGAAGCCCATGAAGAATTAGAAGTATCCACCCAAAATGTTGTTGCTGCCGGAAGGGATGACTAGCTTGGTAGATATCATCCCTACCTTGATTAGGATGAAGTTTGAAGACCATGATTTGCTGTTGCTCAAATATGTTCGGGATGAGCCATATGAATCAATTCTGGCAGGTCCTGGTGCACTGATTCAAAGGATTCCTCAACCATGGGTGAGCGGGTTCAATAAATCTGGATTGTTGGGGCTCAATAATATGCCTCACTTTGGGCAACTGAATGAAGCTCATGCATGTTTCAAGAAACTCTTAGCCTGCTTTCATGGTGGGATTCTCTAGTTGAATGAGCCCATTCCTATAACAATTGGCTTAATTGCAAACATTACGGGCTTGCTAAAGGTCAGGGAAGATCCGGTGCAGTATATCCGTGGGAAAGATACTGACAAGAAGCTCGCCAAGAAGCTGAAGGAGAGATTTTTCTTGCAGCGTGATGGAAATGCCTATTGTATCAACAAAATTAATTCACAGGAGGTGCACATCAGGGCATGCATTTTGGTGAGCAAGATTGTCTATGGGAATCAATTAGTCCAATGCAACTTGGGCGTGGTCGCATGTGCACAAAAATACTCAGAGGGTGTGGAAATGAACTGGTCCTTTTTTTTGCTCAACCAATTGCTCAATGATGCTCTTGATGCTCAAGCCAGGCGACCATTTTCCTATATTTGGTTGTTAATTCTCATTGCGCTTATTGCATGGATGGAACCAGAATATTATCAGCCGATGGTAGTCGATGCGGCGAAGGTGTGTAGAGGCGCACGATATCAGAATTTTTGGTGGTTTGAGGAGCCCATTTGATAGATGGATAGTGCGATCCATTTTTGGGTCTATTGGGAAGCACTGCAAGCCACAACTATCACAGTTCCCCACTTATCCAATTACACAGCAGCCAAGTATCAGTGGCTCATTCAGTGTGCTATCGGGCCTCACTCCATATATATCTAGGCGCGACTGGACCCCGATAAGCAGTGGATATCTTTGGCATACAAAGTCACTGACAAAGAATTAGATGCTATCGTTAAGGAGTGGTCGGTTGAATGGAAAAACCCTATGAGCCAGGAAGAACTCTCTAAGGAGCCACCAGTTGATGCCCCTGCTAAGCCTGTCCAGAAGGAGCTAAGTGTTCATGAATCTGAAAATGAATTGTCGACGGACCTAGAGGCCGAGGCACAGCACATGCAGGAGGAGACTCACACCAAATGGTGCCAAGAATACAACGTGGGAAGCAGTACCAGACCAGGGATGGAGGACCAACTGCAGTGACTCATCAAAGCAGTCACCGACTCCTCTAACGCTGTGACACAAGAGATACGAGAGTCCAACCAAGAAGGGTTTGTTGCGGTAAGAGATAAGTTGAACTCTATTTATGATGTTGTTTCTAGGAAGACACCCGAGAAATATGTGATGCAGTAATTCTCGTCGATCAGCATCAAGCCGCGAGCTAGGAACGTTCAAGTTCCCCCAACTATGATCAACGTGGGGAGTGAAGAAGTGAACATGTTACTACGGCCACTCCAAAGCATCGCCTTGGATATTAACAATTTACCCACTCAGGCGCTTGTGGACCTATAGCATGTTTCCACCCAGTAATTGGTGGATCTGCAGAAGGAGCTTATTCATGGGTATGTGCAGTTGCAAAGTGTAGCCAAGAAGCTGCAGAAAGAAATAGAGGATTTGCATCAAGTCCGGGTGCAGATGGAGGAAGAGAAGGTAATTGAGATTGAGGCATTGAAGGTAGCACAAGCTGAGCTACAGCATAAGTCCTCCAAGGAAATCATCGAGTTGAATATGGAGCAAGACCGCCTTATCATTGACAAGGCATAGCTGTGCGCAAGTTGTGGCAAGGTTTGTCAATATATATTCGAGAACACGATCGAGATTACTGCGGTCACTATAGCCAATCAACTTGGGGAAGTTATTTCCCAACTCCAGGAAACCAATCTTCTTCTCAATGCCCTGGTCCATCCAGAGATTCCACCAAAACAGGTTTCCAAACGGAAGGCTGCTATTGAGGAGATAACAACCTAGTTTGAAATAATGGAGCAAGAAGCAAATATAATCATGGAGGCGACGACGCAGTTCTGGCAAAGCATTTTCCAAGATGAACAAATTGACCAGTTGACCGTGCAGGTGCAAGAAGTTGAAGGACATTTTATGACACTGAAGATGTCGTTGCAAGAATTGTCGCTCATGGTGAAGATCACGTAGGCAGAGGAGTTGAAGGACCTACAGCAGAGAGCTTCTCGTGCCCAAGAATTCCAACAAAAGCGTCATTCCCAGCTCGATGAGTTTCAAGAATTTGGTGGGAATTTGGCTGTCAAAGCAGTCGCAATGCTACAAGTGGTGTAAGATAATCGCAAGATGGTCGATGCAAGGCTTGGGAAGCGTACCCCATGTAGCAAACTTTGTTCAACTTTCAAAGCATGGCCGAAAGAGTCCAACTCCAGGTTCGAGATATCTCACAGCATTTTGAAGATTTCAAGGACAAAAAATCAGAATATACCCTGTCAACCTGACGTGGCTCGAGGATGAGCCACAAGACTATGTTGGGGGCCTATTTGCAGGGGTTTTGGGAAAGTGAACTGCGTAGCGTTGCAACAGCTGCGCAAGGCCAGATCAACGCGATGGGTGGAAAAATAATCGATTTTTATATTTAATGTATTAATTGACCACGTTTTGTCGACATTGGTCATTAGTGGTTAGAACTTAGTTATAAGTGGACCTTTGATGTAAAGGCACAATCCTATATATAGAGCTATCTTTACAATTGTAAGAAAACAATCGGATCATGTTGAGAACGATAAGGAGACTGATCAGTGTGATATGTCTATGGTCTTGATGAATCTTCTGTTTTCAACAATATGTCATCTGTTTGTGTCAGATACTGAATTTTGGGATGTAATCAGTCTCCTACCGTGGAGAAGAATTATCTGTTTTGGATCTGTTGCACAGAATTAATATAACATGATGGTTGTTGCCTAAATTTTGTCTTTTGTTTTCCTGTTTTCTCTACTGCAATGTCAATGAGAAGTGTATTGAATCTGTTTATGATGTTGTTGAAATGAACCGATGATGTGGTCTATGCCAATTCTTTCGTAATGATTATGAATCTTATTAATGTTGTTTTATGAATAATAATGATGCAATAACATTGCTGCGATAAATGAATGATGTGATTTGTCAGATGTGTAGTTGTGAAGATGAATTGTGATAACTTCCTTAGTGATGTAATCTGATAGTTATCCAGTTGAAGCCATGGATGCCATATATTCCCTTCTTACTGTTGGTAACTTGGTTTTGACATCTCTCTCTTGAGCATATTGGGTGAGACTCCGTCTGCTTTGCGGATGTTGCTAGGCAGGGTAAAACCTATCTGGGCCGGTGCTCAGGGAGATCGCGCTTGTTGGGCATCGACAGAGTGAGAACCCTGTCGATGAGGCTTTGTTGGTGGGTCTTTCCAATAGTTTGGATATTATAAACCCACTCCATACTTAGGATAACAATATTTAATCATTATTGATTAATTTTCTACCTACTAGGCTAGATAGTTGGAATCCACTTGCACCACTTTGTCAACACTTTCCATATTTACTCAAGGAGAACCTTTATCCTTATTCTAGTTAGATCCTTCCCACTACGCCTTCCTATAGATTCTGTCTTTATCCTACTTTATTGCATCTTTTTATTGGATAAGGTAAAGCTAGTCAATTGGGAAACTACTATCTTTTATTGTGAACCCATCCTCCATGATTTTCACTCCATATTCCAGGATTAGCATGTTTTTCCATCACTCATGAAAAATCACTCATGCTTTAGCTAATTCATGAGGTCCTTGACATATTTGGAAAGTGATTTATACACCTATGGTGGTTTATCATATTTAGTAATCATGATTTATGAGCTAGCATGAGTTATCTTCTAGCAATTCAATTTTACTTTATAAGGATTTATTACGATTGAAATAATAAATCAATCATAATTTACTGATCACTCCTTAATGTGTGTTGATTATTCTTCTTCGTCTCTCCTTATGTTGATTCTCTACAATTCCCTGTGAGGTTAATTGTGTGCTTAGATTCTTATCTTGTTTATAGATTTTTTTCCACCATCAAGGCTTTAGAATTCTAACACAGTTTTAGATCCTTGAATTTAGAATTCTTAAATTTCCCAAGATGTAGCTTGTATCATATGGATGAATGATTTTTGGTGCTGTTTTTTTATGAGATTCATATGTTCAATGATTGATTGATAAAAAATTTAAAGTTCAAGCATCTCCAATTTTTCTTAAATATTGACATGTTATCAGAGCATATGGAATGAATGATCTTAGTTTTGTGCATGAACTAAATCCTATGTGATATTAGAGAGTTGAGCAAAATTTTAGAGCCATGGCATCGATCTCCATTCATTCGGAAGACCACCTTGAAGGTACTTACAAATTCAACACATGGAAGGAAAGAGTGTTGAACATTCTTTTGGAGCATGAACTAGATGCATTCATGACCTCAGTGGTAGAGGATCCTACCACCAATGCAAGGTGATCCAACTTCAATAAGAATCAAGAAAAGGATAATTGGATCATATATGAATCAGTTAAGGATAATATCATGTACGTGATCTCCGTTGAAGACCGAAAAGGAGCAATTTTGGTCACACTTATGAACCTGTTTGAGAAGAAGGCCCTGAATCAAAAGAGGGATTTGAATAACAAGCTGTGGAACCTAAATATGGAGAGGGATGATATTTTTTCATCACATGGCGATAGGTTCACCTCCTCTCAAGCATGTTACTTCTTTTCCACTAGTGATGAATACATACCCCTACTCTGTTTAAAATATCAAAAGTGGTCTTTACTTCGCAAGAAGTCTGACGTTTCTTACATTGTTGGATGTGCATGTAAACCTCGGCATGGTTGTGCTCATTCTGCATCAACGATTCACCAACAGCCAAGTGGTAAGGTTGAATTAAACAGAAAAGTTGCAGCAGTTCTCCACTAGGTTTGTGGACCACATAGGAATAGGGATTTCACCACTACTGTGAAGATGAGTTTGACAATGTGTTATTAAACCCTTATGGGTCTTCATCTTGCAGAAGTGGATTCACATCCTCTCTTTTGTTTGCATTGTTATATTAACCACTCGGATGTATACATTGAGGATTTATTAGAAACAATAAATGCCATTTTAATAGACTTAAAACCACGTATTGTTTATCAATTAGAATTTTTATGAAATTCAAATGGTTATTATCTTTTGTGATTCGGTTGTGTTGTAAACTCTTTTGGATGAATCCATATGTCATGGGGTTTGGATACCCGCAATTAGAGACCGTGTATTCAAATTTAATAAATGTATTAAATTTATTCTTTAGCTTAGCTATATCTGATTGGTGTATTTGGGATATGGATGCGTGAGATGTTATATAATGATTTGTTTATAATGAGTCTAAAATCGATCTAGTTTAAAATGGCTATGGTTACCCATCTGACATCAATTGTATAGTTGTTTGTTATTTAACTTGATAATTGGATCTATGCTGGAAATTTATGTACTATTTGTATAATATTTACATTTGTGACCATTACCAATCTCAATCTACGATCTAGAGGTTTTGTTTTGGATGAAAAATCCTTTCAGCTCCAATCCATATACTTAGGATAGTTTAAGTGATTTTAAATATTTGTTATGAAATAAAATCGTATCGGCTCTACTCTGTTTACCCTATAGAATTATATGTGACCATCTCCACTCTTGTCATTTACTATTTATGTATTGGAATCTCTTTCTATAAAATCGTTGTTAATCTTACATTTAAAGGGACCTAGACGTAGCCATAGGAAACCTAGAAACAAAGTTTTTAAAATAGTAAAATAATTTATAAGGTTACTACAGTTTAAAAACAAAGATCAATACAAATGTAATTTAAAAATATTTAACCAAGTCTATAAAATACCTTTTTTAGACTCCTGAATAGGATAATCATTAGATTCTATATGATTTGGGTATGGGATCCCAAACAGAGATTAATTGGAATATACTAAGATCATAAATCTATGATTTCTCTGCTACTTAAGAATAGTTTACATTAAATCATAACATGAAATAGAAAAGAACATAGGAACAAATGCATAGTAGCATTTACTGTAAAAATGTAATTACGATTCATATTTATGCTCAAATGTACTTAAACAATACTTTAACATATAAGAAGTAGAAATAGGGAACCTGAAATCATTATCAGGAAAACAGAACTGAAGTTATCGTTCCTCCCAACCAACTCCTAGAGAATCCAAGTCTTACTTGCTCCAGAACCCTCAAGCCTATTTGTTGAACCACAAGGACAAAATATTATCAATGTTCCATCTCTTGCATTAACAGATCAATTCCCCAACCATCACTAGCCTCCTACTTTCTTGATGGACATACTATTATATAGTATTATTCCTAGGACTTGGTCATTTATGAGCCTCCTACTCTTTAACACTCTGCAAGGAGTCTTGAACCGATTTTGGGGAAGTTTCCTCCTGCATCACTTGACTTATCACTCAATAGATTTAGCCACTTGTCTTTTCCCCTTGTAGGTCAGCAAACACTCTTTCAATAGCTACTTCATTTCTGATTCCTCGGTATTTTTATTTTAAAATAAAAATAATTCATTACATCTATTTTGACTTTCAAATCAAAATATTTGAACAAATAAAATATTCAAAGAATAATAATTTACATTTATTAGGTGTGTTACATACACCTCCTATTAGAGGATAACACCGTACTAAGTTTTATTATTTTTATGTCTTTATTATTCCATTATTTCATCTTGAAATAGGATTGGATATGCCTCCCGCATATCACTTTCCAATACCCAAGTGGATTCCTATGGACTTAGGACCTTCAATTGCACCTTGACTTGTCCGATGGTAAGGATCTAGAGTAAAAGTTACTCCTATTGAGAATACGCTCTGGTTCCACCGAAAACTCTCCTTCATGTTCCACCTATATAACATTCCAATCAATCACATGAGTAGCATCATGAATGTATTTCTTCAAAATGGAAACATGAATAACATTATGTACTTTAATCGTAGGTGGTAATGCTAATTGATATGATATTTGTCCCACTTTTTCCAAAATTTAAAATTTCTTGCAATACCTGGGTGCCAATTTTGAGTGTCCTCCCACTCTTAGGGATATTTTCTTTGGTTTTACTTTTATGTATACATGTTCACATACCTGGAACTCTCGAGTTCTTTTCAAGTTGGCATAACTCTTTTTCCTGTCTTGAGAAGCCTTCAAATTTTGTTGTACATGTTTCACTATCAGTTCCATATCTTTCAATAATTTAGGACCTAACATTATCCTATTGACAGGACTGCTCCAAGAAATTGGAGTGTTACATTTTTGTCCATACAAAATTTCAAATGGACTCATTCCAGAAAAAACTTGGAAATGATTGTTATATGCAAATTCTACTATGTGTAAGTAATATTCCCACTTAGCGGGTTTATCCATTACGTACATTCTAAGTATTTCTTCCAAAATATGATTTACTCTTTCAGTTTTTCCACCCGTTTGAGGATGATATGTAGTGCTGAAATTTGTATTCCTAGTCCTTTGAATAAGGCTTTCAAAAATTCCCTGTAAATTGTACATCTCTATCTGAGATTATTACCTTAGGTACACAGTGTAACTTGAAAATTTATTTCATAAATATATCAACATTGTTAACAACCTTATAAGTAGATTTGACTCGAATAAAGTGAGATGGTTTACTTAATTTGTCTACTATGACCATGATTGAGTCGTGTTGTCTAAAATTCTTAGGTAAACCTGTTATGAAATCCATGTTGATTACTTCCCATTTCCATTCTGGAATGGGTAATGGCTACAGTAATCCTGTTGGATGTTGGTGTTAAGCTTTTACATGTTGATATTCAATGCAGTGTGCTAAATATTCTGCTACTTATTTTCTCATATTAGCCAAAATAATTCTTTCCTTGTCATAGTGATCATTTTCTAGTATCTAGGGTGTCCTGAATACATTTGTTTGTGTAATTCATTCATAACAGTTAATTTAATTTTTGTTGAATTTGGTATATATAATCTACCTTTATGTAGTAATATCCCTCTTAGATTCAGACTAAGATCTTTTTTTATTTTATTTCTTTCATTTTCTTCAGCCTTTTCTTTTAGGGTTTGATACTCCTTATCAAAATTTTCTGCATTTAAAATTTTGTTTTCTAAATCTGACTCATAGTTGTTGTTTGCATATAGTAAATTTGTGTGACGACTTAAAGCTTATGTAACTTTATTCTCTTTCCCCTTTATATGTTTTATTTCGAAATCATATTCTCTTAAAAATGACAACCATTGGATAACCGATGACCGTCAGATATCCAACAATGCCATGTATCAATTAAAAAAAAAATTGATCCAAATTCGTAATTTTTAAGGTGAAATCCAATGAGGCAATCAATTTCATTGGATTACATGAGATTTTGGGTTCAAATTTTGTTGTGATTACTCATACTATGATATTTTCCTTCACAAATGAATTTCAAAAGTACATTCAATCTCTCATGGCTAATCCTATCATATTTGTTCTAAGTCAATCAATTGATTTTTGAAAGGAGCTAGTGTTCCTTCTCCGTCGATCAATCACCTCAACATTTTCAAGTGGACATCTAATATACACACACTAATTGGTAACAATGAACATTCTATATAAATTATTATATTTAATTATACAATTTTTCTGTTTTATAGATAAAATTTGTCTGCGTTGTTGAGCCTTCGTGAGTACCAGGAAATCTTGATGCTTGATTTGACGAAATATCGCAACCTTGGTTTATTCAAGCATGGATGGTATGTTGATATAGATGAACCAGATAATTTTCTCTTGTATTTATACCTATTATATTTGGATGAGGAAGAAGTGCTAGCTCGAGCTGAAATTATGAAATCTGCATATCCCATTTCTAACGAGTTATTACATGTTCAAGTTGAAGTGATTGAGGGAGCTATGTGTTTCCTTTTACAGATCAATCTTAAGGTTTGTAATTTTCAACCTGATCTAATGAAGAGTGGTTTGATTCAGCAGGAGTTTCCTGTGTGAATCAAGGATGGGTTTTTCAATCATATGATGAATGTAATCGAATTAGAATAAATACCACATCACCTTTAAAGAAAGGAATTGTGTCGGTATGGAAGAAAAGAATGTAAGATGGGAAAACCTCATCTGTGTTGCGTTACATGAATATTGGAAAAAAGTTGACAAATGTTGACGATGATGAAATTATATTGTACCTTTGAAGATCATTTCTCAACCATATTGAAAAACATGTGAGCATATCTTCCTTCAAAACACTTAAAAGTACTTCTAAAGCAATGTTGCGGAAAGTAACTAAAAGCTTTGAAATATCAGAAGAAGTTGAACAAGAACATGTCAAATACTTTTTATTCAATGAGAAATTTTTTCTATTGATGTAACGAGATGTGTTATTACGCCTCCATAATTGGAATATTGAAATGTTTATGACAAATTCATGGGACATATGGTTTCATACCTTGTCACAACCTTTTACAACAACATTGATAGATGTTATTCTATTTACTTTCCATAAGGTTATTGGGGAGAGATATCTTCCTAGAAATGAAGAGGAAATTAATTTTCCATCCGTAAATTTCTATATATTGGATGGGCACCATAATATTTAAGGGTAGAAAAAAATCATTGAAACCGATAAATATCACATAGTCCATTCAAGGTATCGTCATCGGGCATCTCGTCTTATGCATAAATAGGTTCCCATAAACATTATCACCAAACTATCTAAAAAAAATTTATCAAACAAAGAATTTGGAGACACTCCCTTCATTTCTCAAGTTGTAAAAGCAAGGGAGAAAAATATATCCTGTGGTAGGCCATCTCTCCTGAGAAAGGCAAATTCTCCCAACGATAAATGGCAGGTATAATTTTTTCTTGCTCGCAATCAATGCCTGCAAATTGCTTCCTGTCTTCTAGAATTACCAAATTAAATATTATCTTTATTCTTATATGATTGTAGGATTTTCAAGGTGAATGTGTGGATATATTTCTTGTTAAATCAAATGACAACCTTAAAGACAAGATGGCTCTTGTTTTGACATTTGATCGATTGTGGAACAAATGGATTTCTATATTAGAGATTTACAAAAGTGGTTCCTTTCCATGCTCAGCCAAGAGCATCAATCAGGTTGATTTTGTTCAAAATAAAATAAAGAATTGATGCACGAGAATTATCTCTCAAGACCAACTACTAATTTCTGATCGGACCTTAAGCTCTAGACATTTTCCCAAGGAGGGGTCAGTTGTAAATACATTGTAAACTTTCATGTAAAGTATTTTACTTTCCTAGCAAGTCTATATAGGATCAAAGATCTAATCTGATAGGTGTCAGTAAATGATGAGTCATGTAACTATCATGATGCAGGAGCATCGTGGCATGCCAACAATGTGATGAGTTGGTCACATGTTGTGGCATATTTTTTGTTGTTTGACGAGTTATAGTTTTTTAGCGGCAATAGAAATAATGGAAGATCATGACTACCTATGTGGAGATCAAGCCATAGGTTGTTGTTTTTGGATAGGGACATTTCATCATGCTTGGTAGTTGTTTGTTTTAGTTTATAGACCACTCGGTGGGGGTAACAGTTGAGCTTAAATAGGCATATTATAGAAGTAGAGGGGGTTCTATTCTTCAAGGTTAGAATTCCAAATTCACAGAAGGGAAGATCATACCTGCATCTGGTTTCCACTTGTAAATATTTTGAGAAGACTGAAGAAGGAGAGATGAGTTGTGTGTTTGTTCTATTTCTAAATAGAAGGATTAGTTGTGTGTTTGAAGTGTTGTTAGACTATATGCATGTGTTGTTTTAACGGTGTATCCATGCAGAGCCAACTTCGGCGATTTTCTGAACATCTGTGTATTTCTGTGAAGTTATTGATTCAAGTGTTAAATTCTTGCTTGAATAGATGAAATAGGTCATAAATGCATGCATAGAAGTGTTAGGCTAATGAATCTTAAATATTGTAGGCTGGATTGATCGATTCTCTGATCAATCAGTGTAGAACGTAAATTTTCTTCCATTAACAAGTTTTGCATACAATGAACGGTGGCGATTGAGTCTGCGGAAAAATAATTGACGGTCCAGGAGAGATCCGCAATGGAAGTTGTGAGGGAGATAACAAATCTACAAAGATATGTGCGATATGCATCAAACAATAGGTCGACGGTCGTGGAGAAGGCCGCAAAGATCTGATGGCTGAAAAATTGTGGAAGAAAAGTTGCAGAAGGAAAGTTGCAGGAGAGAATATTTGGGAACTTGGTCGAGTATACCGCATCCTGCATCCCACAACCTACATGCGGAAAGACTATTGAGGAAACAGAGTTGCAAAAAATCTGTTGCAGAAACTCTATTGCGGAGACAGAGTTGCAGAAAAGTTGTTACGAAGGAAGAATTGCGAGGAGGTAATTTTAGAGAAGAATTTAGCCGAGGGATCAATTTGGAAGTACTGCTAAGTGTAGGAGCCACCAGGTCCTAAGAGTGCTGGTTGGGTTGGCTGTGGTCTATCCACCTATACCAATTTTGGTATCGGAGCGGGAAAAGATTTCCTGCGTGTTGGAAAACAGAAGCAATTTCGAGGTATGACTAGATAGAAGCTGTTGAGAAATTCCATAGTTGTAATTGTTGGTAGAATTTCTAAAAGAGTGAGTCGATGTAGAATCTATAGCAATAGAGGACAAAGGAGTGCTCGAAAGGTTCAGAGGAGGTGAAACTATGACACCAACCGTTCAAGCTAGAGGAAGAAAGTGGATGAGGTGTTAGTAGAATCTTGATTGCAGCTCATTGACTGAGCATGAGGAGAAGCTCAGTGACACATGCAGGAAGAGAGTAAGTTTACCCTTGTGAAGAAAGAAAGAACACAACAACAAGAGAGTGTTCTGTGAAGGTGAGAATATAGACCAGCAGCGGTCTGAAAAGAAGAATATTTTGCATGCAAGTGGAGAAGAGGCTTGTAGCCTGAGCAATAAGTTATAGGCATAGATATCTACTTTGGGAGGAGTGTGTGCATGCAAGAGATAGAAGAAGGAGAGAAGACATCTCAACAAAGAAAAGTGCTCAAGAGTTTCTAGATAGAGGACCAGCGTTACCAAGAGACCAATTACAGAGAAGGGTCTTGGTGAGGTAAGTTGTAGCAGTGTGAAAGAGAATTGTTATTACAGATGCTTAGTGTAAGAGGATGGTTGCACGCATAGGCAGAGGAAGAGGTCGTGACAGAGGTCGACCAGCGGTGAACGCAGAAATGATGAAGGAAACTAGTGAGGTTTTCTAGGAGAAAGTGAAGTGTGGCCAAGGACCTAGTTTTTAAACTAAGGATTTAAGTACAAGAGGAAAGTTATGTTCTCATGTAGATGAGTTGTGGGAGAAATCCTAGAAGCATCATAGAGAAATGCTCGGGAAGGTTCTAGAAAGAGTACCAGTACTTGCTAAAAGACTAAGAATAGAGAAGGTTTGGTGTAGCAAGGAGAATTGTTACTGCAGAGGCTATTGAATCTCATGGAGAGTTAAAGAAACTCAAGAAGATGACTATTAAGAGTCATAGCAGAGCTTCAGGAGGCAGCCACAAATGGAGGAAAGAAAATGCCAAGGAAAATAGCGTATGGAGGTAGTTGAGTGATGAAGAGTATGAGAGAGAGAAGGATGATATAAAATTCTATCTCGAAGTAATGATGGAGCTGTTACAGAAGGAGGAAGACCAAAGATGTTTTTTTCTTGTGAAAAGATAGTTGAAGTGGGATAAGCTACAAAGGAAAGGAGAGCAACTGATGAATGCTCACTATGAAGAAGAGATACTCAAGGAAAGAGAGTGTCTAAGGGAAGTCTTGAAAACTGGAGCTTCAAGTGAGACCAAGACGTCTCAATGTTTTGAAACTGATATTTTGTGCATGTCTACAAGTACAATGAATGAAGAAGGAAAATTTGCTAATTTTGTCATAAAGGATGAAGGAAGGGGACAAAATTTGAATTCTGTTCGGGAAGAAAATGACACAGCTGAGTTTGTACATGGACATGCACAGCTGAGTTAAAGCAATGGTTTCTATCCTATTGTGAAATCTAAAAACAAGGAAGACTTGTCATATGATGATGACCAAGAACCGAAAGAGATAAAGGAGGATACCAAGCATTGAGATGTTATGCTTGGGGAAACTGAAATGAAGGTTATTGAGAATTTTCTGAGTCTTGTAGCATACTTGGGATAGCAGGAAGATTTGATGATTGAGTCATCAAATAAGACCATTTAGTCTTGTGGATTTAAAGTTGAAAAATTGAATGTGTTTGGAGGTATTGTAGAAGACAATCCATCTTATGGAAGTGTCTTAAATGAAGCTGAAATTTATGTGGTAAGGCATAATTAAAGTTGACAAATTGAATGTGTTTGGAGGTATTGTAGAAGACAATCCATCTTATGGAAGTGTCTTAAATGAAGTTGAAAGTTATGTGGTAAGGCATAATGAGGAAGATGTTAAGCATAAATACACAATGCTTGAAGAAGCTGACAGGGAGATGTTATTGCTGAAGAACATGTTAGAGAAATATGAGTCTAATTATGAATGGAATCCTTAGGTAAACAATATATTTTTTAATAGTTTTGATGAAGAGATGAAGTACCTTGAGGGGTGTATAGGAAAAGATGAAGGTGTGAAAGATTTAGTCAATCTAGATGGACAGATGGAATTGTTGTCAATCAATGACAAAGGAGAAGATTAGTTATTGCAGCAGAAGGAGTCTACAGAGTCCTTAATTAATGAAGACGGCAATCTTGTTACAGAAGAGACAGTCATGTCTTATGAGAGGGAATTTGTTCCTACTAAGGACAAAGAAGATTTGGTTTATTTAGAGATCCAAGGTAAGAATGATGGACAAGAATTTGGGACTGTCACAACAACAGAGAATCATAATTCTATTATGAAAAAGAGGGATGAGATACTGTTATAGAAAACTTTGGTTAGTGACCAAAAAGAAGAAAGCATAAGGAAGAAAGTGAGGCTACTGTGTCTCAAATTGGAGATGAAATAGTTTTAGAACTAAAGAATACTGAAAAATACCAGGAAAGGCATAATGGTGAGGAAGATGTCAAATATGAAGATACATTGTTTGAGAAGACTGATTTGACTGTTAGAAATAGTCAGAGAATTGAGAGACAATTACTAAAGAATGTCAAGAAAGAGGTAGAGAAGAGTTATGCTGACATTGAAATGCAGCATAATGATGAAGTAATTGAAGGATATCAAATAGTAAATGGATGGCTGAGTTTCTTGTTGAAAGCATTTGAACAAGAGGGAAAAGTTGTAATTAATGATTTGGAAGTGTCTCATGCTATAAAAGAGACAAGAGAAGATGTTGGTTCACAGTTATATGATTTTTTTACTAGTATACAAATAATACTAACTGAGTATGTTTCTACAGTCAGGGACTTGGAGGACAATTTACCTGCTGAAAGTAAAATTGCAGACAATGAGAAGAAGAGGGATATTGCAGAGGGAGATGATTATTCTTGCATAAAGGAAGTAAGGGTGGAAACAATGTCTGAGACAACATCTACAACAATATGAAGAGTTGTAGAAAAAATTAAATCAAGGAAGGTTGAAGAAGGTAACCAGTAGTTTGAATATAAATGTACAGAATGCAATAAAGTGCAGTGGGAGAGTAATCAAAACAAGATTTGTTTTCAGCATAAAACTAAGTTGAAGGATGTCATAGATGAACTATGGAAATTGAGGAAAATTCCTAAGAAAATCTACTGCAGGGTAAAGCAGGTAGACCACTGTAAATTTGAATGGAGAGTGAAGAATTATGAAGGTAAAGATAGTGGAGTACTGCAACATAAGGTTTGGAATCCTAGAAGGTTACAGCCAAAGAAAAATGAAGATAATGAAGCTTATGGACAACAGCAAACAAAATTTTTGGATCGAGGAAGATGTGGGAAAAAGATGCATAATCAGCATATCATGTCTTCTTCCTACTTTGGGAATCTAATGCAAGAGCATTAGCTCTAAAGGCCGACTACTAAATTTCTGATCAGACCTTAAGATCTAGATATTTTCCTAGGGAGGGTTCAATTGTAGAGACATTGTAAAATTTCATGTAAAGTATTTTATTTTCCTAGAAAGTCTAGATAGGATCAAAGATCTAATCTGATAGGTATCAATAAAGGATGATTCATGTAACTAACGTGATCCTGAAGCATCGTGGCATGCCAGAAATGTGATGAGTCAGTCACATGCTGTGCCATATTTTTGGTTGTTTGATGAGTCATAGTTTGTTAGCAGTGATAGGAATGATTTTGGATCATGACTCCCTACATGTAGATCAAGCCGTATGTTGTTGTTTTTGGACAGGGACATTTCATCATGCTTGGTACTTGTTTGTTTTAGGTTACAGGACCACTCGGTGGGGGTAACAATTTAGCTTAAATAGGAATATTAGAGAAGTAGAGGGGGTTTTGTTCTTTAGAGTTAGAATTCCAAATTTGCAGAAGGGAAGATCAGACTTGCGTATGGTTTCCACTTGTAAATATTTTGAGAATACTGAGAAGGAGAGCCGAGTTGTGTGTTTTTTCTATTGCTTAATAGAAGGATTAGTTGTGTGTTTGCAGTTTTTTAGCCTATATGCCTATGTTGTTTGAACGGTGTATCCATACAGAGCCGACTTCAGTGGTTTTCTGAACATCTGTGTATTTCTGTGAAGTTATTGATTCAAGTGTTAAATTGTTGCTTGAATAGATGAAATAGGTCGTAAATGAATGCATATAAGAGTTAGGCTAATGAATCTTAAATATTGTAGGCTGGATTGATCAATTCTTTGATCAATCAGTGTAGAATGTAGATTTTTTGCCATTAACAAGTTTTGCATACAATGAACGGTGGGGATTGATTCCACAAACAAATATCTGATGGTTTGGGAGAGATCCGCAACGAAAGTTGTGAGGGAGATAACGAATCTACAAAGATCTGTGAGATACACATCGAAGAGTAGATCAACGGTCATGGAGAAGGACACAAATATCTGACGACTAAAAAATTGTGGAAGAAAAGTTGTGGAAGGAAAGTTGTGGGAGAGCAGCTTTGGGAAGTTGGTAGAGCATCCCGCAATCCGCATGCGGAAAGACTTTTGCAGAAATAGAGTTGTGGAAAATTTTTTGTGGAGACAGAGTTGTGGAACATCTGTTGCGGAGGAAGAATTGTGGGGAGGTAATTTTAGAGAAAAATTTGTCCGACGGATAAATTTGGCAGTCTTGCTAAGTGTCGAAGCCACTAGAGCCTGAGAGTGCTGGTTGGGTTGGTTGTGGTCTATCCACCTGCACCAAGAATCATGGATCTAATTTTTTTATACCATTGTGTGATCTTGATGAAGAGGAATTAACCAATATGGTGGACAATATAATCAAAGGATCATTTTGGCTGAGCACACCAGTTGTCAAAAATGTTTGTGCAGAGACTTTATATCGATATTGCAAGTGTATCAAGGATGAGAGGTTAGCCAAGAATATTATTTGTGAATATTTCAAAGTTCATGATGTTCATCATTTTCATGGGAAAGGACTTGTTGTAAATAATGTGATTAAATTCAATAATATGGCTCCAAATGATTTCTAGTAATTGTGCAGCATTTTATGCTTCAATTACCAAGTTAAAAAGATAAATAAAGAGGAAGAGACTAAGGGTTCAAAATTTCCAAAAGATGCTGAAAAAATATTGAACTTATATATCAATGAGGAGGAGACAGGTTTTTCAATTGACTCCTTCAAAGATAGTTCGCAATTTTCTTGTCTATGTTGTTATCCTACATCTTTGGTTAACACAGCAAGATCCATTGCATTTTTTGGTGCTGCAATCAATTGTGACCTTGTTATTGTTGATATGTGTAATTGTGTTAGTGCATGGACACAAGAAGATATTCTTGTGTTGTTGTACTAATTAGAATCAAATGAAAGGGATTTCACTTGTATTTTCTTAGATGATGTGGAAAAATCATGTGTGGTTTATAAATCATTCACTTAGTTTTGCAAGAAATCTAAAAAATCAGTTAAGTAGAATCCTACGAAGGTTGTTTATAGAGATTTATCAAAAGAATTATTTATAGGATTCTCTATTATACAATGTTGGAGAACTGTATTGGATCGGGATAGTTAGTGTACTTTTCATATGGATATGGATTGGAAGGATGAGAACCTACCAATGATTGATTTACCTTTGTCCAAGTTCATATTTTCTTCATTTAAGGAAAACCTTTCCAAATGTTTGATATGTTCCCTATCATATATGGAATATACAGTAATATAATCCATGTAAATTACCACAAGCATGTCTCTTTCATCTGCAAAATCAATGTCCATATCACGTTGGAAAGTGGCTCTTGCATTCATTAATCTAAAAAGCATATTTATGTACATGAATGTTCCCCATGGTGTAGTGAAAGTAGTTTTCTCCTAATCTTCAGGCATCACCTTTATTTGATTATAACCTGAAAACCCATCCATAGTAGAAATTCTCTCTGAGCCCACCACTTTCTGCAAAATCTGGTCCATCTTTGGTAAAGGGTAATTGTCCTTCAAAGAGACTTTATTCAAATTTCTGAAGTTCACACACAATCTTATTTCACCATTCTTCTTCCTAACAGGAACCAAATTAGCAACCCATTTTGAAAATCTTAGAGTCACAATTATTTTTGCATCAAATAATTTTTTGATCTCCTTTTCAATGATAGGCAATAGCATTGGATTAATCCTTTTGAGTTTCTACCTAAATGGTTTTTCTCCAGGAATAATTGGAATAGTATGTTGTATAATGGAGGTGTCATACTCTTTGAGGTCATTATAACTCCATGCAAATCATTAGTGTATTTTTTCATCAAGTTACATACTCATCTTTTTCTTTAGCAGGCAATTTCTTGGACAGTTTTACAATTTTGGGATTCTCCTGAGTACCAATGTTATTATCTTCAACAGCATTTTCAGCAGGATTAACTTTAGGATATTTGACAACATCATTTTGGTCAAAAAGATTCTCTAAGGGAATTATACCTCTCAGAATATAATTACTCTTCAATTGGACTATATCCTTTCCTCCTAGTGAGCTTTTCCACTTTTCTGTTTCAGAAACTCCTTCTTCATCTTCATCAACATCTTGAAAATTTTCAAAATCAACACTTTCTTTTTCTATTTGGGTATTTACAAATTCACCAGACAATTCCAGAAATATTTTGATTTGCATATCATCTTCAAAAACCTTCCAGTACTTGGTATTGTCTGGTAAGGAAGGCTTGTTTACAATGTTGACTTTGTACTTTATTTTACCTGCAGTAGGGGTCTTGAATTTTCCAGCAGCAATTTGCAAAGAATCTTCTACTACATTATCATATCTAGGAACCACTTTGACACTGTGTTCTATTAAAAAGTTCCCAAACATATCCCATACTTCATTCCTGTAATCTCTCATTCTATGATGCTTAGTTTCATAACTATCATTCACGTGATTTATCACAAGTTCTGCATCTCCAAAAACTTGGACTCGTTTAGCTCCCAAGTCTTTCAGTGCATGCACACCCAGCAACAAAGCTTCATATTTTACTACATTATTAGTACATTCAAAGTTCAACTTGTAAGAAAAAGATTTAAAATCTCTGATATGGGAAATTATATATACATCTACACCAGCACCCACTTTAGCCACCAACCCATCAAAATACATAGTCCATATCCCTCTTCATTTTTATTTCTTTCCAATGCTTCATGTTCATTCATCACTTTTTCATCCTTTTTACCTTTATTTGGAACGACATCCTTTGAATTATAAGTAGAAACATCATTGAAGAAAATAGATGACCCTAAGTCTGTATCAACAGCATAAATATGATGAACTCCTGGCTCATTTGGACTACTAACACCATATGGTGATCTTTTTTCACTGTACAGTCTCTTTTTTTCATTAAGAACGGGAATTGTAGAATAAGACATATCCATTTGCAAACTTCCTTTTAATTTTGAAGTCCAAGATCTTGACAACAAAAATCCAAATTTGGGAAGGATATCAGCCACAACAGCATCCATGACCACAGTTTTACATGGTAATTTATTCAAGGATACTACCATGTCTTTTATCAAACCCACACATTTCACTCTTTTGTATTCGAAAGAATACAAATCTTTATAAGGCCTTGTAATCTCTAACCCCAAACTTTCTACCACTCCTTTAGGCATCAAGTTATGTGAAGCACCTGAATCTAACATAGCATTATGCAACACCATGTCATGCACATTTAAACTCATATAAAAAGGTGGTACTTCCTCATTATCCACATCATCAATATTAGACCCCAAAACAATGGTAGGATTGTCATTTGTCACTTCCAAAATATATGGATGAGCCTCTCCTTGATTTCTGACCATTTTTGTTATTGTGTCCCTATACTCCTAATTTCTGAGCAGTTCATTAAAAGGAATTGAAATCTTCAATTTTTCAAGTTCACTTTGTATATTAAAAATGGAAGAAATTTTATCTACCTCCATGGGTGTTGTTTGTTTTAATTCTTTTATTTTTTCAGTTCTATTTTCAACCTCTTTATGTACAACAGGCTCCTTTTGTTTTTCATTTCTTTTTTATGTATTTATCTAACTATTAGAAGGTTGATTTGGATTTAACCTTCCTTTATTCACAACAACATCTCTACTTCTCAGTTTGATCTTTTTTACATCATCTAAATCATGCATATATCCCTTCGTATATTGTTCCAACCCCTCCTCAAAATATCTGTTATCATCCTCTTGTGAAAACATACTATGTTCCTCCTCAGTCAAATAGATTTCAGAATCTAAATCACCAAAATGATGAATGTGATCTTCAATAGCTCTGCACCATCCTCATCAGCAACATAATTTTCAGGGAATGGTGGTATTATTTGTTGATCTTCTTGATTCCTTGGATTCTTGATATATCTTTGTATACTCTGTGGAAGTGGGGGAGGAATAGGCCTTCTAAAGTTAGGGTTTATGATATGGGGTTCATTCTATTCTTGATTCACTGGCCTAGTATCCATAGTCATCCTATCCATCAACGTTTCCATTGTTTTCAGCATCATTCCAAATTTTACATCATAAGATGAAGAAGTAGAAGAGGTGGAGGGCATAGTTTCTTCTCAACCTTTCCTCATATCAACATCTACTCTTTGTTTTATCTTTCTACATGCCATCATATTGGCTTCTACTTCCAAGGCATCTGTAAACATAACAGGAAG
This sequence comes from Pseudotsuga menziesii, assembly GCA_001517045.1. Lineage (NCBI taxonomy): Eukaryota > Viridiplantae > Streptophyta > Pinopsida > Pinales > Pinaceae > Pseudotsuga > Pseudotsuga menziesii. The sequence continues at coordinate 200,856 of LPNX010547317.1, read as the reverse complement.
ACTAGCTGGTTTTCTTTCCCTCAACAACAATGCAAAGTCATTATCAAAGGCTTCTGCATAATGAAGTTTAGCAGCACCAGGTGAAGGATTAATATCAGCAGGTATTGAATTATAGACTCTCATGAACCTAATGGAAAACTCATGGTCTGACTCAAAACCTCCCTTTTTAATATTATTGTACTGATATATGACTTGTAATGGACTTTGTTTATTGTCCAATCTCTCCAAGAAGGCAGTTTGAAAGGCATCAAATTTTTGAATAAACCCAGTAGGTAAATATTTATACCACTTCTTAGCTTCCTCGGACAAGATCTGTGAAAACAACCTCATAATCAACATCTTCCAAATCTATAAAGTCATCAAATTTTCCAACATGATATTTTGCAGTAACATTCCCTTCTCCATCATACAATGAAATCCTCTGGGCATAATTTAAAGGAAGGTCATGTAACACCATAGGCAATGCCAATGGAGAAAAACTAGCTACAGCCATTGGTCTAGGTGTATTTGGAGCAAGTGGTAAAGGTTGAACAACTGGAGGATTCTGAATAATTTGGGAAATATGAGGCTGAAAGTTTTGGACAATGGGAATAGTTTTTTCTGTTTTTACTGGAGTTTGAAGGTTCTGCAACAAAGAATCAAGAAGATATGATTCTATCCTACTAGGGTTAATCTCAAATTTATTTAGGTCAGATTCATATTTTGATTTTAACAATAATCTTTCAACACCAGTTTCCCATTCAGATTCTTGTATACTGTGAAAATATTGAGAACATGATGCACCAAACTGAGAACTATTTTTTTTTCTTTATTTTTATTTCTAAGCAATATTTCTGGATCTTCCACCCTTTGCAAAGTTTCAGTATTAGGATTACCTCTCGTATTTTCTCTCCTAAAATCCAGGATTTCCTTTTGTAATACTATTTAAACTGAATGTGAAGTCGCCAGGGAAAATCTACAACCTTCTTTTGAATGTGGAAACTTCTGCTTGCCCACAAAAATTTCTTTCTTGAAACTTTGCAATCCTTTTCGTTCTTCCCAGGGATGATATGCACTTTCATTCACCGACAACGGTGCCAATTTGTTAACACTGTAAAATGACCAGAGGTTGTAAAGGCTATTTCTAGGTAACAGCAAAAACTACTTTTAAAGAGATAACTGGCTTTTTCTCTTCCGAGGGGGATCTCTCACAAAATATTAACAAGGCTAGACTCTGTATAAGTGGAATTGTTTTTGATTGATAATATTGGTTGAAACAGAACACATGACCATTGGGCTATGGATTCAAGATGTGAATATAGATAAACAGAACTTATGCATGGAAGTTTTAATAGAGGCAAGGTAGCTACTCAGTCACAGTCAAAATTTGATTGTCTGGTGGAAAAGGAAGAACATGAACAGACCATTAACAAAGAGAATTATAAAAATGAATTATGTATCAACTTTAGAAGAATGATTTGCTGAATATATTAAAAGAACAGCTAGAGCATGATAAATTTGAATTCCAAACTATTATACACTCATTTTAGACATGAAGGAATACATAATGGAAAGATAAACTAGAAAAACATTCACATGAGAAAAGAAAGTACATACTGTAACATGAAATAACACAAGAATCTCCACCAAATGCCCACTTTCGGCTCTGTAATTTTAATTAAAGAAATACTTGAATACACAAATCTTCAAAATTTCATGGGTTCCAACCCTTGATTAATCAAAAGTATAAATACTTATACATTGCTCCTTGAGCTGAACAATTAAACCTAACTCTCTAATGGTTTAAATCATTTATTACATGTCTGAAAGTGCTTGTCTATTACAAAGCGACTCTGAGATAACAAACTTCTTAAATAAATGAAATTAAAATAACATTTTATCATAAAATTTATTCTTCGCTAAAATTCCTTTGTGTTGTCTTGCTTGATATCTTCATGGTTGTAATTCATATTTATTTGATCCAAATTGCTGAATCGTTCTCCACTGTTCCAGCTTAGGAAAATCCGCAAAAACCATTTCATGTGCCAGAAATCTGAGCTCCATGCTTTCTGCATATGAAATATTAGGCACCTTGGCACACGTGACTCTAAAATCAAACAATAACTTGAATTCTTCAGCCATTTTATCACATATGACTCTTTCTAATAGAGCCTGCTACATATCTTGAAACTTACTGTGGTCTGACCTACAATTTACCAATTTCTCCAGATATTCCTCCTGAGACAATAGTGGTCCCATTTCCTCCCAGAAGAAAGGGATTCCCCTGTTTGCCAATGGAGTGAATAATTTAGTCACTTCTTTGACTCTATGACTTATAATGTAAACTTAGGCATGTACATTATCTGACATCATGTATTTTCCAATCACTTTTCTAGCCCAGGAGGCAACGACAACTTTGTTTTGGATACCAAACCTTATGACTTGATATTTTCACAAGGCACTTAAAAATGTGATAGTATTAGGAGCCCACTTCCATTGGCTTCTTATTTTATCCATTCTTGACTATCAAAATATTGTGTCTGGCTTCTTTCAAAGCACTCTCCTGATCTGCAATAAAATCCAAATACGGTCTAAAGTTATTAGCTTCTTTAATAATTTCATCCCAAATCATATGTTTGGCTACTTGCAAGGCCATTTGACCAACCACCTGCTTTGTTAGCTTAGTATTCTGATTTATTAACTCTTGACATCTCTCCTCTAGATTCTTCTTTTCTTCTTCTTTTTTTAGAGATATATCTTCTAGATTTTGGTTCTGTTGTTTTAACCCTGTGAGATCTACCTCTCTCATCTTTACCTGAGACATTGCTTTAGAAATAGAGGTTGTATCTACTTCTACAGAAGGAACAATATATTGATTTTTAACTCTTTCATATTTTCCCTTTAATTCTTTTTCTTTTGTTTCTAGCTTAGCTTTTAGGTATTTCTCACTTTCTACCAGAATCATAGCATGTTTTTCCCACTCCTTTTCTTTTTCTTCAATATTTAACAGCTTGTCTTTACAATCAATCAATTCAATGTTCAATGCTTCTTTCTCCTTCTCAAACCCTGTCAATTTAGAAGTTTGAATAAGCTGAGTGGAATGGATTTTCAGTTTCTTTTTCAGCCCTTGAACCTCTTTCTCTTTTTCATCAAATAGCTTTTTAGCCACTTCTCCTTTGTCTGATTTCCCATCAACCTTCAACAAATCATCCTGCAACTTTTTAATCTTGATTCGAAGGGCCTTGTTTTCAACCTTTTATTTCCTTAGGAGGTCCTAGGATTTCTTTTTATTTTTTTCTAGTTTGGATACCTGCAATGTAGATTTGAGAAATATTGTATATAAAATATCACTTGTTTCTCTATGAAAGTGTATTATATCTGTGGTATGGATATTTCTAAATTCACATTCACCTCTAATACCTTATTGCCAACAGTCATGGAAAAACTTAGGGTATCTTTGGCATGGTCCCTTACAGTTTTCAATGTTACATCTGGCTTGGGAAACTATCTTACTTCCTCATATAATTTCATTGTCTCATCAAAGGTTTTATCAGCCTTTTCCCTGTAGGTGCTCAACCATTCCTCCTTTGATGAAAAATTATTTGGGGTTAATCCATCAAACACATATTCTTGAAGTTATAGACCAGTTATTTTGGGCTTCTCTTATTTATGTTTACCTTTCATAATTATTTTCTTCACTTGCACCATTTATCCCTCTTGTTCATTTTTCTACTTCTTTGGTGTACTAGCAGTGTCTACTTCTTCAGTGTCCATGAAATATGAATGCTCTCTCTTCTTTGAAGTCCCCTAAAACCTCATTAAGAATGAGATATTACCAACAATTGCAACTATATTAGAAAGATCCATTGGAGGAGAATTATTTCCAGGTAAGGAAGATACCGAGCCTTGTCCCATGCTGACATTATCTGGAGCTTTGTTAGGATAATATTCCCAATTAGTTGACTCCCTGAGTCCAGCTATTTTAGTATGTTCAAAAGGATTATTGTTATTTGTCTGTCTTCTTTTGGAAATTACCTGGTGTGGATCATAGTTGATTGCAGTTCCCAAAGAAAACCCCATGCTCTTGAGAAGATTATCAATTATGTGTAAAGAAGCTCTACTTTTGACAACATATGGTCCTGCCTCCCAAGGAAATTTCATATCCAATCTCTTCCTGAAGTTTAAGATGTGTTCCTGTTCCACTATAAGCTTTTGTATAATAAATTCCAAAGAGAAAATCCTGCCTTTCAGAAAGGCTGTAAGAATATAAGGTTGATGCAAAAATCCATACAATCTTATAATGGTTTCAAATTCTGAAAGGAACCTGTCCCATATCATTTTACTAGGGGAAAGCTGCAATATTTCCTTCATCTCTGGTAATACTATGGGCAATCTTTCCTGAAAGAAAACATTGTATATTTCTACCATCAAACCATTCATAAACTTGCAATAATTCTGGGTCATTTCATCAATGAGTACCAATTCGAGAAACTGTAGGCTATCTTCATTGTGTGACAATAACATCTTCAACAAAAAGGATTGGAATCTGAAAACTCTGGTATCATGGAAGTTGACTAACTGAGAACGAATGTTCTCAGCTAGGAACTCATCAAATTCAATGAAACAATATTGGAAAGACAGACCTGGAAGTTTAGACTCAATTTGGTAGGTACTCAAGACAAACAACAGACTCAATAGTGACTCTGTAACATAACTATTAGTATCTAACCCCAAAAATTGACTAGCTAAGGTAATACAAGACTGGGTTTCTTCATGAACAGAACTAGGTCAATAGGATAAGATAAACATATAAACTCACTATCAAGCTTCAAACATGACTTTAAAAAGGATTATTTTTTCTCAGCCATAGATTCTTGGAAGAAATGGATGAAATTTTCCTCTTTCTACTCCTGGGATGACTGAAGAAAATCAGATGAGATAGATAAGGCTTTGCGGATTATAGAGGCCTGAACAAGGAAAAGGATCTTAGACTTAGGTTTATTCATAATGACTCCTTTAGTAGCAGAATAGTTAATCACACACCACTCAAAAAAATCAGGGAAATTTGGGCTATAGTCAACAGAGAAAAAGTAAAATAAATATTTGAAAACATCATGGGTATCACTACCCCGATCCTTAATAATTTTAAACTTATTCTTAGTTGTCTCAATTGTTTCATTCATCAAAATAGTATCACAAATTTCAACATTCTTGTCTTCAAATATCTTCTCATATTTCTGATAGGAAACCCCTAATTCTTCATTATCTGCCACTTCTACCACTTCTGTCTCATCCATCTTATCCATTTTTAGAAATATTGGGAAAGTTTCAAAGTGCCTAGCTTGTCAATTAGCACTGTGTTCAAACTCGTCCATGCTGGCACTTTACACACAGTCAGGGTTACCGTCGATTACAATACTCACTAAAAAACAAACCTTCGTACTCCACGTAGATGTTTTTATAATTTTTTATGTTTCATAATCATGGAACACCTCCTGTAATATACACCATATATTTTCTCTTCTTCAAAATCTAAGCCGTCTATGTGCAAAATCTCAAAATCAACACTCAAAACTAACACCCTACTCAACTTGATTCGATGGAATCAATATTATCCCTGGATCTGCAACCTTTCTTCATCAGGACCGTCTAACTATGGAAAATTTAAACATTTCACAAATCACTTTAGAACTGATTGATCAATAAAATCCCATTCACGGAATGCACCTCATTCGTCGATCAAAGCCTAAGCACTATCGGAATCGTTGATCAACGTGACCCCTAACACTTTCTGCGGATTTCAATTTAGTTTTTTATGTGCTAGTTCAATCTGTGGAATTACTCCCGACTGTAGATTTATCTCTACTCTCATCCTGTCCATCCAATATTTCCACCTGTTAACCCATCCTGCGAATTGAAAAAATTATTTATCGTTGCATCTCCAATCTATGGAATGTTTCACCACAGTTGATCTACAGCACTTTAAATCTGAGCCGTTGCTATTTAACACCCTTTACCTTCATTCCGTCAATGAGATGATTTCAATTTCTCCTCCATGTTTCATCGATGGAACGATCTACCACTGTAGATCACCCCCTTCTTTTCATCCAACGACCCATAATGAAATATCATGCTCCTCCATTAACATAAAGAGTGCTTCCACCAATTTTTTAACATATGAGCATTTTCAAACCCTTTAATCAAACAATTCACAATTTTCAACTATGGTCACTAACAATGACAACGTCCAGAATGCTCCATATGATGCGAATAAAAAACACACTTTGCCTCATGGATTTGATGAAGACAACATCCACTTCTCATGAAAATGCATCTGTACCAAGTTGTATGATGAATGTTTGTACAACACAACAGTGTATGGCAAATACAACAAAACATGTGGCTGCAAACTCATCACAACTTGTAGCCCAACTGATAGCTGAAAGAACTCTGTAATAGACCGCATGATGAAGACAAGAACCTTGGATCCATACATAAAAACATTATTCATAGAGATCTTACTGAATATTACATTGAGAATACAAGACCTGAATGGTCTATCCATCAAAACATGAGCCAAATATACAGTCTTTACAACCCAGCTGAAAGATGCACAAAGAGTAGAAGATGGATGTCCATCATACAAGATTACTAGAACATTGTGATATAATATGATAAAATTCAACATTACATTCATTCTTAACATCAAACATCTTTGTTGCAGTCAAGGATAAGTTGAAAAACAGGAACAATCCTGAAAAACCAGAGATCTGTAACCATCATATGCTTAAACAAGGAAGTAGTAGCAAAATCAAACTATCCCTCAACATAGATATCTAATCTGCACAAAAGAACTTCCAAGATTAAAGCATATAAAAAACATGACAGGCCCAAAACACAAGAGATGATAAAATGGCATTGCTCAAGAACATATAAATAATAGGAATTGCTTATATGTTATCGCTTCTATGCAAGACCATATAAATTGTGAGAAAAAAAATTATCAAGAAAAAATACACGATGTGGTATAATAAATAGAGGAGCATAAACATGAGTGAGCATAATAGATACCAATATAGAATAATGAACCAAGATATCACTTAAATATATGAAAAATATAGTCATCAAGCAACTAATCTTAAGAACAGGTTCATTTCTTGTTAACACCATTTTAATATGCAAGAGATGAATTCCCTAAAAATGGCAATGCTTCCATATAGGATCGTTAGAGACAAGAAACACATGTCAATGCTTTCATATAGGAATGTTAGAGACAAGTAGGAACAAAAAAACCTTTGCAATCACAAGAATATAAATGTCAATGCAACAAGAATAAGGTGCTCATGACAAATATTTCAAGATTATAAGATTGCTCAAAGCCATATAAAGATTGAGTAAAGGATGATCGAAATAAACATGACATGATATATATGAAAATAGATCAAAATGTTTAATATGATCAACATATAGCAAATTATGATCAACCCATGATATCACTTATAAAAAATTATGAAATGACAAGTCACTAGTGGCCATAATCATTGGTTCATTTATTGTTAACATCATGTTAATATGCAACAGATGAAATGCCCTGGAAATATCAATGCTTCCATATAGGAATGTTAGATACAAACAACATGGGAACTAGATATATTTGTTGCAATACATGAAAAATATACCCCAATTAAAGAATTAATGACAAGCCAAAAAAAATGATATTACATAGATTCAAAAAATTGGTTTTACTCAAGAAATTAATTAGCAAGACCATATAATGATCATAAAGAGATTTCTTATAAAAGAAAATAATGATCACATGATAACACATATAGAAGCATCTTATCATTATTAGAAGAGTGATACCATGTTAAAATATTAAGAAAAAAAAATTGATCAAATCAAACAATGATATCACTTATAGATATGAAAATATAGCCATTAAACAACTAAGTCTTAAGCATAGGTTCATTTCTTGATGTCACCATTACCATACTAGAGATCCATGCTCCTGAAAATGTCAAACCATCTTCCACACAAAGAAGGTTATAGGGATAAACAAGAATAAGACAACCTCTGTAAACATGATGAATAAGAACATAAACCCTAATGCAAAGAGATAAAGAAGATCATGACAAGAATTTCAAGATAAGAGATGAATAAAAACTGAATTTTCTCACCAAAACCGAAGCCCAACAACTGCTAAAACATGGATCTGTAACTCTTCAGCAGACATTAGAGGAAATTTGGGGTCTAAAATGGGCCTTATAAGAAAATTCAACAACAATAAATTTTGTGAGTTGTAATTCAAGAAACAATAGAATTTCAATAAAATGAGTCAACCATAATGGTTGAATTGACATATTTGTCATAAAAGAAACTACTTTTTTTGTTCGTCTTTTCGACATATCTCTCTGTGTTTTTACTCAAATTTCAAGCGGGAGAGCTCATTGGATGTGGAATTTAATTCCACATCCAACGAGTACCCACACTGCATACTTTTTACGGAACCCACTACCTGAAAAACAAGAAATACTTGAAAAAATGTGATGATGATGTATTCTGCATCCAACGAGCTCTCCTGCTCAAAATTTGAGTAAAAACACAGGGAGATATGTCGAAAATACGAACACAAAAAGTAGTTTTTGCATTCTTCCTCCAAAATTAATAACTATTATTTTATTAATTTAACTATTATTTTATTATTTTCCTTGGGAGACCCATTTTAGACCTCAAATTTCCTCTAACGAAACCGAAAGTAGCAAAATGGAAAATTTAAAATGACCATAACTCAGTCAATAATTGTCGAAAGTTTTAATATAGCCCTTTTTCGGAATTGGAGAAGCCATTATGCATCCACCTATGTGGATAGAACACAAATCTAGGAAATCAATCAAAATATATTCGCTCTGCAATATTTTCGTCCGTATGAAAAAATTATGAAAAATAACTGATTTTAAAACAGCGATATATTCTCTTTCCGAACACGAAATCAGTCGATTTTTTTTTAATTGAGTATTTTTGCGAGAGGAACTCAGATCTGAAATTTATTTCTTAAAAAAATATGTAGAAAGTGTTGAAAAAAAGATCTAAAATTCGTCACCCAATTTTACATTAAACACTTTTCCATAAGGGTTAGGGTTTGAAAGAAAAAATTCAAATATGTAGAATAAAGCCCATATATAAAAAAAATACCACGTGGGTATTATAGATTGGGTCACAAAACCACAAAAAAAAAATCCCAAGTAAAATCATGAACATAGGTTGCTTGAAAATAAAAAATAAAAAATAAATTACTGAAGAAGGTAGACCATATCAACCTACTCTGATACCATGTTAGAATATTGTGAACATATGCAATAATATCATAAGACAATCTAAAATATGAAAATCATTACTATTCTATCCATATATCTACCAAGCAACATAAAGCATGAAATAAAATTGGAGAAAAGAGAAGAACAAGAAAACATCGATATACGTGGTTCCACATTCTTCTGAAAATATATCTCCAATATTACATAGCATCCTCACATATGAATCACATCAAGCTTCATCATCCAATAATGTCACAATCATGTGTGTACAAATGGCATACACAACATGTGATGTGTGATTAACTACAATCAACACATACACAAAAGGTCCTCCTTCGCCTCTCTTATATACCAAGAGGTTTGGATTCCAATACATCCCATACCACATGTGGGATAAAAGAATTCCCACCTCTTTATATAGAGAATGGTTACAAAGGATATAATTACAATGATGCATGTGGGATACCTCTATTTTATAATATTAGAGTTATTTTATGCCTTTTAAATGATATTTTTGCAATATACCACATAAGTCATCATTACATATTCTAACAATTTTAGGGAATGGGGCTTAAGGAAAGATGACCCCATAAGGTTGAAACCGATTGCCATGTCGATTTAAAAAACAATAAAACATAATATATGTTTAAGGGACACAACCCTGTTGTAGAAATGGTATTTAGGTAGATAATATGTTGACTCATATCTATACTTCCTTGAGTAAGAGACCATACAAAAAATGATTTATTGGGATTAAGACAATTTTCCATACATTCTTTTGTTGGAAGAGCCAATTAGCTTGTTTAAATTTGAATTACCAAGCTCATTTAATGGATTGAGCAATATATGCCTTAAAGAGTTTGAGCAATGATTATAAACAAGGTGAAAGGAATACTAATCATTCCATTTCTTGTGTCTCCACAACTTGTTTGTGTTCTAATACCCAACATAAAAAAGAGAGTCGAGCGTTAATTCTCAATGTTAATCAATGCCACTTTATTTTTGCATTACTAATATAAAATATTTCTTTCTACATTAGGACAAGATACCTAGTTCATAGTGCTATCATCAAAGATGTATGAGATGGTCCTAACCCCTATTTAATAAATCTTGAGGGTATAAACCATGTCATTTCAACCTAATTCTTTTAATTGTGAAATTGGAGTTGAGTGTAAAATACCTCAAATGTATTTGTCCAACAAATGTATATATTAGGGGTGGTGATGACAGCAGATTCAACCCTATGCAAGATGTCTTACCATAGGGAGCCTTGTGACAAATGCAATTGTTGTTCAATACTTAATAATTTTCCTATTCCACCAAGGTTGTAAGAATCTATTTGGTACATAGGGATTGGGTTTGAAGAACTTCTTAATAATCCCCATACCTATCACGTCCCTTAAGGTACAATGTATGCTCCAATTGATTTGTGGAAGCCTTTCTTACCTTGAAATTTGGCCCATAAAAAACATTTGAGAGTATTCTTTAATATTTTGTAACCATCGAAGGATGGAGCCTAACATGAAGAGGAATATACATCTATGGAAGTCAACACTTTATTTCATATTTGAAAGTGTGCAAGCAAGGACATGGGCGTAATTATCCACTTATCAACTTTATTTTTCACTCTTTAAATAACTATGTATTAAATATCTTTAGGGGAGGTTTGGAATGAAAAAGGAATACATACACATTTAAACAGTTGGCCTAGCTAAATAGAACACCATTCTCGATTCAAATTATTGGTGTATCTTGTGCACTTTCCTTGCATGATTGTCTTAGCTTGTTAAATATAGGATTTCTAAGCATTATAGAAGGTTTCGAAATGATTTCTAGCTTAATCAGTCAACTCTTGATCTTATTGAATTGTAAGAAAGGACTCCTTTTCAAAATGGCCATTAAGTTTGGAAAACACTCGTCATTATTGTATGGTATGCAAATGTCTCAGGATTTATCCAGAGAAAAAAAAAAAAAATTAAATCAACAAATTTCTATACAAAACAAATTAGAAAGGAAGACTTGAAGGTAATTTCAAGGAATGAATTTTAGGATAATGGATTTCAACTTGAGTAGAGTGAGGAAATCCAACCTTAGGGGAATCTCCTAGTAGACCCTCTAGAATCATTGAAGGATAGATATCCCCAACATATGAGCTTTATATGTTGGGAAATTTTATGCTTAATTTCATGGTGCTTTAGTTGATTCTCTTACTCAGAATTTGTGTTATTGGTTGATTCTCTACTTCATACTGTGCTTTTCTTAAGGACGACTTTCTTGATTTTATCAGTATTTTTCTGGATTATATGGTATTTCTTCTGCTGGGAAAGTTTTCTTCCTCAAGATTTAAATCTATTTTTCACATCTTCGAGTTTTTTATTAGTGATTTCAATATCCTTCTTGAATGAGTTTAATTTATTGACTTTGATTTTATTTCCCTTGTTAGGTGATCTGAATTTAAAAGCAAGAATTTTGTACTTCTGAACATAGCGCTAAATGATTTTTCCTATTTAGGTTTTTTGGTTTTTTGAGGTCTCCTTATTAGAGATGTCATAGTTCTTAGATCTAGATTTATCTCAATATTGATAATTTTATAGGTTTGGTGTTCTGGACATCTCCTGAGCCTCTTCTTTGCAACTAGTTGAGTTTTTTGACAAGGGAGTTTGTTTGTTTTTCACTCTTGTCTAGTGATAGGTGGCTTGATGTTTCTTGATCTTCTCTTTGCTTGCTTTTGGGTTATAGTTTTGGTATTGTGAGGTAGATGGTGAATGTCTCTCCTGGTGTTCAAAGAATATTTATGGTTGCTCTGAGAGAAGCAATGTGCTCTTACATCCCAGGGTGGAGTTCTCTATCTACTTGAGACATACATGGATAACATTAATAAAATGAAATGAAAAACAATTGATGCTCGGCATGTAATGTCAGAAATGAAAAGAAAAAACTTGATTCAAAATAAATAAAACTAGAATAGATCCATCTTACGCTTTGCTCCTTTAGGTACACTAATTTTTTCACCTAGGGTTTTTTATCCCTCTCGGTGCTCAATAGATCCAGGGTCAATATGGAACTATGTTAGTTATTTCATTTTCTACATTTCTTTTTTATCACCATTGTTTTGAATATTTAGAGATCAGATGTTAGTTAATTTCTCTATTTTATTTCTTGACCATGTTGAATGATGCTTCTGGTTCATAATTGTGGTTGCTTGGGTTATTTTATTTTTGTTGTCCTGTTATTCTTCTCAATATGATTTTTTGGTTTTCTAATGGGAATTTTTGTTCATACTTGATGTACCATATAATATTCCATAGATCCCAAGTGGTGGAAACAAAATTAGAAGTCGTTGTACTACAAACGTATGGTATTTTCATCGGTTAGGGTCTTAATTGAAAGCATTGAGAATATGTAAGAGGAATGAACATGGAAGGATCATAAGAGATATCGTAGGTAACCAGTGACTACAAATCCCATCTTTATTTTACTACTGGCAAACATGCTTTAATTTAATCCATGCGTAAGATATAATGCTTTGCGTGTATGAGAGTTTCTCTTATCTTCCCTCCATAAATCGTAGTCAGGATTTTATTGATAGCTTGCATTTTCCAGTTTTTATTACACCTTGTCAATTTTTACCTATATTAGATATTAAGGGATAGTAAATTATGTCATATCACCACCCATACATGTCATGTTGTACATCATTTCTATGAATTCCAACTTTCTCTTTATCTCCAAAAATTTATTACGATTGCTAATACAGAGGAAAAATAAAAATTGAGAATTGTTCCACATGAATCCATGCAAAGGGATGTGTGCATATATTTTCCATGTTAATGAGTTATCCCAGTTTTAATTGTTGGAGAAAACTCTACCAGCAACATTAATTATGAATAACTTGCACAATTAAACTCTCAAATTGAAACTAGACATATAGCATTCAAACCCATTTTGTAAAGGTTATTCTTAGCCGCAAATGGCAGTTTACCAACCAAACATAGATTTGAATGGATCTAAAACAAGTAGAAAAATACACACATTTTAGATGGTAAAATTAACATTTTAATTTCAAGATATACTTGTACCTTCAGAAGTGTGCCAATTCACTCCAAGGCTAGTAAGCCGTAGGTATTCAAATGGTCGTGTCTTGTTGACAATGTTCAAAAAAATATATAGGTATAGATGTATATGAGCTGCATAAAAAAAGTAGAATTAGAAAAATACAAGAATCGCCTGATCAATTTTCTAAGACATGTATTTTATACCTACATTAAGATGTAATAAATTGGCCTTAATAGATACATGTGTCCTCTACTATAGAGCATTTACTCTACTATTCTAGAAAGAATGTTCTAATCACTAATATTGGAAGGCATCTAAAGTTGGTGACAAGTGGTTTCTACAATTAGGATGTTTTTATATTTGTTGTCTATTGTGGGACAAAATAATTAACTAATTATCTCTCTTTCTTGGGGATAATAGTAGTCTCCTTACAAATGGTAAACCTAGCTGTCCCACTTTATTTGTTTTTCCATTAACTAATGTTAAAACACAAAATGGAATGGGTTGGTCATTCTGAACATTTTAATTGGCCGTGCATACATGTCTATATTCTAAAGGGTCATAGGTTTAGCACAACATATCAATAAAAATATGATCCCAACTTTGTAAACAGTTAGGAAATGTACCAAAAAACAATGTACTCATCATTTGGGGATCTTGGATTCTTGGATGAGGTATCCCAACTATCTTTATGGAGAGATAACACGTTGAGATCAATAATTAAGATACCATGGTTCTCTATTTTGGTTAATCCAAGTTCCAAGTCTCTCATGTCATCATCTACATGTAGGTGTGCTTCAAAGGACCTGGACTCATGTTGATTGGATCTTGCAATATCATTCCTTTGCCATAACCCTTATACATTGAAAAAGATTCAAATGATATTTGTTAACACCGCAGATGGAGGATTTATTCCAGAATATATTTTATATCCTTCTCATCCTCCCCAATTTTTTTGTTTAGTGCTCTCCGAAATTGTTTGAGTTGGTGTGTAAATCAGCTCTAGGACCTAAATTTAACAATGAATAAGCCATTAAGAAGAAATGATGGCAATGGGTGGAATAATCATCATGATATTTTTTTGCTAGATCATTCTTGTCTAAAGGATTGCATGCAACCCAATCATCTACACTTCACATAAATAGATGGAGTTAGCTTAAGTGACATAAATATATTATATGCAAAACAAATATCATGAAACATACAAAAAATATATTTTTCTGGGAAATATAACTGAAACTATTGATTTTCCATTGGTATCAATACCACAATGTTAAACAAAATCTACAACAAAAAATAACTAGGATTCAACTACTAGTCAAGAGTTGCATCAAGATTCAAAAGATGATGAAAGACATTATGTCCATGCTCCAAAAAATGTTGAATTAAGCCCAAAATGATTCTATTGTTGTGTCGAAACTAGCCTTTAAATTTGGCACAAAACATAATGCACTTTTATGATACCATAAATGTTAACAAAATTGATGCATGGCCTCCGAGTCTTGAAACCTATTTTAAAACGACCCCTCACTAATGAGCATAAAATAAGGATAACTGAAGTTTACATGCACAGACAACCTCTATCCTGACGAGAAGCTTATTGTAGACATTTTCAAATTGATAATCACCCTCCTTTCAAATGACAGGATTAATTCAAAGTATTGCAAATCAGGAGTTTTGTCCTCGTGGGATACATTGAAGAAATCATGAAATGGTGGTTGTGTCTCTACAAAGTCTCTGGTCAAAGTTTCAAATTTAAAAAAATACAATCATGCACTAACTTATTTAAACTGATGATCATTAAATTAGAAGTGCAATATTTAGGAGACATGTTTCACTCTAAATTTATTAGAGTTTGTTTCCCCATGCCTAGTGAGATATGGTTTTTCTACTGGTCACTTATTTGGAATGATCCTTTTGGTAGCTTTGAAATTTGAGAGTAAGAGGAAGAAATGATATTCAGAAGTGCCACAAGAATACAATCACTTAAGGAATCTATGGGGAATTTTGTTCTCTTTCGTTGGTTTCTTCATCTTCTATTTCTGATTCACAACAATATAAACATAATTCTTTCCCCAGGAAAAAATAAGGGTGTGTGCAATGGAAAGGGAAATGGGATGAATATGCATAAGTACTACATTTATCATATTTATCATTAAGTATTTGACATTTAAAAGAAAAAAGCACTTAAATCCAAAATATTAGTTTCAAAATAGAAAACATGAGAAAAATATGACCTCGTCATTGACCATGGTAAACAATCATAGTTCTTGAATCCACAGCTAATCCTCCATACCACATATTATCCCTTTGAGAATAGAAAGGAGGTGGATTCTCAATACCACGGATTATATTCCTTTTAGAATAGAAAGATGGTTTTTACACAAAACTGCCAAATTAAATATAGTCTGACACAATGTATCACACCAAATGGCAGTGTGAATAATCATTTCACAAGATTTTGTGACTTCACTCAATTTTCCAACCAAGACTCATCATGGACATATTTTCTAGGTTTGATGAATACTAATGAAAAACTCACACAAGTTGATGAATATTTGTACTATTACAATTTTTCTAGAGCCCTTTATTTGTATTGTCCAGTGTGATCCCTGCAACATTACGCTAGCCCCTTTTCTTTATATTTTACCATTTTCCATTTCCCATTTCTGGTAGTATATATTATTGGGATTGACTAACATGATTGTCATTCCATTTCTGATGTATACCATAACACTAATACGTTCCAAAAAATTGGACATTTTTACATGTTTAAATATTATCCTACCTCTACTATAGTTTTAGTAAAAAATGCTATGAAAATGGCTAATACAACTAAGAATTAACTCTCTATATTACTAGGCAAGTTGAAAATGACAAAGGCAAAGTGCTTCCTCCTAATGCTTTGAAAATTCTTTGAAACGTATTTTAATGATCTCTTTGACCTTGTGTGTACTAATACATAATATAATTGATAATATAACACATTTGGTTAGCCCTTATGGATATCCCAACTGGTCAAATTCCCCCAGCCAAACCCCTCAACTTCATCTACCTCCTTGTGGCATTATCAATTGTGGAAACCGGTATGATTCTTTTCCCTGTTGAAATATTACTAATTTTATATTATAAATAATGCACATAATATAAATCCTCTTCATATTAGGCATCTTCTTTTAGTAACTTCATGAGTGCTTCTCTAACCATCCCATTGCTGAAAAAAATCACATCATCAATGAATAGCAACACACACATCCTCAGTTGGATTCTACAAATATTTCTTAAACACATCCCTTATTCTATATCCCTCTCAAGTTTATCTTATTAGATATGCATCAATACATTATATTCTTCTCTAAGACCCTTTTACGGACCACTTTAATATATTGTGTAATTGTTTAGGATATTTCATTGCTTGATCATGGTAGATGCTTATGCTTATTAGTATGTTTGGAAAAATAAAGTGGATTTTAAGAATAACTTCCTTTGGATCTTATTTTCTTTTATTAGAATTAAAAATGATGAAATCTATGTGTTAATATTGCTCCTCTTCACAATTCTTAAAGGGTGCTAGCTCAATGGAAGAGTGCCTGCCTTACAAGCAAGAGGTTGGTGGTTCGATTCCTCCATGCCCTAATGATATTGAAATGTATTTCTAAATATCGAAATGTAGTAGTGTAAGATGGATGCAATATTAGACACAACACTAAATGCAAAACACGATGTAAAAGTGGATGTCACACCAAACAAAAAAGTGGATGCAAAGGTGGACATTACGTGAGATGCAAATGTGGACAAAAAACTGGATGTCACACTAAACGTGAAATTGGATGCAAAAAGAGACAACACTAAACACAATTAATGACTCAAAACTAGATGCAATACTAGTCCCAAAGCTAGACGCAACAATAGATGCAAAAGTGGACTCCTAACTATACCTAAAATTTGACATTAAATTGAGCACAAAATATGTTGTGTTGATGGACATAAAACGAGGCATAACACCAAGTGAAAAACTGGAATCAACACTTGGCACAAACAAAAACTTTAAATGAGACACAATATTGGATGCAAGATGGGACAAAACTTTGGATGTAAAACTAGACGTAATATTTAATGCAAGATGGATGCAACATTGGACACAAAATTGGATGCAATATTAGATACAAACATGGGCGCAAAACTAGGCACAACACTAAGCACAACACTAGGTGCAACACTAGGTGCAAAATTGGGCTCAAACATAGATGCAAAAAAAAAAATCAACTAGGATGAAATGCTAGGTGCAAACGTAGATGCAAAATACGACGTAAAATGAGATGAAACATTAGGTACAAACATGGATACAAAAAAAAATATGTAAAACAAGATCCAAAATTAGATGCAGCATTATAAGTAAAATTGGATGCAAAACTAGACATAATATTGGGCCCAAAATTGGATGCAGAACTAGATGCAATGCTAGATGCAAAATTGGACAAATAATTTGATGCAAAACATGGTGCAAAATTGGGTGCAAGACTCAATGAAAAACTAGGAGAAAAATATGATGCAACATTGGATGCAAAACTGAGTGTCAAATTGGGTGCAAACAAGGATGTAACAAAGGATGCATAAAAAGTTGCAATACAAGATGAAAAATTGGGCGTAACAAAAGATGAAAAAAATTGGGTGCAAAAATGGATGTTAAAAGAGACAAAGAAAAGATGCAATATATGACGTTTTATGGAATTTTACAATCGCGCCATGTTTAGTGTTGAATTGTTCACAACAATGGGGAAAACATTACACTAAAATCCGACGCTAAATCTAGTTTTTGTTTTAGTGCTACTTCAGGATTTGTGTTCATGTTGGGATATGAACCAATTTGCTAGTCAAGCAAGAAGCAAAAAGTTCTTCATTCTCTTCGGCTAAATAAGACTATCGAGGGACTATAAACACAATTATTCAAGCAGTTTGGCTAAATGGGATTTTAACATAGTTTGGAATTCGCACTTATCCTTCAACAGTCATTTTGTGTGATAATAAAAGTGCAATTATAGTTTCCATTTATCAAGTACAAAAGCAGTGGACTAAACACATAGAAGTCCATATGCACTACATCCAAGAACTAGTGCATAGTAATTAGACTATCATTATGCACTACTTCCCTACAAAGGAGCAGGTTGCTGACATATTCCAAAAATATTTCACTAAAAATATATTTTTTTATATTAGGTATCTTCTTGGTGTGAAGATTTGATTCAGTTTTGTTCCTATCTCACTATTCATTTTGAGGGGGGGGGTCCCATGAGGTTTTCCCCATTTCCTTGATTTATTGAGCATTTATGTTTTTTTGCATTAGATTGTATGGGTGATCTTTGGTTTTAGTTTCCAAGTCCCAGGTTGTCCAATTTTGGAGTAAGAGGGGTGTTACTATTATTGTAATCCTCCCTTGACCACCATAGTCTAAATGTCATATTCCTAGCTAAGGAATATGTTTCCACTTCATTAGTTCCATGGAGAAGTTATCTGGGACCCGCATACCACTTGATGTTCCCTCGTGCATGAGTTTAGGATCGCTGGATACCAATCCCTATATTTGAGGAGATCACACTAAGTCATGGGAGTCCCACCATCAGTTCACCCTAGTCTATGTTGAGTTATGCTCCGATGGGCCACAATCAGTTCACCTTCAGTTAACCTAGTGCCACTTTTGCATGATTTAAGGAGATTAGGAGGATTTTCTCACCTACCTTGGTCATTTAACTAATTTGAGGTGTTTCAGTTGTCGGAAGTTACACTAGAAATCCTCCAATGGTGATTTTCCATAGTTAGTGATGTCTAGAGTCAGTCCAAGTCATGGGATTCAAATCACTCTTATAGGATTCAAATTCTCTCTATTGTATCATGGATGTATTTCATACAATTTAATGATTATTTAGTTATGTTTATGTTCTCAAATTATTTCCTCTTTCCTGAATAATTTCACCATGATTGTTTGGAAATTTTTGTACTGAAATTATTCCTCATTCATTCTTCTTTCCTTATGAGGTTCAATCCGGCCTAATGATCCTGTGATCTTTCTAATTTTACATGTAACATGTATTCCTTAGATAAGTGATTGTGTTTCCTCATTTAGTTGATAGTTACATATTGATACATTTGTTTCAAGTTGACTTGATGTATAAATTGAAATGGCCCCTAATGAGAACATAGACTTCACTTGTTAATAAGGGCTATGAGGTTTCTTTAATCCATTCTTGTACAAAATTAGGGCCCTTATATTGAATGTTCACTCTATTCTTGTATTTAGTTAGTAGGAAGAACCATGCCACTGGTTCTGATTAGAATTAAAGCAATGCTAATTGAATGCCTCAATTCACCATATCTAACATTACATTGTCTCTAATTTATTACATTTTTTCAAGAGGTTTATTAATACTTGGAACTATTTCCCATTATCCATAGGATAAATTGTGTTAACTAAAAAACTCTTCTTCAATAATGTACTAAATGATATAGAATTATTTGCATTAGAAATATTCCCAACGGTTTGTTATAGTTATGCATTTTTAACAGGTTTTTGGACAAAAGTAACCCCATGGTGTGTGATTTATTATTTTTATAAAGAAATAACATGTGAAGTTGTATATAGGTCAAAATACCACGTGTTATGGATAACACAAGACAAATAATTGTTCCATAACATGTGCACATCTGGGCATATAGAAAAATGCACACATTATTTCTAACTCGAAATGGAAATGCTTTTTTATGGATTTTTTACATGATATTGATGTTAACACAATCACATGTATGATAACTACTAAATAAATGAGGTAACATAATCACATGTATGATGACTCTTCACTAAGGGCTTTCAAAACCAACACTAATTGATTATCAATACTTTATACTTGAATGCAAATAAATGGTCAATGTGCTAGAGGATTAATTTTCCCCTATGAAATTATTTTCTTATGCATTATATCCATTAAAAATATATTGACAAAATGAATGGAGTAGTAACATAGATACATTTTTTTATCAAATATTTGGCCCCAAATTTCTATTTTTAGATACATTCAAATGGATATGGATGTTACTTCAAAATAAAAAAATTCATCTTAAATCTAAGACACGGAAGTGATTTTGATCTAATCAATTAGAGTAAATTCCCATCACTTAAATATAAAGAAAGGAATTCCATTTCTAAAAAATTGATACAAACAAATCGATCTTTAATATCATCTTCCAAAAACTTATGTTGACAACATAACATAACTTTAAGGTACATGTAGTTCCTTCACTTTCCTTGAGTTCAAGTGATAATCCAACTAGTGATCCATGTACAATTTACTACCTAGAGATAATCTAACTAGTGATCCATGTACAAATTACTAACTAATGATAATCCAAGTAGTGATATCAAAAATCCAATACAATACATTTTCAATCCTTCTATCCATAAAATCGATCAAGTAATCGAAGTAAGCAAGCTAGAGACAAGAGAAAAGAAATGACACAATAGATTTATGTGGTAAAACCCCAAAGGGGAAACATCCACGGTATTTCATTTAATATTCTTATTGGTCATAAATATCCAATATTATAGGAGATGGAATCCTCACATCAGCATATCACATTTCATATTTCACCAACAATACCACACAAAACATCATTACATAAATTCCAACAATAACAACTTTTTATGTTCTAACCCTATAGTTAAAGAAAAGGTCATCAATCAATATTTTCCATTAAAATGAATTGTGATAGAAACACATTTTCAAGAATGGAATCATGATCTTCTATCCACAATTTCCATTTTCAATGCTTGGACATTTTCCTACTCTTCACTTGATTCAACTGCAATTGAGTTGCTTGACCAAATGACTATATTGGGCACATATAACATCTAGCTGGTAGTCTCGAAAAAGAGTATGGGAATTACATTTATTTATTTCTTTAAATAAATTCCCCCTTAAGAACATTGAATCCAAAACATATGTATTATTTGATGTATCTTTAAATTCTTGCATCAATGTGCTTTTCGACCTAGTGCATATCAATAAATAATAATGCACCTTTTCTGGATTATCTTTCGGTGCAAAGATAGAAAAGACATCTCCTTATCTAACAATATCAGAAAATTATCATAATACTTGTCAACAATAGCCACTTCATTTTAAAACTATGCATCAATGAAATTTGAAAATGCCAAGGCAATGGTTTCAATTCTGCATGTATCTATGGTTTGACGAATTTGTTGGTTTCATTTTGTAGACACACATCGATGTATTCCCCATTATGAATACATATAAGACGGAAGAAAGAGTACTTTCATTTATGAATTGAGTGTATATTTGTTACTTTTTCACTCCTAATGGAGTGCAAACCCCTTGTTCCAGGAATTGAAACACAAATATATGGAATTGATGTATAATCAACAATGCCCATTGCTATATCCTAGAAGTACCTTTTTGAGGAAAACAAAAAAATCATGAAAATCATATTTCACATAAATAAATACATTTTTTTCAATATATATCTAAAACGCACATAAAAATATCTAAACAAGCATAGTAAATGTAACTTTAGATTTATAAAATAAAGATTAAGTGTCAATGTAACATGTGTACCTTCTCAGATGAACTATCCTTTCATTGAATTCATGGATTAAATTTTGTTTGCACCAATTACCAACATCGAGTGAATTTACAAATCGAGAAGAAGAGTGACTCAATTGATATATTCTAAGTGCATTATTGGCTCCTTCATTTTTGTAGAGTACCACAAAAGGAGGAAGAGGAAAGGACCATAGAAGAAAGCATATGCGAGTGTTGTGGAATGATGCTAATGAGCGCAATTGTTTGGGACATGCCCAACAAGTATAAAAGGAAGCAGAAGATAAGTGGAAGAGAGAGATAGACAAAGGAAGAGAACAATGGGGAAGAGAGATGTGAACTATCTGAAGAAGAGCAGAGTAGTAGAAGACAAATATAATCAATACTATAGTAGAGGTTAATGTATCTGGGTATTGGGTTTTGATTATATCCTTTCTTGTGTCATAAAAGATAATTTCGTAGTGATTGTAAGGTCCTAGATCCATTATGTAATGGATTTTATCTACTATAATGAAAAAGGATTTTTGGACCAATCAATTTTCTGTCTATTATCTCTCATGTGTCTTCTCTTTAATTTCTTTAAGTAATTTACATGATAATTTTTGGATGCTCTGAGATAGATAATGTTGTGGCAGTTTAGATGAATATTGTTGCAATCTAAGTAATAAGAATTGTCACAAACCACATCCTTATAGTTAATCAATCCCTATCCTATGTCGGTCTTGGCTATGATTCAGGTGAGACCTTATCCTTCGGAGGATTGAAAATGTTAGCACACTAGACTATAGTAGTTCCTTTGTTGTTCCATGGGCAAGAACCCGGTCTCAATTTTGTGTCAACAAATTGTTTGGTTGTTGGGACTGGTTTTTAACATGACATTGTTAACTGTATGGATACCTATGTGATGACAAGTCAATTTCAGCTATGATGGAATAAGAAGCCTGGAAATTTTGCAACATACGAAGTCGAATTATGAGGGTGGGAAGTATCCAGGTTTAGATGATATCTTTTCTACGAAGGACCTCCACTGGACTAGTACAAAGTTATGTAGGTTGAACTTTCGGTAACCCTAGAACAATGGATACACAAACTTGAAAAATCACCTAAATATCACAAATGGCAAAGAAGGACTATATAGTGGACTCAAAAATACCTGATTAGATTGAATCACCTAGCCTCATTGCTTACCAGAGCTATTGATTTTTGGGTAGACAATACCCTCACTGATTAAATTATGGAATTTGCAGCTAAAAATAACCAATCAGTGTCTAAAGAAAAATAAAAACTTAGAAGAGGATCTGGGGATGGGATTTTGAGAAGAAGTTCCGTTGTGGATTAAGACCTGGATGGTTGAATTCAGTTTTCTTCCTCTAGACTAAATTAGAATGGAGGAGTAAAACCATCATGCACAAGGGGAAAATATGGGGTGATTCTACTCCATTGTGGAGGGTATAAGTATCGTCAATGGAGGGGGTTGATAGTAGATAATTTAGAGCTAAAAGAATGGAAAGAGGGGTGGAAACCTATGAATAATAGTGGAAGTGCAAATGAGAAAGGCACAAAGAAAAAGGGTGCAACTACAAAAATAAATAAAGAATGCAGAAAAGACTGAAAAATATCAAAGACAGTTGTGTCATATGAATCAAAGAGAGGAACTAACTATATCTAGACCAAGGAAAAGAGGGATATAATTGTCGAACAGTCCATTAATAGGAATCTAGGGAGAAGGCCCAAGTACTATGGAAAGTGGGCACCAAGTAGTGGAACACCAGATCATTCACCTAAAAAATCCCTAGACGTTGTTGCAGAACATCAAGAACTATCAGGACCTATGGAAAGAATAATTATCCCAGAAGATGAACCCCCCATTGTTAATGAAATACTTATTGGAAGCAATGAAAGTAGCACTCCTATGACTAACCCCATGGATCCCTTGAAAAATCTACTAACAAACTCTCAAAATTTTATTTTGCAAATACCTTCATATAGTCATATGAATAGAAATAAAAATAGTTTACAAAGAAGTTCATTAGCAGGAGGAAGTAGCAGTAATAGTACTAAAAAAATTAGTAGTAATAATGTAGTATAGACAAGACCCCAAGGATTTGTAATGGTAGGTGATCCAACTGTGACAATGGTTTCGGTACTAGCAAGGAATCCTCTAAAATGTCCAAAATTTTGGGGGAAAGGAGGATAAGATGACATAGCCAACAATGGTTCTTATGTGAAGCAATATGGAAAGTCAAAGTAACTAACACCAATATAAGTTAAGTTAGTTAAATTCCAGACAATTCTATGAGGAAGGGCCTTATAGTGGTATATTAAGTTACTTAAAACATGAGGAGAACCAACTCCTACCTTAGCACAGATAAAGAAACTATTCTTAGATGAATTTTCATAAGTCAACTTCGAGTAGCAGGGTATTACAGAATTAAGAGAAATATGACAAATGCATGGAGACTCTTCCTTGGCATATGCACAACATTTTAGGCATGTACTAACCAAAGTAACATTCTTGGTACATGAATCCCACCATTAGAAGTGGTTTATTTAATGTTTATTGTCATTAAAAAGGATACCTCTGTCACAGCAAGTCATAGACTCACCTAGAACTTCATTAGAAGTAATGAAGATTGAGGCCATGGCTAACTATTCGAACACTACTATGGTAGTAGATTCATCATTTTTTGGAGAACTAGCACTACTGCATAATAAACTGGAAGACATAAATAAAATAATTTAGGAAATAAATATACCAAAACCAAATTGACTGCAGATATGGTGTATTGGTTGCATGACAGAAGGACATAATGTTTCAGAATGCCCTAGGAGGAGAGGTGGAAAAATTCTTCCAGAAGGACCATTTAATGGAGAATCGTTTAATGTGGGCTTGAGTGGGATAGTTGCATAGGTTTCCATGAAAAACCCATTCCAATATGTAGGACAAATAACATACCCATAACATCCAAGTGCTTCTCCCAATCACTATTGTAAGATTCGAAAAACATTTAGTCCTCTACCACAACTCTACCCAATTATACAAAAATACTCCTCAGTCCTAAATACAGCATACTATGAATTTTGTGGATTCACTATACATAGAATTGACAAGTGTCGAGCCTTGGACGCTTTGACAGAGAGGCTAGACCAATCTATATATTGGGTAACATATCAACATCCAGAATTAGGGGTTGGGCATGGAAGAGGATTTGGTATTGGAAAAAAAATAAGGATGCACAAGCTCCATATAATGTTACAACTACAATGAGATTGGCCATCTTTACTGATACTTCCCATTTCCAAAAAGACTCTAGTGTACATACTTTCAGACGAACACCCACACCATGGAGGAATGTCCTGAATTGATTACAAAATGGAAGGATCCCGCAAGGAGACCAGATAACTTTATTAAATCTGAGCCATGAGAATATTGAAGTGCAGCAGTATTTGTTGTTACTCGAGTAAGCACAATATTTACATCAAATAAGTGACGACCAAATTCCCCAATGATTAGGAAGGATGCAAAAAATAAGACTAAGTATATTCTAGTCTAACATAAATATATCTATCAAGAGGTCGCAAATATGTTTGGTCAAATACCAACACCACCAACCCAAGATAAAGTAGGACCATATCACCAACAGAAGGACTGACACAAGAACTGGTAACATAGAATCAATTAATGAAAAAGCAAGGGACTTTGTTTTTATATGGTTCCACTTACTAAATTAAAGA
The DNA here is from genome assembly GCA_001517045.1 of Pseudotsuga menziesii. Lineage (NCBI taxonomy): Eukaryota > Viridiplantae > Streptophyta > Pinopsida > Pinales > Pinaceae > Pseudotsuga > Pseudotsuga menziesii. The sequence continues at coordinate 175,163 of LPNX010547317.1, read as the reverse complement.
TATTATAGAATATAAGAATGCCACTTGGAATTTGCACAGATAACTTTGAAACTTAAAAGACATTGCAGAAATTGATGACAATATATGTGCCCTGCTACTGGAAAGAAACTTGCAGTTGGTGCGACAAAGGATAAGGAAGAGGACCCATCAATATTTCCATATAGATGCATAAGTACATGGTTATAATATTAAGAATGTGATGTTGGATCTAGGTTTTTATGTAAACATATCGTTGATGTATTTATAACTTTGGAAGATATTCTAATGTGTATTATCATTGTATGTTGTTGTACCCCCATTGGGGATGTGCTTACCCCCTTGCGGGATGTCTTAATTGTGTTTAGACCTTGAGGTACAACCCCTATTGTAATTCGGGGCGATAGTCCCTAGTGTAACATCATGTAACGTGTATTTGGAGCCTCTCTGGGAGAATTCGGACTTGTTAGGGAATACATGTGGGCCCCACTCTTATGTTTGTTCAGTGACTTGAAAGCATATAAATAGGGAGGAACTGTCAAACCCCCAAATTTTCCGAAAAATTTAAAATTTTTAAAATGCATATAAATTAGTTATATGTTACCAAATTCATTATCTGAATTATTTGTTGGTTATATTAGCGATAGAACAGTTCTTTTCAGTTTACTGACTTTGTTTCTTTTTGCGACCACAAGGTGAGACTGTCATGCAAAACTGGGCTTACTTAGCTTTCAAGCTAACGCAGAGAGTTTTTCCTGTTCTTACAGACTACAGGTAAGAAGCTTTGGGCACTGCTTGATGTAAATTTCTAAAGCATTTGATATAAGATCGTCGCTAACAGTGAACTCAATAAAGAAATAGATACTAAACAAAATTCAAGGTGATCAAGGTATAATCAATTCACTGTCTCTTTTTTTTTAGATTCTTAAGGGATAAGTTTTAGTTTATCAGTAATGGTTGCAACCGTTTTCTTTCTAGTAACCATAATACTATAGTCCTTAAAAGCTTACAGAACTGTTTCACATCTACCATGGTTGTCAATTGTAAAATAAAATGCTTTAAATAATTCTTTACACTTAACAAGTCTAAGGTTTATCTTTGAATCTGCATTCTATCCTCCTTTACCATTTGGCCTCCTTATCTCCTTTGCATGCATAAAATATACTTGGTTAAATAATAACTCTTCTTTTGTTAATTTACAATTACTAGAATAATAGAGTAGATACTTGTGAGTAAGATTCTCACTAAGAGAATAACATTATTACTCTCCTCTTAAGTCATACTTTATAAGACTCTTGTCATTTTTGTGATTATAAACGTTTGATGGTAACGTTGTCGTAAAAAAAAGGGGTATGCAAAGAGCTTAAGTTAAGATATAGCAAAAGCTACACTTTGTTTTATAAACCATAATTATATTTATAAGGGTTGTATGATTCCCCACGACCTCGATGATTACTAACAAAGTTTTCAGTGATAAATAATTAGGTTCCCATACTACGTGCATGGTGGATTAAAGTGAAAATTTGGATAAGTTAAAATGATTGGAAATCATTTTTTGGAAATACTGGATTGCTAGGACTATACAAATTTTACCCACAGCGTGTAAATTTTTACGTTGTAACGTGGAAATTCCTTATCCATGCACTCTACTGTTAAAAGGGCCGCAGTCAAACCCTAACTTCACCATTCTTTCGTCACCTTCGGGAATCCTTCACTCTGCTACGATAATTCCCAAGCACTGTCGTTACCTTTCCCTGTGACAGCCTCCCAAATGATATTCCTCCTTGAATGTTCGTCCACTACCTATAGAAGGGTGCTGTTGTAAAAATATCCGGTGCTTTACGAAGCTTATTGATAAATTTATCAGGGTTTTCTCCCTCGCCGTTCCCTTGTCTAGAACCCTCGTCTGTAAACAAATTTCTCCTCCATGAGTGCTGAATTCTTGTTCTTCGGGAATGCATTTGGATGTTTTCTACACTGTTAACCCTATTCTCCCTTTCTGCAGAAGGCTTTCCTTCTTGCGTTGGTGGTTGTTACACAGTTCAATGGTGGTCACACCTCATTACAAAATAGGTAAGAGGACT
>LPNX010547317.1:89660-173048 GCA_001517045.1 Pseudotsuga menziesii | reverse complement strand
GCAGTGTGGGTACTCGTTGGATGCGGAATCAAATTCCGCATCCAACGAGCTCTCCCGATCGAAATTTGAGTAAAAACACAATGAGATATGTCGAAAATATAAACAAAAAAGGTAGTTTTTTTTAATGACAAATATGTCAATTCAACCATTATGGTTGACTTATTTTATTGAAATTCTATTGGTTCTTGAATTCCAACTCACAAAAACTTATTTTGGCACGTTTTCTTATAAGGCCCATTTTAGACCCCAAATTTCCTCTAATGAGTCCTTCTTCTATTCGCTATCTTGTTTAGAATAAATAATAAAAATTCATTTTGAAACAGGTTTTAATGTGAAACTCTTCTTGTTACAGGTCGGTTCTTTTCTCTGCTTAGCTGTGCGAGGTTGCGACAGCAGTACTGGATTTACAGGTAAGCCTGGTTTTTTACCATGGTCGTTCCTCTTTGCTTCGTCCATTTGGAAGAAAAATGGTTGCGTCGTCAAGAACTGTCACCCTTGGGGTTTCAATTTACCTGTTACTTAGTTTTGTTGTTATTCTAGTAGTTGATGGGGCCCTTAAGCTGTACGAGGGTGCTCCGGCTCCAGCCGTAACTGTATATTAATTCTATTTTAAGAACTTGTAAAAGCCGTGGGCTTTGAGTAGTCTTTTAGACTCTTTGTTTAGCTTTACTGTGTAAATGCTAAGGCCAAGAGATAACTTGGAAAAAGGGGCTTGAAACCCTCGATTTCATACTTCTGTTAGTGTTTTGTATTTACAGGGTTTAAACCCTAACTTAAAACATGAGTTGTTAATACAGCCTTTTCAATTATCTTGTGCTTACAGTACATTACTGCAATTTATTTAATTCCTTTTTTTTACTTGTATTATAATAATAATGTTTAAGCTCAGCCGTAAGAGAAATATTTACATGATCTTTGAAATTTATCTTGGGTTAATAATATACCTCTGTAAATTATATTATTTAAGTTGTAATAATTGAATTAGCTCGATAGGTCGAGCATACTGTAACTCTGTTGATTTAATTCATATTTATTGTGGAGTACTTAAGTAACTAACAGTTACTTCCTTTTTAAGTACATAAATTATAATTGATCTCGTGTTACTAAGAGTGACTAGATCACCCATATTACTGTTCCTGTACTTAGTATTTTAACTTGCATATTTTTCCCATACAGTACATATAATAGAAAGAATATACTATAAGCATATTATATTACCTATAAGTACTATTGTTCCTATTATTATTGATACTTAGTTTATTTTATTCGAAAGAGTTGAAATTGTTGTTATATAGCTGTTACCCTACAACTTATAATGAATTTATATTTTAATACAGTAATTCAGGTATCTGTCATAAATAGCTTTTGAGTACAGAGTTCTATTCTAGTTACTGTTGATATTATAATATAAAACATTGCTTCATCTATATATGTATAAAGTCGTGCTTATCATTTTACATTTATTAACTTTATTCTCTGCTAGTTATAATCATAAAATAAATTATTATGTTCTTACATTTTCTATACTAAGTACCTTATACCTTATAGAAACACTCTCTGTGTTCTATATTGTCTCGTTTATATGACAAGCTAAAGATTATAAATTTATCCATAAAAGAACTAATCTAATTACTACATAGTTAATATCTTACACAGTTAATATTTTGAGAAGTATAAGTTAACAGTTATACAATTTTGTTTATGCTCAACTAATTAGAACAGAATTTGAATGAATAACTTATAATATTTTTTTTTGTTTTACAAATGAACCTTGTTACTAGCTTTATAACCTGTAGGAGTAAATCGATATTCTAGCTATTCTTCCTTTCCATTTAATTCTTATGTAAACAGTGATTAAGACTGGAAGGAAGTAAACTGTAAAGCTATGAAGCAGATAGGTTACTGAAAGTAACTAAAGTAACAAGAACTACCTTCTCTACTGATACACACTATTATCAGTAAACAAATTCAATTTATTTCTCTGTTTCTAAAGGACTTGACAGTTTTCTGTTCAGATTAATGCTACTCCTGATACCAAGATAATTCTTCTGAAAAACAACACAAAGAAACTACTCTATAATTATACTAACATTCTATTCTATGTTTTCATCATACTATATTTATTTGTAAATTCACCCCTATGCTGGAGTACGGTCTGGTCACTCCAAATGAGGAAAAACATAGGCGGGGTTTTAATTCTCATCAAAAAGATTTCGTTACTGAATGAACTAAGAACACTTCATTACTAATTCATCTAAATCTTTATATCCTAAACTACAAATCTAACATTCAATCATACACAGATATTAAAACAAAGATTGATAGATGGCAGAACCTGTTCTAGAACTTGGACAACAACAGCAATGGGAGGTCGTTCCTCCCTACCAATTACTAGAGAGTGCTCAAACAGCGACTCCTCAGGACCCCCGAGCTTGCTCTGGTCTCCCTGGATGGAACTAGGTGCATCAATATTCAAATACCAGTCTTCAGACTCAATACCAAATCTGAACTTATCAGTAAGTTCTCCCAGCTAACCAGCTGTAACAGACCAAGTTACTGCAAACTTTCTCTCAACACACCTTCCTTACTGTTTTCCCTTTTCCCCAATGAATTTCCTGAATAACATTCCTTCTGAATGATACTTCTCTGGAAAATATCTGAGCACCTCAGCTCTATTCATTGGGTACTTTTAAAATATTGCCTAGGTCTTTTTGGGTTAGTTGTCATTTATTGAGCCACCTGCTCTGATCCCACTTTCTTGGGGGATCATGACCCCAAATATAGGGAAGTTGCCAGCTGCAACTTAGGAAGTGTTTAAGGACGCTGCCACTTGTCTTTTGCCCTCCACCTAGTTCCATCCACCAGTTTGACCAGTAACCTCTTATTAACAGCTCTCCCATGCTGTTGTCTCCACTTTTTAATTTATTAATAATAAAATATTCATAATTACATTCCACTTCTTTTGACTCTGCTGAGTCATCAGTTCCTACTTTAGCATTAAATTTAACATAATGTCTCAGGAATATAATTAAAAAAATTAACATTATTTTACAAAATTGGGGTATCTGACAAGCATTCTTCCTCATTTATACACACCACACACTCTCAATTTCGCATGAGAGAGAGAGAGAGAGAGAAGGGAGGAGAGAGATATAGTTGTTGAATACTTCATATTACTTCGTTTGATCATCTTACTATTTTGAAGAAGTTTGTGGTGTTTTCTCCTTTGTGGTTTCTCTAGTGAAAATATATGTGTCTTGTGTATAGTTTATATCTTATGCATCTTGTTGTACTTGTTATTCTTTCAGAAAAAGATCCCAGATAATCTAATCAAATCTAAAGAAAAACTAACATGGTATCATAGCCTATCTGAAAGAAGGCACTGTGTAGCTATGGAAACTAGGGCTTCATAGTTCAAGGTGTTCTCTCCACATATCATCAAGAAAATAGGGCTATGCTAAATCGCCTCAGTAGGGCACATATTTTGGTGGAGATAATTTCTGAATTGGAGAAGTTTCACTTTTTACCCTATCACTAGTGTCACGAGGAACTAGGGCATCAAATTTTGGAGGCTTCCCACTTCATTTTTCAAAAAGTGACCTAGATGATAAACTCACCTCAAGGAGGTACATCTTTCTATCCAAATAGAATTCCCAAACTCCAAGTTTGGAAAATTGGGGTTTCTCTGACAAGCACTAGGTCAACCAGCTCTGGAACCAGGTGGGACACCTCAAATAGGTAAGATATAAATCTTTGTTATTTCCAATTGAGGTTATCATTTGAAAAAGATGACTTGTCATACTCCGCTTCAAGACAATCTTAGAGGGGATGAAAACTTTCGAGTATGGAAGTACAAAATCTCCCTTATCCTTGAAGAGAATGATTTGGATCAGTTCATCAATGGAGAAGTCCTAGAACCAGAGGGATATGAGGCTAAGGATGCTCATAAGAGAAGCATGGATAAGGATAAGATAATCATTGCAGATTATATTAAGGATCACCTCATCCCCCATGTGTATTCATTCAGGACACCGAAAGAAGTGTATGATGCTTTGACAAAGATGTCTGAGGAAATAACATAACCAGAAGATGACTTTGAGGAAAAAGTTGAATAATGTGAAGATACAAAAGTTCGGTACTATACAGTCTTACTTCACAACGGTTGCTCAAATCAAAGAAACACTTGAAGAGGCTGAATAAAATGTCGAAGAAGGATAAATTGTAATGACTACCTTGAATGGTCTCCCTAAATCATGGGACTCATTCATTCAAGGAATGTGTGAAAGAAGGAGGTTGATCTCTTTCAGCAGAATTCGACAAAAATATTCACAAGAATAAGCTAGACTTATGACAAGAGAATAAAAGATGGGAGAAATTGACGATCAAACTCTCACAGTTCACACAAGGAATAAATTCAAGAAGAAGGAAAAGAAGGATAACTTTCATCACAACAAGAAGAAGGACAAGAAATTGAAGAATACCAAAATAGATACTTCAGATGTTCGATGCTATACTTGTGATGAAAAGGGACACTTTTCAAGATGATTTCCCATCAGGAAAAGGAGACACCATGCTCATTTTTTCGAAGATGATGAACCAACCCAAAAAAGATTCAAACGGGAGAAGGATGATTTGGATGAAGAGTATGTATTAACTACAGCACTTACAGACACTCTCTCACATGAAGAGAAGTGATTGGAATCATTCGTTAATATATCTGAACATGACTCACCTTACAAGGTGAAACTTTGGGATGACTATGAATACCCCATAAAATGGATTGGATAATATTCGTACAAGCTTGACTCCAGGAAATATTTAAAGATGAAGGATGTGCTATATGTGGGCCAGGATTGAACAAGAATCTTCTCTCCATTTTTGTAGTATATGAAAAAGGGATTAGGGTTTCTTTCGTCGATGTCCAAGTTTTGATGTGGCCCACAGGAAATAAAATAGAGGATGAAACAGTGATTGTGGAAGAAGTCGAAGGCTTGTACAAACTGAAGGGACAGACTAAATAAGAACTAGTTCATGAGTCGATTGAACCAAGTGAAATATGGAACAAAAATATTGCACATGTGCACTATGGGGCACTACCGATGGCAAGAAAAGAAGTATCAGGACTTTTAGAGATCCAGGAAAAGCATGAAAGCATTTTAAAAGGATGTGCACAAGGAAAGAATGCGAAGAAGACATTTCCCAGCAGTGAGATAAAGACTAAATGAATACTAGAGATAGTACACTCGGATGTATGCAAAGCTATGTCCTCCAATTCAGTAAATGGGTATGTTTACTATGTTTCCTTTATATATTATTTCTCACATAAGACTTGGATATATTTCTTGTAAGGGAAAAGTGAAGTTTTCAGTCAGTTCAAGGCATATATCTCCTTGGTCTAGAACTAGACATATAGGAAGATCAAGACTCTATGGTAAGATAATGGAGGAGAGTTCACTTTGAAAGAACTCAAGGAAATCTGCAGAGATTCTGGTATTAAGAGGGAGTTGAGCACTTCATATAATCCTTAGCAAAATGGGGTTGTAGAATGAAAGAACTAAACCATCATGGAGCTAGCAAGAGCTATGATGCATGATCAGGATCTTCCTATGTTCCTTTATATGCCTTTGGGAGGAAGAAGCAAGAACAACTATGTATGTACAGAACTGTACTCCTCATCGAGTACTTGACAATAAGACTCCTTAAGATACTTTCTTAGGAGAGAAACCAGAATTCATCCATCTAAGAATATTTGGTTTCCTGGTGTACATACATATCCCAAAGGAGAAAAGGACCAATCTTGATCCTTCTTTAAGGAAGGGTATATTTGTAGGATATAGTAATACATCAAAGGCCTACCAAATATACTTCCCAAGATTCAAGAAAATCGACATCGGTAGAGATGTAAACTTTGATGAAGACTCGACATACTTTAGATTTTAGGAGGACACCCATCCAGGAGGTCGAGGAACCTAAAGAGACAAGAGGCTAAGATATGGAAATTGGAGAAGCAATTCCATAGGACCATGAATATCATGACATGACAGAACCACAAGAGCCAGTGGAGGCATTCCTTGATAAGGACTCCCACAAGAGGAAACCAGCATGGGCACGGGAGCTCTTACGAGAAGCTGAAAGATATGGTGCTCCAGAGAGAATACATAGAGAGAGAAAGAGGGAAAATACCTCCAATAGATATGTATCCCTACTATGTGAAATCATTGATAGAGAACATTCCTCCTATGAAGAGGATTTAGAAAAGAAATAATGGAAGGATGCAATGATCGAGGAATATCAGTCGATCACGAAGAATGATGTCTGGGATATTGTTATGAGACCGGAGAAGAAGTATGTCATGAATTCGAAATGGATATATAATATCAAGCATGCTACAGATGGAAGCATCGAGAAATATAAAGAAATATTCATAGCACGAGACTTCTCACATAAAGAATGCATAGTCTACAAAGAGACATTTGCACCCGTGGAAAGGTACACTTCCATTACGACCATACTTGCTTTGGAAGAAGTTATGAAATGGAAAGTATACCAGATGGATGTCAAGAAAAATTTCTTGAATGGTGTAGTCAAGAAGGAAGCATACATGGAACAACCAATGGGATTCGAGACACATGATAGGAAGGACCATGTGTGAAAATTAAAGAAGGCCTTGTATACATTGAAAAACGCACCGAGAAAATGGTATGGAAAGATGGATAGATTCCTGATGATCTCAAGATTTATGAAGACTAAAGAATATTCCAACCTCTAATTCAAGGTGGAAGATGGAATACCAATGATACTCCTGCTATATGTCGATGACTTGTTTCTAATAGGTGAAGAGGAACTCATTACATATGAAAAGAGGATACTTGCTATAGAGTTAGAGATGAAATACCTAGGTATGATGCACTACTTCTTAGGCATGGAGGTGTGGTAGAGTGCAGATGGGATCTTCCTTGGTTAAGGAAAATATGCAGTGGATATCCTGAAGAGATTCGAAATGATGGACTGCAAGGAAATGGCCACACTCATGGCATTTAATTTGAAGCTTCTAAGTGATTCTTTATACGAGAAGTTTGATGCCATGATGTATCGTCAGATGATTAGCTCATTGATGTATTTGACCAATACAAGACCAGACATATGCTTTGCAGTGAGCAACCTGATCTAGTTCTTGATGGACTCAAGACATGTTCACCTGATAGTTGCAAAGCATATATTGAGGTACCTAAAAGGTACAGTGGATTATGGGCTCAAATATGATGCAAATCAGAAGATTAACCTACATGGTTATGTTGATTCGGATTGGGCAGGTAGTGCCACTGAAAGGAAGAGCACCTTAGGTTTCTTTTTTAGTTTGGGATCTTGAATGATCTCCTAGTTCATCAGGAAGCAATCATGTGTGGCGTTGAGTACAGTCGAGGAAGAGTATGTTGTCGCTAGCTCGACTAGTTGCGAGACAATGAGGCTTCGAAAGATAATGTCTGACTTGTTTGATCTCTAGTTGGATGTGAATTATATATTCTACAATAATTAGATTTGCGTGAAGATATCATAAAACCCATTGTTCCATGACAAGTCAAAACACATCGAGAGCAAGTTCCACTATATCAAGGAATATGATGCAGAGAGGAGTAGTGAAGCTCCAATACGTGGAAACAGAGGAGCAGATAGTTGATGTATTAAACAATCATCTTGCGAGAGTGAAGTTTGAGTAATTCAGAGAAATACTTGGTGTGATCTAGATCAAGATCCCTCGAAAGAGGGAGTGATGTGTTTTAGCATAGCTAGATAGACAGGTTGTCTAAGCGTAGCATCCTGGTGAAGCTCGTAGGTTTCTCATACATAATAAGTCCTATAGGTTATACTTGGATAAGTATTGGTGAATATCGTAAGTTATCCATGGATGTAATCAGTCCTGATGTGTTCTATGCTAGAAATAGTTGATGCATAATATCTCACATGGAAAATGTGACAGGTTGTCTGAGTGGGAAAAATCAGGGTGCAGCAGGATGCTTGGACGTAATCAGTACTATAGTTTGTCCTCGAATGTAATCCATCCTAACGAAGCTCGTAGGTTATCCTTGGATGTAATCCATCATGTGACATGTTATTCAAGTGTAAAATGAGACATGTCATGGTACACATGTTACTCGAATGTAATATTCCATGTGGGTTGTCCAAGTGTAAAATGAGACCTTGCGTGGCACGGGGGTTACTTGGATGTAATACACGCCAAAGGTTTTTTGAATGTAAAAGATCCTAGAAGCATGTTGTTCAGATGTAATAAGTCCCTGAGTTTTACCAAAGAGTGTAAAATGTATTGATGTAGCAATTTGTTGGGCCGTAATCCATCCTTACATACATATCCATATATGTGTGTTCCCATGTTGATATGATAAGGTCATGAAGCATGAGAGGTGCACCTAGGCGGTTCTACTGATAGAACACAGGTTGATCATATAGAGATGTAACATACTGAGTGTGCTCATATGAAATTTTCACATAGTAGAAGCTGCAAGTTATCTTAATGACATGAAAATTATCATGACTTGCTACTATGGTGAAAGAACACAGGTTGTCTACATCTAAAGCTTTGTTCTTTGTCTTGATTTCTGTAGGGTGAAAGAGATGATTTGGATACAACAAGAAGAAGGTATAAGATGTAGGTTATTGTTGTGGCATTGTAAATAAGGTCCTAGACAATTCCTACGTGACTAATTGCTCGAGATGTGATGAAGACCTGGCAGAGGACTAGGCCTACATCTAGCTTGAAAAAGGTTGGATCTGTAGAAACTTCTGATGACAGATAGTATGGTATGATGATCAAATAATAAGATGATGATGGCAGCAGCTATGATTATGACTCTATGACTCTGTGATGATGACTGTACGATAAATACTTGACTAGATGTGTTGATGACTATTAAGAGAGAGAATACCTTCCTCGTTAAGAGGGAGTGTTGATGTATTTGTAACTTCAGAAGATATTTTGATGTGTATTATCATTGCATGTTATTGTACCCCCATTGGGGATGTGTTTTCCCCTTGCAGGATGTCTTAATTGTGTCTAGACCTTGAGGTACAACCTTCATTATAATCCGGGGCAATAGTCCCCAATGTAACATCATGTAATGTGTATTTGGAGCCTCTATGGGAGAAGTCATCCCTGTTAGGGAAGACATGTGGGCCCCAATCTTATGTTTGGTCAATGACTTGAAAGGGTATAATAAGGAGGAGCTCTCTTTCATTTATACACACCACACACTCTCAAGTTCCCATGAGAGAGAGAGAGAGAGACAAAAGGGAGAAAATATGGATAGTTGTTGAATACTTCTTATTAATTATTTTGGTCATCTTACTATTCTGAAGAAGGTTGCGGTGTTTTATCCTTAATGGTTTCCCCAATGAAAATATTTGTGTCTCGTATATATTTTATATCTTATGAATCTTGTTGTAATTGTTATTATTTTTAGATAAAGATCCTAGATAAAATAATCAAATGTAAAGAAAAACTAACACATCCTTACAAATAAATCATGGGAAGCAACGGGCTCTCCACCTCTTGTCTACTCTCCCATTCAGTTGAGGATGGAAAATCAATATCTCATTTTCCCCATTGGTCCGCTAGAAAATGTTGAAGTTGATCTAGGAGATGTCAAAACCACTACTAATTTTGAAGGCATAAAGATCATGGGTGGAATGGATCCCTACCCAACACTACTTAGAATCGAATGGGCCTATGATAACTATGGAATGATTTATTTGAAAAATAGAAAAATAAATTTTTAGGCTAATGGCATGAAGGTAAAATTTAATACCCCGTGTTTTAAGCCCCAAACATATGTAATTTTTAATTGTTTATTATTGTGGCACGGGGTGCCAGAAAAATGGTCTTTAAGGACCTATAGACATTATTATTATTTTGTAAATAATTAATCAATGAAAACAATTGACATGTCAACGATCACTGAAAGAGTATGGGAGGCCTAGATCCATAATGTGATGAGGAACGGGGACATCCCTAGTACTTTAGAACTTTTTTGGTTGATCTTGATCGATATTTATGTCTTGGTGGTTTTATTAGTTGATGATCACCCAAAAATTGTACAACAGACCCAACTTTTGATTATTTTAGCCTATGTTGGAACTATTGATCCTAATTCATGGTTTAGTGGGCCTTATTGGTGTTTGGGTGGGTACCACTATTTTATTGAGCCCTTTTGGTGTTTTTGTAACTTCTTTGTGGAGGTTACACTTGGTTTTGTAACTCCCATGTGAACAAGTTTTCCCTCACTGGATATTTGTATCCTTAATACCTCAAAAGTTGTGTAAATAATTATGCAACTCCTTGTGCAAATACTTGTGTAAATCCATGTGTAACTCTTATGTAAATTCTTGTGTAAATCCTTGTGTAACCCCCCCTTTTCTATTTTTGGAATATTCATTGGCTTGTGTGACACCTCACCTCACTAATTTTGATTCCTCTTCATAGATGATGTGTCCACACATGAATTTGAGTGGGGTGGAATGGCTTTGAGTCAATCTCCTTGAATTTGAATTGTTTGGGTTGGATTAGGTTAACCTCTTGTGGTTGAATTGCCCCCTTTGGACTGACTCAAGTTGGCTTACCTTGGTTTGGTTTCACCCCATTGAGTTAGAATTACCTCCTTTGGTCTATAAATCCATGTTTGATATCCTTGGTTTGGGGGTTATTTTTCATGGTTCTTTTGAATGGTTGTTGATTATGGTGGTTCATACCTTTGATGGAGAGATCTTGGGAAACCATGAATGCTCTGCTATATGAATGAACCTTATTCTTGAATAACTGTGATCTTGTATGGTACTTGTGGTAATCCAAGAAAACTCTGGTGTAGTTCCTTTGTTTCCACTACTTGGTTTTTTCCCATACCTGCACATAAATCTTGATGGTGAATGGCAATATCTCGATGGCCTAGGGGGTCTGGATTACCATTGCACCCGGTAGTGGGGTGGAAGAGGAAGTATGTGGTGAGGAATAGAGTTTTGGCTTATAAAAATAATACTTGAGATATTCTTAAGTGCACCTCTATTTTGGATCGGTGGCCTCATCTTAGGGGTGGCTTGTCAAAGTGATACATGGCTTGGCAGTGCCAAAGGTTGGGTGGAATGTGGTTCGAATGATGCCAGTTTCACATTGATAAGAAACGTGATTTATTTCATGTTTATTTAATTTAATTGGATATGATCTTATTTATTTATGGATGCACATGAAATTTTTGATGAAATGTATGAGTTATTTTTGGAAAAAAATTCTCACAAATTCAATCTATTTATGCAAGTAAATTTTATGAAGTAATTGGAAATAGTTTTGGGGATTATGTGCGCAAATTGTTTGAGGAAATAATTATTTGGTAACTTTGCTAAAGAACTAATATCTATTCCCATATTAATTATATAATGTGTATTTTGATGGTAAATTAACCTTGGAATGGTTTAATACACTTCTCTTTGATTCGTATACATTTTATTAAGAAACTAGGTATTCGATCAAACTATTTGGCATAGTTTGGAGAATGGGAACATGAAGTGTTTGTAAAAATGATTGAGTGTTAATTTAATTATTATGTATGATAAATAATATTGAATTTCTTGGTAGTGTTGAGGAAATGTCTACCGAAATTCTAGATCAATTTCCAATTTCTAGATCCTTCAATGGAATTGTTATGAGTAGATTTGTGAATTTTAATATGAAGTGTTTGGCATAATTTTTGAAATATATATACATATTTTATGAATTATAAAACATATTATTTATATTTGTAATTTCATTTTAATTATTCTATGAGATTTGGATTTAATTACTCTAACAATTCCTAGGATTACTAATCAATTCGGATGAGTAGAATTAACTAGTTTTGTGATTTGTTTAATGGACTGTATATGGGTGGAAATATAAATCCATATGTCTGTATGTGACCCCTGATATGATTTCCATGAGCTAAAATATCCATATATTTATCTGTATTTTGAATTTGGGGAATTAAATTAGAAACTAGGTACATTGTGGTGAAATTGGTAAATAGTTTTTGGAGTCGAATCTTTGTTTTGGTAAAAGATGAATGTATATCCATATGCTCTATTATTGGTGATTTAATTTTTCAATGGAATTCTACTTTCCATATCTATACATTCACCTATGTGTTCCTCAGAACTCAGTACGATTGGTTTAATTGAATTCCTGGCAATGTTTATTAACTAGTTGTATTGATTGAACTTGAAATATTCTTCATTTATGTACTCAGATCATATCTGCAAAAGTACTTTATTTTGTTGTATGTGAATGCTTAAATATGTGTATAATGGATTTAGGTTCACTTTTTGGTTCATTGGCATGGTTTTGTGTCGAATTTGTGCAAGACTAGTTGTTAGTATTGAACTACTAGTTAACTAGTTCTTGTGGAATCGTTTTCATAATTACTATGTTTAATTAATTGGAAAATGGTAATTAGGCTTGATTTACATGTTATCATGTATTTATTAACCTTTGGACTTGATAAAAAATGGTTAATTGATAAACAATGGTTAAGTGATAAACAAATGAAATTATATTAAGTATCGTTAATTGTGCTCTAAGTGTCGTTAAGTATCGCAATCAAAACACTAATTACTAGTTAATCGTGATTAAGAGTAAATAGACTTTAGAGGTGGAATTTATATATGAATTGGATTGGAATGGATATGTGATGTTTCTATAATGTGTTAGTAATCATTCTCAACCCTTGTATTATATGTTGGAATAGTTATTGCATTTAATTTAATTTATTGGTAATTAAAGGGACTTTGTCATGATTAAATCCTGGAAAATGAAATTTAATATTTGTTTAACTAATCCATTGTGCTAAAATTATATGATTATCCCTAAATATATATTGATATGTCCCTATGACACTTTGATATCCCCAAGGGACATAACATAAAACAACCTATAGATCCACACCAAGTTCCACAATACACAAAGCCAATCAAAGAAACATGGAACAAGACAACATGGATAACATATATTGTTTAACAGTAGGGAAAAGGATGGTTATGTAAATTTAATGACAGAGGGATCAATAAGCTGGAGGAAAATTCAGTCCTTTGACAACAATGTTGAAAAGTATTGAGACAATTTGAAAAATGAGAGACATGAGATCTCATCAATACATTACGCAATTATGAAATTAGTTCGCTGGATTGGAGTAGAAGTGCATGATTCATCGAGATATGATGAAACAAATATCCTAGACCAGTTACTTCGACAAATGGAATTAGTCCCAAGGAATACCACATGTGTGTCTCATGTGTCATGCTCAAAGGGAATCTCGCAAGATGGTGGGTGACACACAAATATGACCTACCTAATTAAGGAACAACTCAACTGACACTAATAATCAGGTTCAATCTATGCATGCATTCTAACAGGGTGAAAGAAATATGTATGGGAGATACCAATACCTACCAGCACATTGACCTATGTAAGCACTAGTGGGAATAATATGGACTACAACCAGAATTTTTGGTTCATCAATTATTTCACGAGCTTGGTCATATCCTGAAAACTTGGTACCTATATGAAGGAACAAGGTGGCAGAACAAATGATAGAAGATGATGCATGAAAAAATCCATCAAGACTTATCTTTTTTAGGAACCGGTTATATGATGATGGAAGCATTATCATCTATTAAGGAAGAATTATTCAAACACAAGTTGAACAACGTAGGACACTCATATGTTTGTCCTATGCACCAATACTTGGAAAATCTAAAATCTATGATTCCCGAAGTAATATTCCCTCTTTGTTGGAAAAAGGATCACAATGAGAAATACAACCTGAATGAGCTAGAGCATTTGCGACACTTATCCTTCAAGGAGTCGAAAGGATTCTAAGAAATAAGACAAACAAAACCTGAAGAGACTAGATAAATCTATGTGCAAACCTATGAGAAATATATGAATCTACAAAAAGTCAACATCAGTAATAACAATAAACCAAATATGGAATCCATCAAGGATTACTGGAACGAGCAAACAATATATGAGATTCCATCATTATTGAAAGAATATGGTGATCTATTTTTGCAAATATTTATAGAACTCAAAGGGATTCATGGAAATCTAAGCGAAATGAATATAGCGTTAAAACTAGATTACGAACCAGTTAAGCATCGACTATATATATTGAATGCCCGAGTTAAGCAAAAAGGAAAAAGGAGATTAACTTAATGTTAAACATAAGGGATTTTTTTTTCTAGAAGATGAATTCTACTGGATCAGTCCTATTATCATTCAAAGAAAGAAATATATATAAGACATTAGATTATGCATTGAATTTTGCAACTTGAATTCTTCATGTTTCCATGACCCATTCCCGACATCGTTAAGTGATGAAGTGCTAAACCAAGTAACAGGAAATTAGGCATACTCATTGACTGATAGATTCTTGGGCTACCACCAAGTTAGGATTACTGAGGAAGATAAGAAGAATACCACATTCACTACATAATAGGGATCATTTGTTTATAATGTGATGCCATTTGGGTTGAAAAATGAACCAACCATTTTCTCAAGGATAGTGATCGCAGTTTTTCACTAATTCTCTCATAAGTTCTTGGAAATCTATCTAAATGATTAGATGATCTACTTCATTCTCAAAGACCATATTGCACTTCATCAAATTATCTTGGATCATTTCAGAAAAATGGGAATTTCTTTGAACTTGCGTAACTCCATCTATTGTGTTCCTTTTGGAGACTTGTTGGACCATATCATTTGCAAAGATGGAGGTAGATCCTGTGAAAATTGCAGCAATTATGAACCTGCAGGCCCCAACGTCAATAAAATAGATGCAATCTAACTTGGTTCATACTGGGTACTATAGAAGGTTCATTCACAAGTATGCATTTAGAACAATTGTTGAAGAATATTGAAACTTTCAAGTGGAATGAATATTGTGAAAAAGGCTTTGCCACAATAAAAGAGAAAATGGTAAATGCGTCAATCCTAGTTTTTCTTAATTGGAAAAAGGAATTCCATGTACATATGAATTCATATAGGATTGTTCTTGGTGCTATATTGTCCCATCTAGGAGAAGGAGAGATGGATCATCTATTTTATTTCACTAGTAGAAATTTATCACAAGTAGAGTGCACCTATACAACAACAAAGAAAGAAGGATTGGTTATGAATTATGCATTAAAGAAGTTTCAACACTAGTTATTGGGAGGACACTTCAAGTTTTTCATGGATCACTTCACTCTTAAGTATTTGGTAAATAAGTCAGTGCTGGAAGTTTGAATCTATAGGACACTACTTTTTTTCCAAGAAATATCCTTCAAATTTATAGTTAATCCTCGAAAACATAACCATGGACCTAATCATCTATCACGAATAGAATTTGGTGAAGCTATTTGACGTACGAATGACCAACCACTAGATGCAACATTATTTAGGGTGGAATTTGTTCCAAACCATCTATAGAAGATCGCATTGTTTCTCACCATAAGATAGTCCCTAGTTGATTATTCAACAACACAAAAATGTCACTTGGTTGTAAGAGTTGTGGAATATCAATTAATTGCGGGACAATTATACAAGTTGGGAATAAATGGTATCTTGCACAGGTGCGTCTTAGATCGTGAGCGTAAGAGAATCTTATGGTAATTTCATTCTGTATTTACGGGAGGACATGTTGGCATAAAATCTACAAGAAGGAAGGTGCTCCAAGAAAGACCATGGTGGCATATAGGTTCAAAGATACTAAGGAATATGCTAGGAGATGTGATGTCTGCAAATAGACCATCTCAAAGGCTTGAAATTCCATTTCAACCAGTTTGAGTGTTGCAACCATTTGAAAAATGGGAAAATTATTTTTTCAAACCTATCAACCTATCGGTGAATCATTCTAAACAACACTACATTATCACTACAACAGACTACTTAACAATATGGGTCGAAGCGGCACTAGTTCACGATTTCTCTAAAGAGATGGATTCTCGATTTATCTATGAAAATATTATTAATCATTTGGATTCCCCAGTAGTATTCCAAGTTATTAGGAAAATCACTTTCTAAACACTATTAAAGAATTGACAAGTGAATTTCTAATTCAGCATCATAAAAGTTGCTTGTATCATCCTCAAGGAAATGACATTGTTGAATCTTTCAATAAGATTTTGGAAAATGAACTAACCAAATTAAGTTGGGCAAATAGGGATGATTGGGATCAATGAATTTCAGTTTTATTATGGGCATACCGAAATACTGCCAAGAAGCTCCACATGAAAACTCCATTCTAGTTAGTTTATGGAAGAGAAGTGGTAGTTCCCATAAAATCTGTAGTTCCAAGTCTGTATATTGCACACAAAACACACATTATAGAGGAGTAATTAGTTGTGGAACATCTTGTGTAACTAATGGAGCTCAAATAATCTCATTGTACTTTATGTTATCATGCAACTATGGAAAAAGGGTGACATAAGGAATGGAATGATAGACAAATCACATAGAAAAAGTTCACTAAAGGTGATGAATTTCTACTCTATGAAATTAAATTCATGCAAAATCCAAGAAATCTACAGAAAGATTGGATGGTGTTATCACCCTATAATTTATCCTATGGTTGTGGTAGGAGAATCATAGGGGTAACCATTTCAAACCAATATTTAGACTGTATTCTAGCATATACAGTCAGAGAGGGCTCTCTCTTGTCACGGGGTCATTCACATATACATATAGATTTAAACAAGCATTCAGAAGGCTATATTTCTGAGGGGAAGGGTTACTTGGAATTTAAAGAGTGTAGAGAAACAAACAGAGAGCACCATTGGTAAATGGAGTCAAAGCCTAAAACATTCAAGGACTTAGAACAAATAATGACCCGTGATAACCTTCGTGATCTGAGGAAAAATAGTTATTAATATTCAGAAAAATATATTTTGAGAGATGGTAGGGGGAAAAGAGAAGAATCCCAATGAAGCAAGAGGCACCTATCTGTGGTTGAATATCCTGTGACCACCTTTAGCAAAAGAAACAATAGCGGCTGGTAACCGAAATGGAGCATAGAGGAGTGCTAAATAGAGATCGAATTCCTTACATGCAACTAGAAATGAATTAGCATAAAATACACAAACATGGAAATGAAATATAAAGGGGAAAATAGACTAAACAATCAACACCGTGATGAATCTCAGACATTCAGGGTATACTTTTCATTATTTCTCCCAAGAAAATTTGCAAAGCTATAAAACCAAGCACAGAGACTTCAAATGAATGTCGAACCCTTAGTCATCCATTGAGGTTACATTTATACTATAATGGACTCCCAATACCAACCTCGAAACAGAGCCAAAAATCAGTTTACATCATGGGAATCAAACTCGCACACACTAAATACTAACAAATTCTGATCTGGCAGATTCATCGTGATCACAAAACAAAATAGGGAAGCACGCTGGGATGCACGTGATGGATCAAAATAGAAAACTTGACATATGGGACTCAGGCTTACTTAATGAAAATGAAATTTCATAAGATATTCGAGCGACCTACAACAAATTCATTCATCCCTATATATTCAACCAGTGAAATTGTTTTGGATCGTGGATCTGAAATCGAGGGTGATTTGGTTCATTGAAAGCTTCAGGGCCTACCAAGTTCCGCATATTGGGAAGTATTCTTACCTCGTGCACATGTTCTCCTTTTCTGCATCGTCGATCTCAAGCAAACACTCTCTGAGTCGTTGATATGACGTCAAGCTGCGGGCTGCGGAAAGCGGAAGGCAGGCTTTCAACTTTTTATAACCGGATTCTTTTCCCTTTCCAATTTCCACCCTTATTCTCCATTCTGAGCCATTGATCTGTGCAGAAGCGTTTTGAGTCATCGGATCTCATACTCCAAAAAGTAGAAGTCAGTTTTACCAAGTTTTATAACTAAGATTTTTCCCTTTTTCGCTTCTGCCTTTTTGTTGAATTATTGATTTATGTGAAAGTTTTCTATGTAGTTGATCTAACATCAAAAAGGTGGAAAGTGGATCGCAGAAAATAGATTTTCAACTTCTTCAAAGCTAAATTTTGATCTTTCTGCCCCCTCTTTTATGATTTCTCTTTTCGTATAAGGCTTGTACAAGGTCACGCCTAAGGATTTTTATCCATTTTGACATTCAAGCTTAGGAATAAGCCTCTGAAGAAACTTCAAATCCTTTCTTCCATACCTCTAGATCATAAGACATGAAAATGTTTTACCCTTATCCATCATTTCTCATTGATCTAGACCTTTGCAGGGAAATTAGTGCATATGCCTATGTAGAAATCTTCAAAATTTAGCACAGGTGCTAACAACGGATCCAACTTGGGGATTTTATCCTCCCTGTAAGGTAGCAAAGAACCACATAGACCAAGTTCCTGATCCATTGGGATGGTCCCAAGCTTTCCTGAAATCCCCAACATGCTCTGAAAACAAAAAACTTAACAGATACTGAAAAATTGCTTAAAATAAATGCTCGCCATGTTGAACTTATTCACACCTACCTATCCTACTTACTGAGCATCAATTCCCAGTCAACTAAATTCTAACTTCTAGTGAATTCAATCAAGCAAATGATCCCATTACCAAAATTTCTCCTCATGCTTGATCAAAAATAGAAAGGAAGAACTTAATGGAAAAACGTTATGATAAAGGTATTGATCTTTACTGTAGAGACACAACCAGCCACTACCACTGCAAATATTTTCCACATATCCATCCACTAGATCATGACAACCTTCAAATATTTCTGTTATTTTCTTTACATGACAAGGACGTTCCAACTGCAACTCATCTAGCACCCTGTCAAAGTGCTCTTCAAGAAAACCATGCGAGGAATGCTCCTGACAATTTGCAAATGAGACATCAACTTCTTCATCTAAGATATCATAATTTAAAACCTGATTCCTTCCAAGTGTTTCAAAGGAAATGTCAGTGTGTTCTTTAATAGAATTAAGCAAAATAATTTCTGAATTTAAAAAACATAAAGAAATATCCCATTTGGAGTCCTCCTTTTCTTCTTGGTGCTCCAGTCTATTATTGCAGACTGTTGGCTCTTGAGGTGCATTATCTAAGCATCCATCCTCACATTCATCATATATAGGCATGTGGCAATCTCCATACTTTTCAACATGTTGACTACAATCTTCATAAAGAAAATCAGTATGGCCCGTTTCACGCACATCACTAGGTTGATTATCTTCCTTCTCATCATACACAGGTGGACTAAAATCTTCTTCAATACCACCACTATTTATTGAACAGGGGCGGCCTCTTCTTGTAACCAAATTTTAGGAGTTAAATGACATGAGGAATAGTCTGATTGGCATTCCCAGTGTCCTTCTTGGCCACACAAATATTGACAATAATGCTGCAAACTATCTTCAATTTTAGGAAAAGACATATAGTCGGTTGAAACAAAGCTTTGGCTTATGTCTACTTCAATCAAGGAAGACGTTACAAACTGCTGGGAATTTTCTTACATATCGTGGAAATTGGTTTGTCTTTGTTTTTGAGCTGAGTATTCAAGTAATATTTCTAAAATCTCTTCATCCATATATTGATCATCACCCCATTGGTATTTCAAATTTTTAATGAACCCTCTATCATGTGTGCAGCAATATTGAATTAACAGCAGAGAAGGATACTTATCTTTAAAATGTTCATGAAATACTGTATGAAAGTATCTAAGGGAATATATACTCTCTGCTAGTAATCCCTCATACCATGATCTTGCATTTCCTTCTAAACTAACCATGGGCATTTTCATTAAAGACTCCTCATGTAATTCAACTCCTAGCTTATGTATATGCTTATGAAATCTAAACAGATGAATGGAAGCATCATCACCCTTTTGATCTTTGAATCTTGGAAGATATGCTTGACAATCTATATTAGGTATTCAATTTGGAAA
The DNA here is from genome assembly GCA_001517045.1 of Pseudotsuga menziesii. Lineage (NCBI taxonomy): Eukaryota > Viridiplantae > Streptophyta > Pinopsida > Pinales > Pinaceae > Pseudotsuga > Pseudotsuga menziesii. Next base: position 153,090 of record LPNX010547317.1, on the reverse strand, counting down.
ACCAAGAATGTGAACATGATTCATAGGAGCATACCTTACAGCCAGAGAACTCATCTTGATGATGAAGAAACTGAATCAGCTCCTTAAACTTTGAAACCCTTTGATAGTGGATCTTCCATAGAACATTATGCAAATGTGATTCTTCACAGATGGAGTTGCTAGGTGAAAGATGCACGACCTTCTTGATGTTTGACTATTTTTCACCATCAACAATCAAATCTGCAACTCTATAGCTCATACCCAGGGGATATTTTAACCTTTGTTCCCCAGTATGGTCGTCAGTATTTCCCATTTGAGTCAACTTCCAAAAATTTTGAGTGGAGTCTCCAGAGCATATACAACCAATATGTTCCTATGACCAGCTGCTTAACCAAGTAGTAGGACTAAAACAATGTCATTTCCCTAGGGAGATAATAGTGATTACTCCTCGGCAACAACACCAAGATGTTATCACCTTATAATTTATCATATGGTTGTGGTAGGAGAATCACAGGGCTAACCATTTCAAACAAATATTTAGACTATGCTCTAGCCTATACATTCAGAGAGGGATCTCTCTTGTCACAGCGTCATTCACATATACATATAGCTTTAAACAAGCATTCAGAAGGGTTATTTGGAATTTAAAGAGTGTAGGACAAAAAAACAGACAGCACCAATAGGAAATGGAGTCAAATCCTGAAACATTCAAGGACTTACAACAAATAATGACCCATGATAACCTTCATGATTTGAGGAAAAATAGGTATCAATATTAAGCAAAATATATTTTGAAAGATAGTAGGGGGGGAAGAGAAGAAGCCCAGTGAAGCAAGAGGCACCTATCTTTGGATGAATCTCTTGCAACCACCTTTAGCAGAAGAAACATTAGCGGCTGGTAACTAAAATGGATCATAGACGATGAATTCGAAATCATTTACCAGAAACACATGAAAAACACGTTATCTATTGCAAGGAGCACTAAACATAAAACGAATTCCTTACATACAACTAGAAACGCATTAGCAGAAAATACACAAACATGGAAATGAAATATATAAAAGGGAAAATAGACTAAACATTGAACACCATGATGAATCTGAGACATGCAGGGTATACTTTGCATTAATGCTCTGAAGAAAAGTTGTAGAGCTACAAAACCAAACACAGAGGCTTCAAAATGAATTTTGGACCCTTATTCCTCTGTAGAGTTTACATTTATAGTGTAATGGGATCCCGAGACCAACCTCAAAACAGAGCTGAAAATCAATTTACATCATGCAAATCAAACTCGCACACACTAAATTCTAACAAATTCTGATCTGGTAGATTCGCCATGATCACAAAACAAAATAGGGAAGCACGCTGGGATGCACGTGATGGATCAAACTGGAAAACTTGACATTTGAGACTTAGGCTAGCTTGATGAAAATGACAGTTCAGAGGATCTTTAAGCAACCTACAATAGCTCCATTCATCCCTTCATCTTCAACTAGCAAAAGTGTTTTGGACCATGGATCTAAAATAGAGGGTGATCTAGGTCATTGAAAGTTGCGGGGCCTACCAAGTTCCACATATCGGGAATTAATCTTACCTCATACACATGTTCTCCTTTTCTGCACAGTTGATCTTAGGAAGAAACTCTCTGAGCCATTGATCTAGGGTCAAGCTGTGGGATGCGGAAAGCGGAAGGGGAGCTTTCAACATTTTATAACCAGATTTTTCATCCTTTTTGCATTCCGCCCTTTCTCTCCTTTCTGAGTTGTTGATATGTGTAGAAGTGTTCTGATCTGTCGGATCTTAGACTGTGGAAAGAGGAAGTTAGGTTTACCAACTATTATAACCAATATTTTTCCCTTTTCTGCTTCCGCCTTTTTGTTGGAAAGTTGATTTATGCGGAAGCTTTCCGCGTCATTTATCTGAGACCAAAAAGGCGGAAAGGGGATCGTGGGTCACAGTAAATGGATTTCAACTTCTTTGAAGCTCAATTTTGATATTTCTGGCACTGCCTTTCCAATGCCACTTTTCGTATAAGGCTTGTACAAGGTCGTGCCTAAGGATCTTTATCCATTTTGACATTCAGGCTTAGGAATAAGCCTCCCAAGCAACTTCAAACCCTTTCCTGCATACCTCTAGGTCATAAGAAATGAAAACATTTTTCCCTTACCCGTCATTTTTCAATGGTCTAGACCTTTGTAGGGAAATTGGTGCAGATGCCTATGTAGAAATATTCAAATTTAGCATAGGTGCTAACAGTTGAAACTATTCATTGTTGTAGAAATCAAAGATTCAGGTGTTGTGAAACTTGAACAACTTTATGGAATCCTACTTCCAGGATGGGTGAATGACACACACCTGAATTCCTATGTCACTACTCAATAATTTTGCAAGAGGCTACTCCTACCATAGGGAGTGAGTTAGTTAGATTTAGTATCTTTTTCTCTTTTTTCGGTGAATTTTCAGTTCCAATATTCCTTAGTTATTTATTTCAATTATTTTGGTAGTTATTCCAACCCATTATGGTCAAGGAGGGAACCACATTTCCATTCAATTACCGTTTTCTTCATGTTTCAATAGTACAAATTTCATATACATTACACCTTAGTCCTCTCATGAGAAGTTGCAGCCACTCTGGGTCGCTTGGCGTGTCATCATCGAAAGCCTCCACCATCTCGATCTTGTATAACTAAACGATACCTAACATTCCCATACATGTTATTTTCCCACTTTGTTGTTAGTCATTTTTCAGCCACGTATGATCCCCATAGAATGTATCCCAAACCATTAATACCCTTGACCTATGTTCCTGTAATCATCATAATTTCCCCCCAACATAAGATCCCTGACACATCATTTCCCTATCCAATCCATGCAATGCAAAAATCTATCTTTCAATCATTTCACATCTATATATAGTCACACAACATTTTCATCTAACCCATCATCTTTTGTGCTATTCTCATGTCTCACCCTCACAACAAGATTCCAACCTAAATTCCAATAACAAAATCCGACGACATTTGATGAAAAGTTCTGTTTGGTGGGATTTCAATTTGAAATTTCGAATTTTTAATAATTTTTTTTAAATGTAGAATTAGTTATCAAATTTCTTACTTTCATTTCTTCTATCGAATTTTTGACTCTATCTTGTCAGATATAAGACTTCAAAGATGTCGGATGTCCGACTCCACTGTTTCCATATTTATGGGCACACTATCGTCAGATATGCAACGAAGCATCGTCAAATTAGCAACGTAATTGCCATTTTTGTTTGCAACGATAACTAGGCATTTTGAAACGGTAACTAGGTTAATATCGTCGGTTATTCAATGACTGTTGAATTTGAAAATATATAAATTAATGGAAACATTCTGACATGTTTTCTATAGAAGCGACGGATAGTTTGTGGAAATTAGTTTATTCCTCGACAGACGGTTTGAGGAATTGTTTTATTTTTCGAGGGACAGTTTGCGGAATTATTTTATTTCTCAACCGACTGTTTGCGTATATCATTTTATTGACAGATGGTTTTCAAAAATTATTTTATTCTTCAACAAACCACCGTTTACGGAAATAGTGATGTGTGGAACTTAATTTTTTAAGGTTTTCGATAGTCTTCATTCAATATTTTTGTGACAAAATTTCAAATAGAAATATTGTTGATCCAAATGAACAAACTCGACAATTTCTTGCTAGAATGTAGGATGCATTGAAAAGAATGGGTGATGGGAAATGTTATTTTCCATGTAGTCAATGCAAGGGATTTAAGAGGAGAAGAATATTGATCACAACACCCACAAAACATTGTAAGGAACATGGACACATTGAGGGGGGGAATGAACATGGACATGGACACGCTAAGGGGCGAAAGGAATGTCAAATAGAATTATAAAGTTTTCATATTTTTTTCTTTGTTAATATATGTATTATTTTAATATTTCCTATATTAACTTATATCTATTGATGTCTTCATATAATTATAAAGTAAATACATCTTATGGCATATCGTCCAGAGGAAGTTCTTTCAGAACAAGTGCTACAAGAACATGGAGCTATGCTTAATGGAGAACAAGTTAATAAACCTATTGAAGAAGATGATCATACTGATAATGTAGTTGAAGATGATGGTACAAATACATTGATCCATGATTCATTTAATGTTAGAATGGATGATGATGATGATGACCATGATCATGAAAATACTGATAAATTTGATGATGTTCGCGACATACCTCTTCTTGAGAAGGCATATGAACCCCTTTATGAAGGCTCCAAAACAAATCTTCTCTCTTCTATATTGTGGATAGTGAACTTGAAGGTTATGAATGATCTTTCAAACATATCAATCACACAGATGTTAAGGTATGTAAAATAATCCATCACTATATGATCGTGATAAAGGTTATATTTGTTCCTCTAATAATTGCATTGTTAATTCATAATTCAAATTAAGACAGATGAAATGTGTTTTGTTAATATTATTTATATATTATATTAACTCTATTTTTATTTTTATTTCATGTAACTTGATAGCTGAATTTGTTTTACCACCGTCACATATTTTACCTCGCACATTTAGAGATTTATCTTCCATCATGAAAGAGATTGGAATGCATTATGAATCAATTCATGCATGCCCCGATGACCATGTTATATATTATAATCGGCATGAATTTGCAACAGAATGTTCGGAATGTCATATAAGTAGATATCAAACACATCAAGTAACAAAAAAGGTGCCTCATAATTTTCTTCATTATATTCCCATCGTCCCACGTTTTCAACAACTGTTCAAGTGCAATAACATAGGGAAATTTATGGATTACCATGCAAGGAACAGAATTCAATATGATGTCATTCGAATTCCTACAGATGGTTCTACATTTAGAGATATGGAGGAAAAGTGGCCTCACTTTAAATAAGAACCTCGTAATCTTAGGATTTATTTGGAATCAGATGGTGTTAATTCATTTGCACATATGAGATCCATTTACACGGTGTGGCCTATTTTTTTATCAACAATAACATACCTCCATGGTTGTCAATAAAGAGGGAGCACATAATGTTGTTGATGATTATTCTAGGTATATTGTGTCTACAACTGTTTTATTTTCAATGTAGTTGTGGCATCTCTTTTGTCGTATTTTTTTTCCTAATATCATATTTTTTTTATTTTACTCTTGTGCATGGTTTATATATCTTAATGGTTCTCATAATTATATATTTTATATGTACTTCAAATCAATTAGGTAAGTTCCAAGTGAAATATATGAATGCATATATCAAACCTCTTATAAATGAGCTACTGAATTTATGGAATGGCATCAGTATGTATGACGTATCCTATACCAATACGACAAAGGAAAATTCAATTCCATGCAATGCTTCTATGGACAATACAAGGTTAACCCATTTTTGTGGTTTGTATTTTAAAGTTCCACTTTAATTGGATTTAATTTAATGAAGTAGTTAATATAGCTAATATATAATTATAATTGACATAGATATTCCATATATATATGTAGGTCTTCAGACAAAGGGAAAATTTTCATGTCCAATTTGTGGTCCTAAGATCAAATCTCGTGAATCAAAAATCCTAAGAAATGAGGTGTTTGATGAGTATAGGCGCTTCCTCTCTAATAATCACAAATATAGAACAACCAAAAAAATATTTCAATGGGAAGCAAGAGATGACATTAAAACCACTGAGAATGACACCTCACCTTTGGAAGTTGCAATATAATAGAAATCATCAAGCTGGTACGTATGGATCATCGTATATGAATTGTTATGTATTATTTTTATTGTGTGTTGTTTACTGTAGGGGCCGTAATTGATTTCTGTAATTTATTTATAAACTAATATCCATGATGTACGTCGTGATCATGAAGGAATTAATGGGATTCCACGAGGAATGAAAATTTATTCTAAACAATTCAGCAGGTTTCCCTACTATGAGCACCTACAAATTGCTCATATGTTTGATACAATGAATATAGGAAAGAATGTGACTGAAACAGTATGGTGACTATTGGAGCTAAGGAGCGACAAAGAAAAAATTGTGAAATTTTGCAAAGGCATTCAAGAAGGAAACCATGTAATAAAAGACATCATTCAATTTCATAGCAATGGAGACCAAATTAATATAAACTCATTTCTATGGATGTTTATGGAGCAGCAAAGTAATGTTGTAAAAGAAGTCATGGGGAAAATTAAATTTCCCACGGGATTTTTTGTGAAGATGAAGAATATCATAACAAAGAAAGGTGCTTTTGGGGGGGTGAAAACGCATGATTGGCACCTCTTCATGAAGGTAATTATTATGGTTATATCCATATAATTATTGTTCTTTTAATTCCAGTTCTTATTTTGTTTGTCTACTCTTTGTTTAAAAAATGATGCGGTTTGTATATTTTTACAGTATGTGCTACCTCTCTCTCTCCCGAACAACTTTGACAACAATGTCAAACAATTTATATATAATCTTGGGAAATACATGAGGTAACTAGCGATTATTTGCATGTGCTTAGTGTTTCTTTAATTCATCATATAATTTATATATATTTTTTTTGTGCACTAATTCATGTTATGTAATTTAATGTTTTTTTTGTTAAATATCGTTATTGGTTTGCGTCACTTGTAGATGGTTGTCATCTAAAGAAATCCATAAATACTATATAAAGTATTGGAGGAGAGAAATTCAGCCTCTCATGTGTGAAATGTAGAAGCATCTACCTTCGGCAGTTTTCAATGCACAAGAACACTACCTCATACACCAAGTTGAGGAGATTGAATTGTGTGGACCTGTGCACTCAAGGTTCATGTGGATGGTTGAGACGCACTTGAAAATTATGAAGGGTTTGGTTAGACAATGAGCACGTGCTGACGGTTCTATGATGGAGGGATATATGGTATACCAAAACATGTTGTATGTTAGTGAATATCTTCCTAATTTAGCGTCAAAGCTCAATTTACATTGCATTTGTGATCCAGAATCCAATAACAATTTTGAAGGGGATTACCTGAAGGGGAAAGGTAGATTAAAAAAGGTGAAAGGTAATTATTAGCTAGTGGATGTTAATTAATATAATACATTTGACTGTTGAATTTTATGTATATATATCATACATATTCTATTTGCATATTCAATGTATTGCATCAATTAAGATCATATACTTTGTTAAGATAATTTGCATCTATCTTGAATTTTAATTTTTATTGTCATCAAGAAGTTGTTTGAGAGTGGGATGCAATTCATTTATACATCGCAAACAATATTGACTGGATGAAGGTATGGATTGATCAATGTGAAAAATAGGGTCATGGAATATCATGGGAAGGTGTGGCTTCATTGGTTAAAGCAGCACATTGTAATGGAGATACCAATCTTACACAAAGGGAAATCAATTTAACATATGGTTTAAGATAAGCAGGAAAGCATATTAATCACCCACTCTAACTCATTTTTTTGCAAATTAGATATTGACGTACACGTTGTGTTTTTCCCTGTATGGCTACATAAACATGCACTTAATCATAAATATTGAATCATTATGTAATATTTTCATGTATGGATTATTGTAGGTAAAACACCATAAGGATATGGTGTGCAATGGTTGTAGATATCGCATTAAAAAGTTGGATGAAACAAATAAAACATCATATTGTGCGATATTTGTATTCTTTGAGGTGACCAATGTTTCATCTAGAAGTGACAGACATCCAGGACTCTCAAAAAATTGATACTTAGGGTATCTGGAAGATATTCTTTAGTCTTACTTTAAATCCTTCAAGATAGTTCTGTTTGTTGTCAAATGGTACAGGTTATGATTGAATCAATGTTATCCCGATAGAACTATTATTGAATATGATAATGGATTTACCATGGTAAATACAAGGTTGTTTGAGCAAGGAACAGAGCCCTATGTTCTTCCAAGCCAATGCGAATTGGTATTTTACTCTAAGGTTCCAAGTAAAGCGGGTTGGTCATTTGTTATGAGAAATGATCCAAGGGGAAGGCCGGTTAAGTATAACCTAGAGGAAGGTAATGAAGAGGGTATGGAAGAAGAAGACGATGATGAATATCATGATCAACATGCATTAGATGATCATGATGATCTAGAAAAAGATGTCCAAGAATTAGTTGAAACAGATGATGTAGCAGACAATGCCCATGAAGATGATATCGATGATGACATGATGATCGTAACTAACTTATATGATGATGATGACATGGCCAATCCTTACAATGTTGACTCTAGATCTGATGTTACCGATGATGACTTGGATGAAGAAGATGATGAAGTCTATTGAAATGTACGAGGTCTGCAGTAATTTCTCTACTCTATATATTTTGATTGAATCTTGTGATATAAATATTGAATTTTATTGGTACTAAAAATTCAATAATTTAATTAGAAATATTATTTTATCTTATTTATTTTAAAAAGAGTAACTAACATTAATGAGATCATATTACAGATAGGAGAAAATACGAGGGTAAAATAATATGTGACAAGTATCGAAATATTTTACTATTATTATATAATTTGATTTGCAAAAGAAATTAATTTCATCAAATTGAAGATATAAATCTATAATTCATTTGATTGTATTTGAATAGATCATGATCATTTTGGATTTGCAGATATATGATTCCAGCATATTTTACAGTGGGATAGTTTGTACATATGTTACGCAAGAGAATAAATGTAGGTGTAGAGAAAGTAATATTTATTTTTGTGAACAATGTGCTTCCACCTACTAGTAAGTTAAATCTTAACAATTTTAATTTGATGTTCAATGTATTTATAGCTAATTTTGTTTGGAATTTTATTTTTCAATACTTAGTTCCACCATCATCATCATCTTCATCATAAATAACATCATCATAATCATCGTCAACTTCAGAATCATCATAATCATCGTCATCTTCATCATTCTACATGGGGGAAATGATGAAAATTTATATATATGTGTCGGTTTGGTGTGAAATTTGGCATGGTTAGACTAGACATATGCATTGATGGTGTGGGAGAGTTTCCATACTCAAACTTCATCATCATCATCAACAACAACAACAACAACATCGCCGTCATCATCATAATCATGAAATTCATCGTCATATTCATCATCAAACATGATTTTCAATAACAATTTGAGCAACAAAAACCATACCTATAGATTAATTAATTTTCTACATGGGGCCAACGATGAAATTTTTTATATATGTGCCGGCTTGGTGTGAAATTTGGCATGGTTATACTAGACACATGCATTGACAGTTTGGGAGGGTTTACAGACTCAAACAACATCATCATCATCATCATCATCATCATCATCGTCATCAACATCAACATCATCATCAACATAATCATCATCATCTTCATCGCCATCATCATCATCATCATCATCATCATCGCTGTTGTCAACTTCATCGTCAAACATGACTGTCACTAAAAATTCGAGCAACAAAAACCATACGTATAGATTAATTAATGTGTTGCATCATCGTTGTCATCATCATCAATAACATCATCATCGTCGTCGTCCTCATCATCATCAACATCATCATCGTCGTCGTCATCATAATCATCATCGTCATCATGATCAACATCATCATCATCGTCATCATCATCATCTTCATCATTTCATATGAGATCAACATGGTGATCACCATATTCATCATCATCATCGTCGTCGTTGTCATCGTTATCATCATAATCGTCATCAACATCATCGTCATCAACATCATCATCAACATCATCAACATCATCATCAACATCATCAACATCATCATCCTCAACATCATCATAATCAGCGTTATCCTCATCATCATTGTCGTCATCGTCATCATCATCATCGTCGTCATCATCATCATCATCATCAACTTCATCGTCAAACATGACTGTCAATAACAAATCGAGAAACAAAAACCATACCAATATATTAATTAATGTGCTATGTGGGGCCAATGATGAAAATTTTTATATATGTATCGAATTGGTGTGAAATTTGGCATGGTTAGACTAGACACATGCATTGACGGTATGGGAGGGTTTTTAGACTCAAACATCATCATCATCATCATCATCATCATCTTCAACGTCATCATCAACATCATCAACATCATCATCATCGTTATCGTCACTGTCATCAACATCATCATCGTCATCATCATCATCATCATCATCATCATCTTCATCATTTCATATGAGATCAACACGGTGATCACCATATTCATCATCATCATCATCATCCTCATCGTCGTCGTCATCATCATCATCGTCATCATCATCAACATCATCATCCTCATCGTCGTCATCGGCATCACCATCATCATCATCAACATCATACTCATCAACATCATCATCAACATCATCAACATCATGATCAATATCATCAACATCAACATCCTCATAATCATTGTTATCATCATCATAATTGTCATCTTCATCATCTTCATCATCGTCATCATCATCAACATCATCAACAACGTCGTCGTCATCATCTTCTTCATGATTTCATATGAGATCAACATGGTGATCACCATCTTCATACTCATCATCATCGTCGTCGTCGTCTTCTTCCTAATCATCATCATCATCATCATCAAGATCATCATCATCAACCTCATCATCAACATCATCAACATCATCATCATCATCATCATCATCATCATCATCATCATCAACTTCATTGTCATCATCATTAACATCATCGCCATCTTCATCGTCAAACATGACTGTGTGGGATGGTTTCCAGACTCAAACATCATCATCACCATCAACAACAACAACAACAACAACATCAACATCATCATCAACATCATCATCATCTTCGTCATTGTCATCGTCATCAACAACATCATCATCAACATCATCATCGGCGTCGTCGTCATCATCATCATCATCAACATCATCATCTTCATCATTTCTTATGAGATCAACATGGTGATCACCATCTTCATCATCATCATCATCAGCATTTTCGTTGTCATCGTCATCATCATCATCAACATCATTATCATCAACATCATCATCAACATCATCATCATCGTCATCGTCATCGTCATCGTCATCGTCGTCATCATCATCATCATCATCATCATCATCATCATCATGATGTTGAGTAGTAGTTGAAACATGTTACAATTTGAAATTTTTATGGTCATATTTTTTAACAAAAAATATGACAAAAAAGAGCCATCAATTGTTAAGATTAAACAACCTAAGTGCAATAAGTGTATTTAAGGGGATAAATCTATTTATGCATTAAAAAACACAATTCAAGCAATGAAAAATTGCAATTTAATCAAATATTGTATAACAAAATGTTAGTAATGATAACTAGAAAAGGCCAAATTATATAACATTTAGACTAGTCCATGTATTGATACTGAACACTACAATTTATGATTTTTTCTATATTGACTTTTACCAGAGTTAAATTACTTTAATTTTTTTCTATATTAATTATTGAATATATTAGTTATGTTCATTATGTTAAGTTTTTTTATTTAGATTAACTATTTAAGAATTTAATTATATTTACTACAATCACTCTAATTTATAAAAAGAGTTTATATCCATTAATGATTATGTTAAATATATTTTATATTTTATTAAATATGTTAAAGGAATAGACTTATAAATTCATTATTTTAAGGAAAAAAACAACAAAAACTTAGACTTAATAATTATGCAAGTTTATATAATAGTGAGACATTTCACAAAAAGTAAAAGAGGGTTATGTTGTACTATAATGTTTTATAAGGAATAGGAAAGGGTTATGTCACATCATAACATTAGATAAGGAATCAAATAGGGTTACATTGGATTGCAATTTTGAATAAAGAATAAAGCAGGTTATGTAACATATCAACATTTCACATACAAAGTCATCTTTTGTCGCATTCTCATGTGAATAATGTTTATTTATGATTAGTATTATTTTCTAAGTAATTGAATTCGAATTAATGTTTACTATTGTTAATTAAAGATGGCTAATAATAACCAATATTGATTAACATGACTATGGTTTCTAGAATGTTGACTATGTTTAATTACCAATATAACTACTAGGGAATGTTTACCTCCTAGGGAAAATTTCTCATACACTAATGCACCCTCATTGATATTTGGTAAAGCTAAAGTGTGTAACTCTTAGCTTGGTGTGTGCTCCTCTATCTGCGAAGTATAGGAATTAAATGTAGCTCCTACATGAGGTGCTCTGTTGCTGTCCCAGATGGTGTAACTATTGTTGATGAAATTGTGGATAGGTCTTGTTTAAGCACAACCTAGTGGCCAAATGATTAGAAACAAATCAGCCACTAACCCAGCACAACTATGGAATTCCCCCCCCAACGTATCACTATCGGAAGAAACTCCTCTTTTAAGTTTCCTAAGCCTACAAATGTGCAGACCTAGAATAACCAAGGGAGAGACCCTAACCAGACATTCTCCAAGGTCCACTAACAAGGTTTGATTAACCGAAGGTACTAATGTAGCTAATTTTGGATAGAGGTTCCTAACTAAGTTAAGAAATGGGATTAAGACACACTCTAGTCAATGATCCAAGGTAACTTTAAGGATTTGGATTAAAGACGTTACCATGAAAAATAAAGGCATGATACAATAACATTGATTTATCTTTAACAATTTAAGCATGTATCATGTAGGAATTGACTTAAATCATGGCACTAGTTATTAAGCAAGATATGACAAATTAAATCAGATTGCTAATATATTATCAGCCATGAACAACTATGTCAATTAAACATATGTGAGCTTGTCTCATGGCAGTTAGAAAGTACTCTGAAATTTTCAACATTTGTACTTTTCTAGAACTTTGGTTGGTTCCATATTATCATGGTATATTACTACTGTGCAAGCGTTTACCATGAAGACACAAGACACTAGTTATTTCCTGAAATCTTGAATTTTTATGATCATATAATTTCAAACCTCAATCTTTCCTTTCCCTAGTTGATAGCCATTTGTTTAGATAGTTCCATTTCCCAATTATAACTAATTTGTGGAATTGTTTGGATGACAGGAGTAATTGTCATCTTATGTTTGTAATTGTATTAAATAACCTTGGTCCTTAACTAAGCTTTTCAAAGTTCTGGTGAAGGGGAATAAGAGAAGAAAATTTCATTCGATGAAATATTAAAGGGTGGCTATGACATGGAAGAAAGAAAAATATTCTATATAATCCTATATAGATGTAAACATCCTAGAGTTAAAGATCTAGCCAAAATTTCAAAATATGAAAATGGTAAAAGGTCTGCTCATAGAGGTGAAGAATGCACTCTTTCAAGCTATTGTTGGAGGAATCATTAAAAAATAGGTTTGGTCATTTGATTTTGTTTTATGTTAGCTATAACAGAAATTGGTAGCTAGTGAACTGTCCAGTGTGAGTGTGGATCCTACACAAAAATATGCTAAAGTTGTTGTCTAATAGGAATACTGCCCCATGGCAGATCTATGGAAGCTGCATTAGAACAATATGAGCATGTCTCCAATGCATTCTTTGTCAAAGCAATTAGTGTCAATTATGTAAAATTGTAGATACCTATTGTTGATTGGGCACCCAGACTAGTTGAATGATTAATGGGTTCTTTATTGAGATGTATTGCAATGCAAATTCCTATTGGGGAAAGTAAGATTTTGTCAAGAACATGATAAAGAAATATATTGTCTTTTGAAGGTTTATTGTATTTTTAAAAATCCAAATCAAAATAAAATAGCTTTTTCTTCTTGCATAAATTTTAACTCCTGTTTTTAATGACCTTTTCTTTAGAATAATTAAGGTTCTATCTTTAGCTGGACTGACATGTATTGACCCGAATACTGCTAGAACAAAACATTGTTATAATTTTAAGATCAATGAAATAAGTTTGATATGTCATCCATGTTCTAGCAACATATGCTTTGGGATACCTTATAGCCTACTATGTATCTCATGTGAGAATCAATAATTTTCTCCTCCCCAACATTATGACCAATAACTGTCAATGGGCACTTTTTAACTACTCTATCCTTGTGCATAAAGGGGAGAAGAAAAAATTTGTATTTTTCTATGGATTGCATTGGTATCTTTAATAATGCATTAAACTCTAAGAAGCACTGGGGAAAATATTGTTTGCTATAGAGGGTGTAAGAAATATTACAGTGGATTGCTTTACTGGTATTGAATGGTTTCAGTATCTTGACATAGCTTGTCCAGGTATTTAAATTCCTTTAGAGTCCTTTTGGTTTCAATATATTCCCTACAAATATTCATAACTAATTCATTTTCAATAGAGGAAAGCAAGCCAAAGTCATCCGAAAAAGGGTTCTTGTAACTTTTGATTTTAACTCTGAAATTTGGTTGTATCTGTATTCTTTTATTAATATGAAATTTCAACATAGCAATAGATAGACCTGTCTTTTCACAACTTGAGAATATTCATCTCCTTAATGAGACATGATGTTGGACAAAACATCAAATACTTTTTCATGCTTTTCATGCAGGTGATGTTACTGGTGAAATAACTACTCCTCTTGATGTAATCAAGACCAGATTGATGGTTCAAGTATCCATTTAAGAAGTGATTTAAGCTATAGTCAATTCATAGACAAGAGGCATTTCCTTTTGTAAATAGTAAGGTAGGAGAAGCATGCTGACAATGGTAATCTAACTTTTAATTTTGGCATAGGGAACATCAAATCAATACAAGGGTGTATTTGATTTTGTTTAGAAGATCGTGAAAGAAGAAGGATCCTTTGCTTTGACAAAGGTTAGTTTTGTTCTCAATGTTGTCCCACTTCTGCTACTTAAAACCCTTTCTCCACATGCATGTCTTTTGCAACCTTTGCATTTATTTTGATTTTGATGGTAACTTTATGCTTGTGGACATGTAAACGAATCCTTGTATTTTTTTTACTCTGTTAATTATGCGTGTAGGGTTACCTTAATCTATTGCAACTGTTTTTTTTAATACTTTATATAAAAACATTTATTTTATCTATTTTCATTACCCTATAATAATTTCTATTGCATTACACTAGATCCTAGGATTGTTTAAATTTCCTCCAACACAGTTAAACAATGTTTTGGATAAAACAAATAACACATTTTTGTCTCTGAAATTTCTTTTGTGTTTCTCACCTTCTGTTAATTTATGTTAAGTTCATGATGAATTCAAGAAAAAGAGGCTGGGGATTTAGGTAAGATTTCTGAAAGAAACTCAGTAGATTTGTGCATGCAACATATTAAGAAAACACTAACATATATAATGAGTTTACAAATATAGTTGTGAAAAGAGATGCAAATTACCAATGGGTAATGCTCTGAACCATTAGTCAAATGCATAATTGTCTCTCATTGTCTAATTTTAATTGCTTCTAGATTTGACCAAATCAAATCCCAAACGTATGATAATTTGAATTTAGAGACATGCGAATTTTGAGCTTGGATTCTAGTACATTCAAATCCTTTTTTATTTTGGATTTCTTATGGTGTGTCCTCCACTTATGATTCTGCAAATGATTATTTAGCATATCGTAAACTTTGCTTGTGTACCAAATGTTCAAAACAGTATTAGTATATCATATTTATCTCCTAATTCTTGTAGGTCAAATATATGAATATGTTCTTTACCTTTTATCACTTGCACCAATACCCTTGGCCAATTTTATGTTTGTATCCTTCTATGCAACCACTATTGTCTTGTAGCTCATTGTTTGACTTATTGAAGATAACACTCATGCCAAAGAATGCCCCAAAAAACGACCTTATATTTTTGGTAGCCACATTTTCTACTGTTATGATTACATACATACATTATCAATTATATTCTACATTCACATACTTTATTCATGTTTTTCCATTAGGTAGAGGCTTTACCCTCCCAATGGAGTTGTCTTCTCTTAACAAAAATCATAATGACAACAAATTAAGGTGTGAGATTTGTTGAGATCGAAAAATTAAATTAGGTATTTTAAGAATAAATCATTATGGTAATTATCAATGTGGATGTGGATGGAATATTACAAACACTTCATAAAATAAACATCAAACTTGATGAACATTTAAAATAGAGAACAAATACTAAAATACATTAGCATTGAGTGCAAATTAAGAATTGCATAAATTATTCATTTTACAGGTAATGTGATGAATTAAAATATTAAATTGTGTTTGATATTTGCACGTTCTCCTATTTTGTTGAACAATTTGGTGTGCAGTAAGTCCTCTTTTTAACAAGTTAATATTTGAATTCAAATTAGGCTTGTTTAATTTGTGTTTTAGAGGAACATTTTTTCTTAGATTGTGATAGAGGAATGCATGTTTTTTTTTATCTTTTTTAAACTTTAATTTAATAGTTTTCTTGTTGAAAGTGGGGAGTATTACAAGTTACACCTTATTAAAATCCTTAGAAGCTGCCATGGAAGAAACATGCCCAAATAAATTCATTTCTTGCACTAACAACTACGAATATTGGGCTTACAAGTTGGGAGTGGTGAATTATTATTTGTATATGAGAGATTTATTTTTTTTATATTATATCCACCTTTTATATTTTCATTTGCATGAATAAATAGTGTGATGTCATTCATTTATAATTTTATATTCGTTTTGTTTTTAGGTGGACAAATAAACTTTAAGTTGGAAAATAACACCAAGTGTAAATGTGAAAGGTATATGAGTGATTCAAAGGTAATCTATGAAGTGTACATGAGGGTTATCTATACAATAAGAACCACAACATGTCTTGGATGTGTTCATGTCATTTTTACTAAATTCCATAAGAAATCCATTATCCACCCATTAATATTATTTATTTGACACCGATAACAAGCTTTGTTATTGTGAATCCCAACTTTACACGATATATAGAATCTAGAATCATATTGTCTCACATTACCATATCTTGATTTTTCCCCTATTTTCCTATTATGTTTTTGAATTAATTTTCTTAACACAAGTGGTTTATTGTTGTATATTCTTGATGCCCAAAATAGTATTTATTTTTTCTTGTCCCATCCCACATTCCTTTACTCTACTACAACCAGAAATTAATGCTATGGGAATTTATTTGCAATAAAAATATATCGTCAGTGAGCCTCCATTTACTTGTCACATTAGGGGCTCACACTAGTCTCATACTTATAGAGAAAATGCCTCATTTATAATTTACACTTAATTAGAATAAGGTTTGGGGCATCTATTTTTATTCACCTCAAAGTTTTGTAAGATAACTTTGTTAAGAAAAAAGGCAAATACAAACTATTCTGCATAGTTTATTTTAATAAATTTAACTACTTTTGTAGATTCTATTAGGACATGCCAGATAGATCCAAATATCCTTCATGTACTCTTATCTATCCTATAGTGGCATTTACTTGGTGATATAACTACATGCACTATGATTGAAAGCTATGCCATTGATTATAAAAATGAATATTAATTATTAACATTTAGCCAGTTCATTGCCCCCACATTAGCTTTTATTTTGGTCTGGTATAACTAATATGGATTTGTTCAATAGAAACTCACTCATGTTTTGCTTTAATCCCTTCAAACCAATAAGGTTGAATCTTGAGTGGAGTTAAGAGTGATAGGTATCTTAATTTGAAACCATCATGCTCAATATTTACTTGTTATTTTTCTGGAGGACATTTTTTGACATATATTTTGGAGTATTCTTTTGAATTCTATCAATATCACTTCAAAGTATTCAACCAAGTTCATTCTAAGTCACTACCTCCAAATCTTACATATCCAAAGTCCATCACATATCATTTGACTAATGTTTTATTTTCAATAATAGCTAGCAAAATAATAATCTTTAACATTCTAAAGATTATACAAAAGAGGGAGAATTTTATAAGTGGCATATTATGCACTATTTCATAAATTGAGTTAACAAGAATAGATTCCAAAAAAAACACAAGATAGTGCAAACATAAAAACTAGAGAAATTCCAATAAATCTTAGTTTATAGTACAATTTCCTAATAAAGTATAGTAGTATACAAAACATTGCACCATGTCTTGATAATGACTTTGAAAGATGAAGTCCAATATGTAATAGATGCTCTAGAATATTGAAAATGCATTTTGAGCTTGGATTCTAGTACATTCAAATCCTTTTTATTTTGGATTTGAAAAGCTTTCCATTTATTGTTTTTTATAAATTTAAATGGGGTCGTTGGTTTTCTTACAAACTTGAAGTGGCATTTGTCGTCGGATATCCATCCAATCCGACGACTATGCTACACTACTGACGCATTAGTAGTTGGTTATCCGATTGGAAGGAATGAAGTGTCATCGTATTTACGAGCTTTATTTGGTGAAGTAAGTCGTCAGATATCCATCAAATCCGAAGACTATGCTACACTACCGACGCCTCTAGTTCGTTAGTGATTCGACGGGTATTAAGGATATTCGTCAGATTCCATAGTATAGTCAGTCTTCGCATATCCGACAAAGATGAAGGATATTTCGTCGATTGTCCGACCGATCAGAAGTTCCTTTTGACATCGTATTTTTTAGCACAAGGTGTCGAAAATCCGATGAGGGAATTTCACTGTCGAAATTGATGTTAAATTCCACCGACGTTTTAAAATAAAGCAAATTGTCAAATTCCCGACATCAATATGTCAAAAATTGGACACTTAGGCCGTTAGAATTTGTGTTCAAATTCACTTGTGCCTGTTGTAGCCATGAAAATAATACCACTAGTCCATGTGATTATCCCCCTACTTGTGTATGAGATTATATCCCTCAGTTAACTTTTCTCATTTATGTCCATACAAGGAACTTCATTGACTACTCTCATACAAGTTCCATGATATAAGAACTATCTGATGAATAATGCTTTGCAAGAGCTTTTGATATCACCACAAAGTACACTAGGAAGCTTGATATCGTTTATTATGTATCCCAACTATGATAACATGTGGGCCACATCTCACTCTTGCATGACCCTTGTTGTCACCATGTTGACTGCTCAGGCTTGTGGTTTGTTGGATAATGTACAGGAAAATCAACACAAGGATAAAGTCCAACCAGAAAGGCATCGTATCGATCCCATGCAGAGAAGATTCTATCCCCGAGTTGTTTGGGATGAATAAATCTTATGGATACAAGGCCTCCACTAGCACAAGGGTTTTCAGATCAAGTAGATTTTTTCTTCCTATAAGGAATATTTGGGAAAAGGTTCGAAGTAACTGAACACTAGACTAAACTGTCTGAGAAGAATAAGATAGTGATTGTAAAAAACATCTCTAAGCAAAAAATTTATGGTATGTGATTGATGATGGAGAAATAATCACTCAAGTTATAAAAATATAGATCAAGTCCTACTTCCTTTAATCAACTTTAAATAAAAATAAATAGTAACAATTGCAATGCTTTATCCAAAGTATTATATGTGCAAAATTGTCATATCAGGAAATACCAATTGAAAAAATAATATAAGGGATCAATAACTAATCATCAGTTGCTGAAAAAGGTTATGTGAATTAAATAAACACATTTATCCAATACACATCTAACGTGTCAAAATTGTAATGAAACATCAATACATAAATCAACACATTCAATACATGAGCGACCAATGGTTAGTATGTCGGAGAGATAAAATAATGACTAAAATTCATGAAAGAAATTTAATGAATAACCATAGAACATAACATAAGTAACAATGTAATTTTATTAAACTTGCAAGACATTACAACATTCCAAAATTACAAATCTTTCCCGATATGTCTGTGGCATTCCCTTCTCCAGTAGTTCTCCTAGTATTAATCCTGCTCTCTTTCTTGGGAGGCACTCTTCCCTTTAAATAATATTACAAAATTGTGCAAAGAAAGAAACCTTCCCAAAATATGGGATTACAAAATATTTAGTTTCATGGTTTTCCAGGGGTAGAACGCCACTTGGAAAATGCATCCATCAAATCTTGGATGTCCCAAAATTGAGCATGTTCTAAATGCAATTCTACTTTACAAATTAATGAAGGAATCTCTTTGTTCTTAATCTTATCCCGCTCTTTGAGGAACAGATCAATCCTCATCAACGAAGAAAGATGTGTCTCAATCCACTGCTTGATTTCATGCATGCTAAGTTGAGTGATATCCACCTGCATAGATCCAAATCCTAGGCTCTATTAAGCCCCAAAATGGATCAAATCTTTGGAGTGCAAACCTCTTCTTAAATATTGCATATAGTTACCTTTAGTGTGATTTAGACCAAAAGACACATCTTTTTATTTAAGGTCTACATATAATATTTTTATTATTAATACTTAATACTATTTATGCCCGACATATAATATTTTTTATTATTTTTTATTTTGTTAGGAAAGAACATTACAACATCTCCCCCATACATGGTTTTAAAACCATGTGCAAGACCCTCCTAAAATCATGGGTTGTTTAGGAGACCTTGCACATGGTCTTAAAACCATTTGCAACACCTGGTAAACCATGTACAATAAAACCATGAGTTGTTTAGGAGGCCTTGCACATGGTTTTAAAACCATGTGCACTACCAACATTTTTTTTCGGGATAATTCAATTTTTTATTTTTTACTATTTTGTTAAGTAGTAACATTACAAGATTTCCCCCAGATTTGTTAGGTAGGAACATTACAACATCTCCCCCATATTAGGTTGTTTTTGTGTCCGACATTTATTTTGGAGGATAGTTAAAAAAAAATTATTTTTTATGGCCGACATTTATGTAATGTTACATAATGTTACAAGATCTCCCCCATACTAGGTTGTAGATCACCTCTCGGTACAAATATTTTCTCCTTTACTTTAGCAAAATCATTCTCAATTTGATATTTCAGTTTCAGAGGCATAACCTCATCAATAGGATCTAACAATGGTAGATCCAGATAACCGAGCAAAGTCTTTGAAGAAAACTACCTCCTCTTGCAAGTCATATGTTCGTCTTTAATGATGGATTCAACCAGATCACAAACACTCTTCCATGTCTCGATTGACACCTCTATTTTCTTAAGCTTGAGCCTATCTAAAATTGGCATATCGTCTAGTATGTCCTTAATATACTTCTGTCATTTTATGATGTTGTTATAAGATCTTATTAAAATTGAGCTCACGGTATTCTATTGATCAATACAAACCTCACAAATAGATCTCACAAACAATTTACACATAATTTGATATGAAACGGTGCAAAAAATGGGTTGCATCTGTATAATGCTTTCATTAATCAAAAGGTAAAATGGATAATATTTACAATGTAATAAACTGGCATAATAGCCAAACAATTCGAATCCATGAGAGGAAATTTGAATCAATTAACTCAATATGACTTCATGGATAACTGGACATGTCTAAATCACTATCGGAGCTTAACTACCTAACTCCAGTTGTCTAATTCAATCTTATGATCACTTAAACTAGTATAACTGATGTGGTAGGTGAGGAAAGGTGCATTCCCACATGAAGCCATGCAAAGATTGGCACTAACTGAATGTAACTAAATGTAACTGAATGTAACTAACTCCTAACTAGGCTTAACTAGTCACCAACTGCTAACAACTAAAGAATGTTGGTGCCAACACTCCCAGTGGCTCCTAAATTGTAGGGATTGGTCTAGGAGGTGCCTAAACTAATGCATGCAAGTGCATTCAGTGGTAGTTAGCCTCAATCAATGTTCCCCACTCTCTAGTAACTGGTTCATGTAGCCCCATTAGGCCAAGTGGACCTAATGGGGCTAGTGGACCCAAATACAAACTAAATGACTCTAGGTGACCAAATTCGACAAGGGAGGATTATAATCCTAACACCCCCCTAAATATTAACTTAGAAAATGTGGGCCCTAGTAACTAAGACCAAAGGTCACCCATTACAGCTAGAAAGAAAAAAGGTAACTTCTTAATACAACCAAGGAAACGGGGAAAAACCTCGTGGGAAAAAATTCCCCCCCTCAAAATGAGCAGGTAAAATCAGGATTCAAGCTTTTAGATCAAGAGAAAAGATTCATCTTTGAAAAAAAAAATTGAGAAAATGTTGCTGCAACCTTCATCTCTGTGGTGTAGCGAAGCAGCTTGCTGGTTATTCTATGCACAAGTACCCTGGGGCTTGGCATGTAGACTTCTCCATCTTCTCCCAAAATGATGATGGAAGGAAGGAGGAAAGTAAACTTTGTCTCTTTTTGGAGGAAGAGAGACATGATCCACTATTTTATTCTGAGAGCAGTGTAGCTGATCAAACCTTGTCATGTAGCATTTCATAGGGAGTTTGTTGCATCTCTCTGAAGTAAGTGAGCTTTATTGACATAGAGCAAGGCACTCTTTCTGAAACTGATTTCTTGTCCTCTTTATGTCAGATGGATTTCTAGTCATCTTCCCAGTTTCCCCAATAGCATTTTGTGCTAATTTGGACTTAGGATTTGGAGTAGGGACTGGACTTGAATCTGAATCACTGTGAACTTCATCTTCAATCTCATACACTTATAAAACTGAGTCTTCTGCTTCGGATTCTGAAACACTAATGGAAACTTTATCATATGCAAAAGGAGTAGATGGAATTTTTTTACCTCCCCTTTGGAATGGCAACTGGGAGTGTACTAGATCTAAGTATGGCAGAAAGTGTGAGAATCCATATTCCTTGGAGGCATGGTTTGCAGCACCCTTTGTTAGGATTATTGATCCTCCCTTGACCATACTGTCTATTAGATTGTATTTCCTAACTTAGGAACCTTAATTAATTATTTGGGTCTACTTGGCCTAATGGAGCCACCTAGATCAGTTACTAGAGTGTGGGGAACACTGCTAGATGTTAACTTCCACTTACTTCATGTGCGTGCATCAATTTGGGTGTCTCCTAGACCAATCCATACATTTTAGGAACAACTAGGAGTCCTGGCACCAACCTCCATCAGTTAGGTGGAGTTGGAACTAGTAAGTCTTAGTTAGCCCCCAGTTACCTTTAGTTACTTCACAATCAGTTAGGTAGCTCTATAAATGCATGGATAATGCATGGTTGCATGGGGAGGAGGACTTTTCCTACCTACCACGCTCAGGTTCACTGAGTTAACTAACTCTCACTGATTGATTGAGTTGTTGGACATCAAGGAGTTGATATTTGGACTCTGATATTGATTAGGAGACCATGACTTAGAAGTTTAAGTTAGATACAGTCAGATCCATGTGGATAGATTTGAATCATCCTTAATTGATTTGAATTCTTCCTATTTGTAACCTATTGTACATTGGATTTATTATTCTGAATGATACTGTAAATTCCTAAGCAATACTTGTTTGTTTCCTGTGTGGTTTGTTTTGTTCAGTTTGTATCTTCATTCTCCATTTACTGCAAACATTATTAGAACTATCTTCTTGAATATATAAATGGAATTCAAATTCTAATATGGTATCAGAGCCTTCTCAGGAAGGTTTCATGGTTTTTTCTCTCCATTGAACATCAGAAGCAATTGGGTTTCCACAGAAGTTCCCTATGAAAATTTGCTAGCTCTGAATTTATTTAGAACAGCGGAGATGGCCCTTAAAACATGTTCATGTCAAGAGGAAATCCATGATTCTAATAGTTCATATGTTTTAGTGTGTTATTGCAGTGAAATTATAGGTGCTACATAGCCTGTGTGAATTTTTTGCAGTCATTCAGCCGGAGCAATTATGAGTTATCAAACTCCTAAACCACTGTTCCTCACAACTTCAAATTATATTTATTGGATGATTGATATGAACCTGGCCTTGGGCAAGCATGGATATCACAGGATCATCCATGGATGGGAGGATGAACCTCATCAATCGGTAGAGAGGAACAAGTTTCTGAACCGTTGTGATGAAGCATTCGGGTACTTATGTACTTATATATCCAGAGATCTCATCTTCTACCTAGAAGGCTTGAGGACTCACAGAGAATACTAGGAGAATCTTGATAGCTTGTTTAACAAAAAATATGAGCTTCAGGGACACATTCTGGAGAATGAGTTGGTATCTTTACATCCCAACAGTTTCAATACTATTGAGCAATTCTTTACTAAATTCAAGTCTTTAGTGCTCCAATGTAGACAGTGCAGAATAGAGAGAAAGAATGAGCATAATGTACTTTCCATACTCAACAAACTAGACTTTGAGTATTCTGTATTTTTTTCCATATTTCATTACAAGCGGGAAAGATTTCCTGAATGGAAGGTCCCTTCATTAGATTCTTTTTCTAAGTCCTTAATTAAGGAGAAAGACAAGTTGATGCGAATGGGAGTCATCCAAACCTCCAAATATCAAGCTCTCCTAGTTACTGACTCTTCCAAAGCACAAGAAAATGGGAAATCAAAGAAGAAGGATCCAAAAGCAGCTGATTCGAAGCCTAAACCAACTCAGCAAACTTCCGAAGGAGCCTCCAGCTCTAAGAAAAAGAAGAAGTTTGAAGATAAATTATGTCCCTATTGTGAGAAGGGGTATCATCTTGAAGATCATTGTATGAGGAAGGAACTTGATGAAAGGTTCGCTCTTCTCAAGGAGCATAACATTGCTCATCCAAGAGTGAAGAAGCCTGATGAAGAAGCACCGACAGAAGATACCGAAAGGTGTCATGCTTTGAAAGAAACTATCTCTCCATCCTTGGCATACATTATAGATTCTGGAGCTTCCAACCACATGGTTTCTTCCAAATAATCCTTCTCTACTCTTTCACTATCAAAGGGGCTTAACATTCACATGGGAGATGATTCCTAGATTCAAGTAGAAGGAAGGGGCTCAATCAGAGCGAAGCATGGTGAGTTCAAAAATGTCTTCTATGTGCCCTCCCTTTCTACTAACCTATTATTTGTTTACCATATGACTCATACAATCTCTCTCAAGAGATTTATATTTGATTCATAATCAGTTGAGATTACAGAAAAAGCCATTAGAAGGCTTGTAGCGAAAGGTATTGCAAATCACTCTACCAAAGCTTATGAGTTTTCACATTTCTTACCTGTTTCTCCTCCTACACCTTTATTATCTCATGCTAACAACACCAGCAAGATTTGGCATGAGATATTTGGCCATATCAATTTCAAATATTTGAAGCAGCTCCACAATGATAAAATGGTTGAAGGTTTTCCCTCCATCCAAACTTCTGATGGAGTATGTGTTGGTTTCTTGGTACATAAGCATCCAGAAAAGAAGTATGATGTTGGGAAGGCACATACAGTTGTCTCTACACTTGATTTGATACACAGTGATGTAGTTGTACATATGCCCACAAACTCTATTAATGGTTGCAGGTATTTCCTCACCTTTATTGATGATTGTTCTTAGTACTAATGGATCTACTTCATGAAACAAAAGTCAGAATTTTTTGATATTTTTAAAGTTTTTAAAGCTATGATTGAGAACAGTTTCAATAAGAATATCAAGTCAATAATATCATATAAAGGAGGTGAATACATCAAAGCATATTTCCATAGTTTGTATGAATAAGAGGGGATTCGAATGGAACACTCAGTTCCATACACACCATAGCAGAATGGTGTCACGGCTGAGAGGAAGAACAAATCACTGAAAGAGATGGAAACATGCCTTCTCCATGCTAAGCATCTACCTCCTTATCTTTAGGTTGAAGCAGTAAACTTTGCTTCGTATTTGCAGAATAGGGTGCCCCACAAGTCAGTGGTTGGGGTCACTCCATTCGAATCACTGCATGGGTATAAGCCCAATGTCTCTCATATGATATTTTTTGGTTCCAAAGCTTGGGCCAGAATACCACTTGACAAGAGGAAGGCCTTCCAAACCCAAAGTAGTGAATGCATTCTGCTGGGATATGCATAATATGCAAAAGCTTACAAACTGATGGAGGTTTCTGCCAGAAGATGATTCATTGAAAGAAGTGTCTAGTTCGAAGACGATCAGTTGCATGATACTCCTCCAGCAGCATAGGAAGGTATAACTATTTCTCCACCTATTTTTGATGATGATGATTTTCTACAGGTTTTAGATTCAAATGAAGAAGATCACATCCAGTATGATCATGTTATTGAAACTGAATCTTGAGAGATTCTATATCAAGATCTGGTACCCATTCCTAATCAAAAGACTAATCCCATATGGGCACAAAAGCTTCTTGATGCAGCTAGAAGTGGTGCTGGATTTCCATAATATAGGAGGAGAACAAGGTCCCAGTATTAGGATGAGCATGCTGCACTATTTCTCACAGATTCGTTCCCTACAGAATGGTGGAGCACAGTTCCAGGTCGATGCTACTTAATAATGGTGAATGATCAGCTACATGGCCCATAGAAGCAGAAAAGTGATCATTCCCTACCTTCACCATCCAGCTGCTGCATAGAGCTGCAAATTTGCAACAGTTTTTTTGCTCAAATTATTTTTCTATGGAGGAAGCTTCTTTCTTCTAAAAAGATAGCTTGTAGTTTTTCTATTTCCTGGTTATTTTGAGGGGGGGTTTCCCATGAGGTTTTCCCCTGTTTCCTCAGTTGTATTAAGTAGCATTTTTTATTCATGTCTCTTAGATTGTATTTGGGTGACCTATGGTCTTATTACCAGGGCCCACAGTTGTCTAAGTTAGGATCTAGAGGGGTTGTTAAGATTATTAATCCTCCCTTGACCATAATTTATATTAGATTATATTTCCTAACATAGGAACCTTAATTGATTATTTGGGTCCACTACAACCATTGGGTCCACTTGGCCTAATGGAGCCACCTAGATCAGTTACTAGAGTGTGGGGAACACTGCTAGAGGTTAACTGCCACTTACTGCATGTGCATGCATTAGTTTAGGCACCTCCTAGACCAATCCCTACATTTTAGGAACAACTGGGACTCCCAAAACAAACCTCCATCAATTAGGTATCATAGGAGTCCCTTTTCCAAATGATATGAATTGGGACTGACCCCTGATTAAAGGTTCCTTCCCTTGACCTTTTAGATCCCTTTTTCATCACAGCTTTCTCTTTTCTTCTCCATAAATACTTGCCCAGAGAAACCACTACATCCTCACCAAAATCATCCATCTCATCTGTTATTGAGATGGTTCCTTCATGAATAGTAACTAAAGGTTCAGGCTATGAAGTTTCAGGAATGGGTGCTTCCATGCTAAGGGATGGAATAATGGTGGAAGATGTGGGAATAATGGATGCAAGGGATGGATGAATGGAAGTGGGGACAAACATAATAGATTGAGGGGGAGAATTTGTGGGGGTGGAAGAAGTATCAAGTTGTGAAATAAAAGAAATCAAGGATGTGTAAGTCGTATGTAGTTATGATGAGGTCAAAAAGAATAGATGAAGTAGAAAGAGGAACAAAAATAGGCACGTTTTGCAATACCAAGGGTGTTCCATTGGTAGCAGAAAGAATCTGAGACAAATTAATTTCGAAAAAAGAATGTTGGGGAAACAAGGAATCAAAAATTCTCCCAGATAAATGGGTGGTTGCAGAAGATGAAGTCATGGTAGTGAAAACATCAACAGGACAGGTGGAAGGAGTGTTTTCCTCCTCTAGATCATTTTCTATCTTGTGTACCTCAACATTAGCTGGGGGAAATGGTTTCACCTGTTGCATCAGTTGAACTTGCATGATTTTTTTTTCATTGTGCTCCACCATTTGAATCACTTGTAGTGGATACTCAGGGGTTTTCACCTATAGCTTCCCTTATGGAATGGCCTCATGAACCTTCTTCTTCTTTGCCGGTGGTTCTGCCATTGTTTCTTGTGCTTCTACCTCTGAGCTAAGTTTTTTCAGACCTTTCTTGAACTATGTCACTCTGTGCATCACTTCTAGTGTGAAGGAAGGTTGTTTTATTTTAGGACCTTAGAGGAAAGCCTTACCCTTATCTCTTGACTTCTCAGCAAGGACAGTGGAAGAGATGGCTAATGCTTCCTTAGCCTCCCTTTCTGCATTTTCTTTTTGTAAATTCTCTTCCACTGTTAACCGGAGCTGTCTGAAATGTAGCGCAATGGTTTTCTACTCCTTTTGGTACTGGAACATGGGAGTCTTCTCCAAAGGAGTGGAGATCCTACTGACCACCTCTGAGAAATCAATGGCACCCCTGTATATAGAATCATCAGGGATTTCCTGATGGGAATATGCATTTTTTGTGTGCTCCTGCACAAAGTAATTTGCCAATAATTCTTTAGGGTCATGCATCCTCTTAGGTGCCTCCTCTAGGTTCAGTTCCACCATGGATTTTCCCAAGATGGTTGCATGGGTGTAGTTTTGTAAAGTGAAAAATCCCATGTTCAATGGAAACTTGTGCCAACACTTCCTTTTAGCTGTTGCTAGTTTCGGGAATACCCTGTCGATGATAGTTTGAAATGAAATCTCTTGTAAGACCATTATGTCTAGGACTATTCTCAGCAGCAAACGTACTGTATCGCTGCCCAAAATCTGAATGTCAGAGAAGTATTCCCCTACATACCAATCACCCATTATAGAAATAAATCTCTGGCCCTCTCTGAGAAAGTGGGGGCATCACCTCTTAAAATCATTTGGTACACCAACCCTATGAACTGGTCACATATTTCATAAATTCAAGGAACAAAGTTTTCCTCCCACATGTTTGAGAAAAAAATGTGGACTGGAGGACAAGTCCTGATCCAATCCCTTCCCATGGTCGAGAATGAAGAAGTTGCGCAGAAAACATCCATGACATACCGTGATATATAGAAAGCTATATTTCTGGATGTGGAAGTCTTCTGGTACTTCTCAATCACCTCCTTCAACACCTCTGATAGTATATGTGCCCAATTGAAGGATTGATATGTAATCAATATATGATGGGATATAGGATCCCACTCAGCTTTGAACTCAGTGCAGTTGGGAATCCCATATAACTGGAAAAACATGGCCGCTAGTAGTGAAAATGGCTCCCTAAACCAGGAAATGGGATAGGCCTTGTCTAATTTGGGGACAAACTGTGTAGGTTTTTCCATCAAAGATTTTATTACTTCCTCAAAGTCAAACGGGGTCATGGAAGCGTCGAGAAATTGAACAGTAAGGAGCTGTTGAGGAGGTTTAAGAGCATATGCTCTTGCAAAGACTTTTGGTTGGAATAAGCTATTTTGGTTCTAGTGTGGTCGTCGAAAGACCTCTCCTTGGGGCTTTCATGGTCAAGTTCCCACTTGATCGGGTCTTTGTATGGCATGAAAGGTGGTCTTGCTGCAATGCAATGAAGTTGTGAATTTCTAAATTTAGCATATGCTAGCTAGTCATGCATGATAGCAGAAAAATAATCATTGTCAAAAATGTCGTAAATTCTAGACCAGTCTAGATGGAGGGTTTCAAACACTCATCCACCGGTGTCAGTAAAGATGCCAACATTTGGGTCCTTGCTCTTTTTCTCATTCAGAGAGGAACTGGACCTGGTATTTCTAGACATAGTGGTGGACTTGGAAGTAAATTCTTATACAAATTTGGCAACCATAATTAAAATTTACCACGGTAAAAGTAACAAAAACTAGCCGCTAAGAGTAGGAAACTTACCGGTGGACAGATTGGCAATCAAAAAACTAGTGAGCTCAACAAGAAATTTGCAGTAAAAATCTCAAGCAGAGTGAAAAAAAGCGAGTGAAAATAGTAAATAATTCATAAATTCAAAGGATTTAAATAAGTCAGGGCTCAATGTAAAAATAGATCTGGGCCGTAGATTCCGAGAAAAATAGACGATTGAGATTAAGGCGGGAAACAAAATGCGAAGATGAGATCGATCAAAAACTTTCGATCTTATAACTTCTGCAATCCGCAATATTCATTGCGGGTTGCGGGATGCGAACTGAGATTCATAACCAGGAAAAATATTTTAAACTTCCGCAATCTACAATCAGCAAGAGATTTGTGGGTTGCAGGTTGCGGGTTGTAGAACAATAATGTTGTAAATTTTATTTTTATTGAGTTTCCACTTTCCCCAAGCCGCATTTGTGAAATGTGGAAGTGCGGGAGAGAAAATGGAAATTTAAATATGAAAATACTTTTTCGCTTTTCGCAATACACATTGCAGAATGCAGAAGTCGAAACCGAAAAGATAATACTTTATTTACAAAATGTTTTCTGCTATCTACAATCTGCATTGCAGGTTGCGGGTTGTGAAAAGACAAGTTTATATCAAACCAAGAAAAATCCAATATCTGCATTCGCAATTGCAGGTTGCGGAATGGAGGAAAATGATTTCCGAAAAAA
This sequence comes from Pseudotsuga menziesii, assembly GCA_001517045.1. NCBI lineage: Eukaryota > Viridiplantae > Streptophyta > Pinopsida > Pinales > Pinaceae > Pseudotsuga > Pseudotsuga menziesii. The sequence goes on along the minus strand of LPNX010547317.1, from coordinate 122,947 downwards.
CCCCAAAATAAGGACTTTCACAATCCGCAATGAGGTTGCGGAATGCAAGTTGCGGAAACATAAAACTTATCAAAGAAAAGGGTCTCTCTGCAATCCACAAAACCCAAAAAATAAGGTTTTTTTAAAGGAAATTTTATTAAAACCAAAACACAGGACTTACAATGAATATGACAAAAAATACCATAACAATATCATGGAATTCAAATCCAACTTAATGAATGAACGGGGTTCCCATTTTAAGTTGTTTAAAATGGGATCTGTTGCTACCAGTAGAAAATGGCGACTCGCTAGGCGAAGCAGTTATCTCTGTACAGATTAACATAAAAAATTTCAAAGAAGATACATGAGTTGGAAAAATATTTAATGTCATAACAAAACATTGAATTCATGTAAATACAACCAGATCTAGCAAAAGTAATATGTATAATTGTCACCTTCCAATCCCACAACCACTGATAATGATACTCAAGAAATGAAAAATTCCTAGAAGAAATAAGGTATCCCTGTAAGCAAGATGGAAGCAAAGGAAGGTGGTTTATGATAAACCTCTGTGAAAACCTTGATCTATCTCATGATCATCAAACCAATAATCACCTTGAAAGTGGATTGTTTGTTAATGAATATATACATGATTTTTTTAACAACAACAACTTAGTTGAAACAAGACCACTTCCCTAGTAAGGTGCAATGCCATACACAAGTCTTACCTAGAAACTAAACAAGCTAGCTCTATCAGGAGACTCCTTGTCCTTTGGTTTTTACACCAAAAGAAAATATTATGGCTTGATAACCACCTATCAGTAATTCCATCCCAAAATAGGACCCATGAACATGGTTAGGCTAGTTTATGATAAGACCCCATGTTCTCGAATACAACAAGTTGTAGTTTAAAACAAAGAAAACAAAATTATTTACAAATGCAAACGGAAAGCCATTACCCTAGATTGGGAACCATCTGGTGGTAATGTCAATCACTGATCATGTCTATGAACATGATATGTTGGATTCTTATAAGACCCCCTATATTGCAGTTTACACTTATTAAGGTGGTTTTATTAATTCCAAAGTGATCCAAGTGAGATCAGAAAAGAACAAAGGTTAAGGAGGATGTTAAAGATTTACCACCAATAGCCACTGAGACACTCGACAGGACTACCAAAATTCTCCTAAGAACTTGGTCATCATCATCGGGACTAATAAAGATAGTGATTCCAGGAGGGGAAGATCCAATTTTAAGAGTTAGCATAGATCTTAGGTTGTACTCCCATGAAGATATCATTTTAGATATAAACCGAGTGAATATTTCTGACATATCCAATTCAAAATTTCTCAGTTAACTCATTTTAGAGATAAAACACTTACCAACTGCAACCAGGTGTTGTAACCATACCATGTTTTGTAAAAAAAATAAAACAAAGAAGAATTCAATCAAGCAAAACAAATTCAAAATAAAAAACCAATCAAAACAACACACCTATGTACAGATAAGAAAAGATTACCTTAAACAAAATACATTTTTAGGAGATGGATATTTGTTTGATAGGTCTCAGATAAACCTTCCAATGTCTGTAACCGGACAGTACCAGGGCCAATATTTTTTGTAATAATGAATGGCCCTAACCACAGACGTTGAAACGTGGTTTAGTCTCTCTTTTCTTTGTGGGGTTTGTCCCATTAAAGTCACGATTGGTCGAAGATCTATCATCAAACCGCCTCTTAACCAATTGTTGATGTTGATATAACTTATTTATGTATTTCTCCCTCTCCTCTTCTAACTTAAGCAATGTGTCAATTTGGTTCTGAAGGGGAGAGGATTCATCATCTTATGAAAAATATTATGTGATTTGCAAAGACGGAATGAGGAGGTTTGATGATAGAACAAATTATTTTCCATACACAAGTAAGGAGAATTTTCGATAGAAACTTTGGGAGTGATTTGATCTTCCCATAAGGCATAAAAGAGCTAAGTATTCCATTCTTTGTGGTGTGTAGCCACAGTTTTCTTAAAGATGTTGATAATATTCTTGTTGGAATATTTTGATAAGCCATTACCTTATGGAAAATAGTTTGCATAATACTTCACTTTGATCCCCTTTTCAAAGGAATATTGTGTAAGATCGATTGAATTGAAATATGAGGCATTATCAAATACCAAATACTCAGGTACTCCAAACCTGGTGACAATATTACTCTCTAAGAAATATATAACCGGGTTTATATTGGAAACTCTAAGGGTAATTGCTTCTACCCACCTAGTAAAATATTTTGTTTCAGTTAAGATGTACTTATGCTGCAAAGAAGAGGGAGGAGTAATGGGGCCAAAAAAATCCATTCCCCATTGTTGAAATGGAAACTGGACAGTAATGCGCTGGAGGGGAAAGGTTAGTTTTTTCAACTTACCAACACATCTCTGGAAGGCCTCACACTTTCTAACAAAGGTATGTGCATCCTTGAACAATGTTGGCCAATAGTATCCAGCTCTCAAAACCTTGTGTGCAGTAGTTTCACCTAAAAAATGTCCTCCTACAGCTCCTACATGCATTTCAAACAGAAGATTGTTAGCTTCTGGTTTTTCTAAGCAATTGAGAAAGACACCATCATAATTTCTATGGAAAAGCACCTTATCAATAAATTGATATGGTGTTTCTTTTAACCTTAAAGTCCTATTCTTCTTAAATTCCAGGGTTTGAGGAGCATATTGTAACAATTAAATAATAAATTATTATTAATTAAAGACTATCTAAAGTCAATAGTCATGCCCTTTTATGAAAAGTTGTATGATAGGATTATATAAATCCCAAACCTATGTAACCATCTATCATCTATCATACATTACATATTTACATTACTACTTTATCCTTTTATGGATTTCTTACGTTACTTGTACTGGTTATTCTATTATTGAATAATTGTGCTCCTTCAGTGGTATCATAGCCCTTCCTAGGAATCTCTACTTCATATTTTGTTCCTTCACATACCCATGAGTAAGATAAAAACCTAATATCATCATACCATTCGGAAGATGGAGCAGAAATGACATCATTTGTGTCTACAGACATGTCTTCCTCTTGAATCCATTGTTGTTCCTGCTCTTGGCCATTACATTGGACTACCAGTAAACATAAGCCCTTCCCTTTGAAAATATTGGCATGCTTAATCTCCAAATAATATTCCTAAAGCATATTCATCCAGTGAGCTTACTTCTCTCCTAACTCCTTCTAAACCAAAACATTTCTTATAGCTGCATAGGGAACGATAACCTCTTTTTGGATTTCAATAGATAAGGTATAAAATGCTTAATAGATTTGTAGATAGTGTAGGATTGCTTATGTATCTGTGTATAGTTTAACTCAGCCCCTGTGAATGTGGAGTTCATAAATGAGATAGGGATTTATGTGTCCTCTGCATGTTTCTGAGTCAACACAACAGCATAAGAAAAAATAGAAGCGAATGTATACAAAATAAAATATTTGTCAAAATCATGGGGCATCAATGCAAGAATCCATTATGGCCTTCATAATATTGATAAATGCACCTTTTAGGTGTTAGACCACTTAAATAAAACATGTTTCTTAATTAGATCTTAGAGTGGCCAAGCAATTTGTGTAAAGTGTGGTACAAATATCCTAACAAAATTTATCTTTCCAAGGAAAGATTGCATGGATTTCTTTGAACTTGGGAGTCCGATTTTTGCAATGGCCTCAGATATATATGGGTTAATTATCATTCCATCTTTGGAAACTATAAATCCCAATAGCTTTCCTTTTGTAACTGCAAAAATTGACTTCCTAGGATTCAAATAAATCCCATACTTTCTACACCTCTCAAAAACTTGTCTTAATGCAAACAGATGATCATGTAGTTTTTTTTGAAAAAATAGTTATATCATCCAAATAAACAACAACAGAATTTTGCATAAAACTATGAAATCTATGTCCATAGCTCTTTGGAATGTTGCACCAACATTTATCAGTCCGAATGTGCCCAAGGGTGTCTTGAAAGAGGTTTTAATTTGGTCGTAGGTTATGACCAAAACTTTATTATAACCTGAAAAAGCCATCTATCAAGGAAAACATTTATGCAACCAAAACTCTCTGCAAAGTATATTCCATTGAAGGAACATGATATTTGTCTTTCTTGGATGCTCTATTTAGATTGAAAAAATACACACATAGTCTAATATCTCCACTCTTCTTGTGAACGGGGAATAAATTAGAGATCCACTGTGTATGTCTAACCATAAAAATGATCCTTGCTTTTAGCATTTTTTCAAGTTCATTTTTAATTGATGGCTCAAGACTAGGATGCACTTTCCTCAACTTTTGTTGGTAGGATTTTATGTCAAGATTTAGAGGTATGTTGTGTTGCATTATAGAATAATCAAGGTTTTTAAATCATCGTAAGTCCATGCAAAAACATCCTTAGATTCTCTACAAAGTTTAACTAAAACCCTCTCTTCCTCTGGGGAACAGTTAAGCCCTATATTGATGAGTTGAGGGTTTTTCTCCTTTCCAAGATTAACATTTTTAAAATTAAGAGAAGAACTATGAGTTTTACAGTTGGATTGACTTTAAATTTATCTTGCAAATCATAGTATTTCTCTAGATTGATGACTGACTTGGGGATCAAGTTGGAGGGGAAACTAAGATCAGACAAAGACTTATCATGCTCAACCTCATCTATGGCTAGATCCTTAAAGGTGTCCTAGGTTGTTAAGAAGTCCACAATCTGAATATTGTCATCAAATACTTTCCAACTTGTTACATTATCTAGTATATAGGCTATGTACATAACCTCAATAGAAAAAGTATTAGGGGACAGACCTTCTAGTGGAATGAGCCTAGATGCAGTGTTGGCTGAAATATCTGCATCGAACTTCTGTGACCTAGGGACATATTTAATATTAAAATACTTGAAGGAATTTGTCATGTCCCTAACCAATTTTTGATAATTTAACAAATGGGGAGATAGGAAATGGATCTTATTCCTTACCTGCTCAACTATGATTTCGGAATCTCCATAACATTCAATGACTTGTGCACCCAAATATATTGCCTTCTCGAGTCCCTGAACCAGAGCCTCATATTCAACAATATTATGTGTACATTGGAACTCAAGTCTGCAGGAAATCATTAGTTTAGTGCCTTTTTTATCAATCAGTATGCAACCTGCACCAGCACCATCCTTGGATTTAGACCCATCAAAAAAAATGTCCAAGAAGATAAATCTAATCTAAAATTTGTATTAACATTATATACATTATGAACAATTTATCTAATGAATGGAACAATTGTGCAATTATTGATTTTTGACAATTCATCAACATCCTCAGTGCGGGAGGAATCAGTAGGAAAATTCCAAAATAAAGAGTCAAAGGTACAGTGTTCAATGGTTGAAGTGAAGAAAACAGCAGGTTCACGTGGGTAATTAAGATCTGCGACTGTTTGCTTCATGAAAGGTTCCCTTTTTAATCTATTTTGGTTTGCCATTGTATGGTAACCACAAATGTAACCAGTCAGTGGAAAAGTATCCCTTCATCCTCTCTGACCAATATCTACTCAGCCACATGCCATAAGTCTTGGGGATATTTTCCACAACAATATCTATTGTCTAATGGATCATAGGATCTATGGATAATGTTAGGAGGACATTCTTTAGCTCACCTACTACTTTAACTCTAGACCTATCCAATTGGACTATTTGGGTAGGGCAGGGTTCCTAGGTTCCATTGAGTTTTCTCCAGATAGAGACTAGCATAACATTAGATGATGCTCCTGAGTCAATCATACAATTGTGTACATTCCTATTGAAAATTTCAAAAGTTAGCAGGAAAGGGGAACCCTTTCCACACTAATTTTTTGACCATCAGGCTTTGCACAAATTTCCATATTATTATTTTGAGCCTCTCTTGATTTATTTAAAATCATATTCTTAGGTAAATATTCCCTTATATATGGTATTTTAAGAATCTCAAACAAAGAAATATTTTCTTTGGCCTTTTTCAAGTCATCTACCAAATTGTACTCAACTTCAGGAATTGCCTTGTCTTTTGGTGTTGTCACTTTACCTACGCTTGGACTGGATGTCGATGGTGGATTATCATGTGATGTCTAGAATTTTGTCCTCATATTGTAAGAATGTTGTAGATAAAGTATGGTTTTAGTTTCATCTTCTTCCTCTGCCATCGGTAGTTCTGAAAAACAATTAATAGTATTTGTGTGTTGGTCTTGCTCTTCATCAGGGGGTACAGAATCTGTAACTCCCATGAACTTTCTCTACTATCATCATGAGTAGCTTGGGGTCCATAAGTTAAGGCTTTAAATATGGAGTAAATCTCATCAAAGGTAAGTGTTTCTTCAGGGCTGGGAGGTAGTTGATTCTGGGGAGGTTGATAAGGTCTCCTAAATGGTGGCCTTACCAAACCTATGTTATTTATGTGATTATTATTATTATTTATTTTGAGATCTACCATGTCATTCGAAATATTTTGCAAGATATTCTTCATGTTGTCCACGTCATAAGGGTATTTGTTTTGAGGTGCATGTTTGGCGACGTTTCCTTCCTTCTTTTAGATGTAGAAGGCTGGTATGTTTAAACATCAGTATTTTCCTTCAGGAAAAACATGTCCTTTTCTACTAAGATAGCTTCTGAAAAATATTCTTGCTGATTATTTTTGTGAGCCCTTTTCACCCACATGGCGACTTTAGTTGGTAAACCCTTAATGTAATATGCTACCAACAAATCTTCCATAGGAAGAACAGTGGTAGGGATCTGGTTTTTCAAACATGAAAACCTCTGATTAAATTCCTTGAATCTTTCTTTTCCATTTATCCTAAGGGAAGATAGATCCATTACAAGATCTACAAGGGTACTATCATCCCCAAATTTTTCAAGAAGCAATCTTTCAAAATCATCCCATGAGTTGATAGTACCAGACTCCAAGGAAAAATACCAAGTGGAATCTTGGAGCTCGAAAGAATATGGGAACAATCTACACACTACGTCCTCATGGACTACATTTCTCAACCTAATGGCTTGAATAAAGGTTTTAATATGGTCCTAGGAAGGGGATTTATCATTTGGGTTAAACTTTGGGATCCACTTCTCAAGATTCTTGGGAGATTTGTGTTGTTTCACAGGGATAAAGACAACATCCTAGTCTAGCCAAGGTCTGTTTACTTGCTTGGCCATTGGTGATTCTTCAGATGCAGAAGGGTCTGAAGATGATTTACTATCTGAGGATTCCTCAAATGGTGATGAAGACGAAGCAGGTGGTGTAGGTGGTGGAACACCCGATTTTATATTGGGATGTTGGTCTGATTGAGGTTGTTCTTCTTGTTCAAACAATTGATCTATCTAAATGTCAAGGGTTTCTCCCTGTTGAGTAGTGTTTCGAGTGTTTGTATTAAAAGGGGAGTTTACAGTTGTACGAATTAAGGACAAAGCGTCTTTGAGGCTTCTATATTCTTTAGTCCTCTTCTCTACCCTGAGAGTTATTTCTTGTGTATTATTTCTCAACTGTTCTAGAGTGAGAGTTCCCCTAGTTGGTGAAACAAAAAGAAATTATGGTCTTCTGATGACTTGTTTCAGAATAGGGGTGACAAGGACTGATGTCTGACTTTCTATAGGCTTATTTGTAGACGTAGAAGCTTGGATCTACCTTCTAGTAATGATTGGTGACCCAAGAGGAGGACGTTTTCTTGTGTTATTACTTGACATGTTTTACAATGACCCTCCTTCTAGAGCCATTTGTTGACTTCCCGGGCTTGTAGGTTGTTGGATAATCTATAGGAAAATCAACAAAAGGATAAATTCCAACCATAAAAGCTTCGAATCAATCCCATGCAAAGAAGATTATATCCCTAAGTTGTTTGGGATGACTAAATCCTATGGATACAAGGCCTCCACTGGCACAAGGGTTTTCATATCAAGTAGATATGTTCTTCCTATAAGGAAGATTTGGGAAAAGGTTTGAAGTAACTGGACACTAGACTAAACTGTCTCAAAAAACTAAGGCAATGATTATAAAAAAATATCTAAGCAGAACAGTTATGGTATGTGATTGATGATGGAGAAATAATCACTCAACTTATAAAAATATAGATCAAGTCTTACTTCCTTTAATCAACTTTAAATAAAACTAAACAATAACAATTGAAATGCTTTATCCAAATTATTATATGTGCAAAATTGTCCTATGAGGTAATACCAATTGAAAAAATAGTATCAGGGATCAATAACTAATCACCAGTTGCAAAAAAAGGTTATGCAAATTAAATAAACACATTTATCCAATACACATCTAACATGTCAAAATTGTAATGAAACATCAATACATAAATCAACATATTCAATACATGAGGGACCAATGGTCAGTATGTCAGAGATATAAAAGAATGACTGAAATTCATGAAAGAAATTTAATGAATAACCATAGAACATAACATAAGTAACAATGTAATTTTATTAAACTTGCAAGACATTACAACATTCCAAAATTACAAAGCTTTCCTAATATGTCTGTGGTCGTCCCTTCTCCAATAGTTCTCTTAGGCTTAATCCCGCTCTCTTTCTTGGGAGGCACTCTTTCCTTTAAATAATATTACAAAATTCTACAAAGAAAGAAAACTTCCCAAAATATGGGATTACAAAATGTTTAGTTTCATGGTTTTCCAAGGGCAGAACGCCACTTGGAAAATGCATCCATGAAATCTTGGATGTCCCAAAATTGAGCATGTTCTAAATGCAATTCTTCTTTACAAATTAATGAAACAATCAATTTCTTCTTAATATTCTCCCACTCTTTGAGGAACAGATCAATCCTCATCAACGAATAAAGAGGTGTCTCAATCCACTGCTTTATTTCATGCATGCTAAGTTGAGTGATCTCCAATATCTGCTCATTGACTTTAGCAAAGTCATTATCAATTTTCTCCAATTTCGATTTCGGAGCCATAGCCTCATCAATAGGATCTAACAATGGTAGATCTGGATAAATGAGTAAAGTCTCTAAAGAAAACCACCTGCTCTTGCAAACCACCTGTCCATGTTTAATGATGGACTACACCAGATCGTAGACACTCTCCCATGTCTCGATTGACACCTCAATTTTCTTAAGCTCGATCCTACCTAATATTGCAAGATCATCGTGTATGTACTTAATATACTTATGTCAGTCTATGATGTTGTCATAAGCTCGAGTTTCTTCCTTTATCCTTATGTTATGATCACGGAGAACGCTCGATTGGTGCTCAACCGCATTATACAATTACTGCATCTCATTAAAACCCTTAAACAGATTAATCATGCCCTAGTAATACTCATGATGAATTTTGCAGGCTAATTGTTTAAATTCTTCTCCTGTGAATTTGGAGAAAGAAGAAGTGGTGGATGCAAGTTGGAGATCTTTGAGTTGTTCCTCAAAGATAGAAATCCTATTGCCATGTTGATTATTTAGGTCATCTTCCTTCTCAAGCTGCTGCTTGAAGTAATCATTTTGTCCTTGAAGTTTCCTTGGCTTCTCCTCGTATTCATTATTCAAATGTTTCCTTTCATGTTTATGTTGTGCCTCAACATGTGCTAGGTCTTGTTTGGACCTTTGCAGTTCTTGTTCCTTTTCTTCCAACTCTTTATTCAGTTGAGATACAAAAACAAAATTATCTCCAGGAAAATATCCCATAGCGGTTGTTGTGTCCAAGGCTTCTTGTTTGGTATCATAGAAGTCCCTTTCCCAAATGATCTAATTTGAGACTGACCCCTGCTTGAAGGTTCCTTCCCTTGACCTTTTAGATCCCTTTTTCACCACAGATTTCTCTATTCTGCTCTAGAAATACTTTCCCATAGAAACCATTGCTTCCTCACCAAAATCAGCCATCTCATATGTTTCCGAGATGTTTCCTTCATCGATAGTGACTAAAGGTTCCGACTGTGAAGTTTCAGGAATGGGAAATTCCGTGCTAAGGGATGGAATAATGGTGGAAGATGTGGGAATAATGGATGCAAGGGATGGAGGAATGGAAGTGGGGACAGACATAATGGATTGAGGGGGAGAAGTTGTGGGGGTGGAAGAAGTATCAAGTTGTGAAATAAAAGAAAGCGAGGGTGTGGAAGTCATATGTAGTTCTAATGAGGTCGAAAGAATAGATGAATTAAAAAGAGGAACGAAAATAGGATCGTTTTATGATACGAAGGGCATTCCATTGGTAGAATAAAGAATCTGAGACAAATTGATTTCGGAAAAAGAATGTTGGGGAAACAAGGAATAAAAAATGATCCCATATAACTGGGTGGTGGCAGCAGATGAGGTCATGGTAGTGAAAACATCAATGGGATAGGTGCAAGTATTTTTTCCCTCCTCTAGATAATTGTGGATCTCGTGTACCTCAACATTGGTTGGGGGCAATGGTTCCACTTGTTGAATCATTTGAACTTGCGGGATTTGTTATTCAGGATGATCCACCATTTGAATCGCTTGTGGTGGAGGCTTAAGGGTTTGTACCTACAGTTGCACTTATGTAATGGCCTCATGAACCTTCTGCTTATTTGCTGGTGATTCTGTCATTGTTGCATGTGCTTATACCTCTAAGCTAAGTTTTTCCAGACCTTTCTTGAACTCTGCCACTATGTGGAACAATTCCAGTGTGGAGGAAAATTGTGTTCTTTCGGGACCTTTGAGGGAATCCTTACCCTTATCTATTAACTTCTCAGCAAGGACAGTGGAAGAGATGGATAATGCTTCCTTAGTCTCCCTTTCTGTATTTTGTTTTTGTAAATTCTCTTCCACTATTAACCGGAGTTGTTTGAAATGTAGCGCAATGGTTTTCTGCTCCTTTTGGTACTGGAACATGTGAGTCTTCTCCAGAGGAATAGAGATCCTTGTCACATCCCCAACCCTTACTCGGCGGAGAGGACGTGACTAATCATCTATCAACCTAGGAAATCTAAGCCCCATTAACATAATACATATATAAAAATGCATTGAACTTAAAGCATATGCATAATAAAACATTCATAAGTATAAACAGATGCATAATAAAATGTACATGATATATATAGCGGAATAAAATCATTCATTCAACACATTCATGCATTCAACATGTTCATGATAATTTCATAATAATTCATAAGCAAATACAGTTGCAGAACTTAATTAAACAAGAATACTTATCTTTAGAGAAGCTTGTCCCACAACCAGCTATGTCGCTGCAATGTTCCACCCAACCATAGGCTCGTGTGCTCTTTAATTTCTTAGAAACACTGCCACCCCCGAGCTAGGACTGATTTTCCCCAAGGAATAAGGAACACTAGCAGACTTTCCCCATAGCCAAAGATACAATAAAACTCAGTCAAGCCAACACATTTGGGTTTATCATACTTACACAGCCATTGGTTTACACTTAGACAAATTCACATGAGACACAACCAAGCCAACAGATGGGTTTATCAGGCTGCCAGCCAAGCCATCCTTCCAGTTGGGTTTATCAGGTTGTCAAGGAGGTGGAAAGATTGCCTGCTAAGCTAGTGAGCTCAACCCCAGAGCTATGAACACCCACACTGAATCTAGCATGATTTTTAAACAAATACACACCCAACACAAGTAAGCATTCCCTTCTCTGCTACACAGTCCCTCAGGCCATGCCTTACCTTCCAGTGTTATTCAGGGCATGCAAAGAAGAAAACTAGGCTTCTAGATTGGTTTGTGAGGTTCTTTCACACACTAGGTTTATCAAGCAAGTCTAGACTCTTTTCCCATTCCTTCAATCAATTCAAATTCCAAACATGGATGCACACACAGTGATCTCGGTACTGGGATTTATCAGAACGCAGCCGACGCCAGGGATTACATACACACATAGAAATTTACGAATTTCTAAACATTGACGGTGCTAGAATGACTGCTAAAAAATACCAAAATGAACAGATTGCTGGTCTTTCAAAACAAAGACACCAAATCGGATTCAGGGCAATCGTATTCAGGAAAACAACTAGCATACAGGAGAAAATGTGAGAGAGAAAAAAATTGCCGAAGATGGGAAAAATCATAACACAAAAACTAGAAACGTGAAGGATTCAAATCGCCGGACATGATAAATTCCCGAAAGGTTCAAACTCAGAATCGTTTTTGCTTGCTTGTTGCTGCATGAATGCTCAATTGGTTTTCTCAAAAATTGTTTTTCCATTCCCAATCGTGAGGGAAGGTGAAACGTTGCTGCATGAGGGAAAGGTGGTTGTTTTTGGTGTTTTCTTTCCCAAGAAATTCAAAAAACGTTTTTCCCAAAGTGGGGCTCTGCCCAATTTGAATTTCCCACTCTTCCAATCCCCCACTCCCTCATCCAGGGATAATTTTAGGGATGAATTTTAGCCCAGTGGGCTATTTTTCCATGTTTTTCTCCCAAAAAAGATTCACCATTTTGCATTTTTTGAAGCCCTGTTTTGCCCGATTTTGATGGGGTAAAATTTTTTCACCCTAAAAATCACCAAATTATTATATAAACAATATAAAATCCTTGGAAATTAAAATATTTTTTGAAAAATATCGCCAATCATTTTATAGTTGGTGTTTTAAGAATTTGTAATATTCGCCAACATTTATACACTTTAAATAAGTATGGTTCCTTAAAATCATCCCTTCCCTCATCCTTAGGAAAAATCATGCCCCCATCTCATTTAGTTGCATTGACATAGCCGGTTGTGGGTTTTAATTAAAAATTGCAATTTAACATGATGTCCAGCATTTTAATGTTTAGCTAGCATAAAAAAAAATACCATCAACCACACCTTAATTGCTGAAACATAAATATTAAATCGATAGTGGGGCTTTTTCCTAGCTCCAAACCATGATTATTTACATCATTTTATTTAAATGAAAACGGGGTCAAAACCGGGGTGTTACATTCCCCTCCCCCTTCAACAGCACTATCCTCAGTGCTTTACAACATTCAACAAAAATGCTTGCTGGTACTGCCCTCAGCAATCCGTAGATTCGAACAAAAATGGATGTGCCAGTCGCATGGCATCCTCTAGCTCCCACATAGCTTCTTCAGGATCGTAGTGCTCCCATTGCACCTTCACCTGTCCTATTACTCGGTTCCAGAGCATTGTGACCTTCCTGGCGACGATGCGCATAGGCTCGATTTGGAACTCTCCCTCTGGTTCCACCTGTATCACATCCCAATTTATTACATGGTTAGGATCATGTATATACTTCTTAAGCAAAGAAACATGAAAAACATTATGAGCTCTAGTGATACTAGGCAATGTGAGTCTATATGCAACTGGCCCTATTCTTTCAAGCACTTCAAATGGCCCACAATCTCTAGACAAAAACTTGGCACAACATCCAAGCTTCAAGGAACTCTTCTTTGCCTTCATTGTGAGGTAAAAATGATCCCCAACACTGAACTCTCTGTTCACCCTATGCTTATCTGCATAAATTTTCTCTCTATCCTGGGCTGCCTTCAAATTATGCCTGATATTTACAACTTCTTGCTCCGTCTCCTTGAGAAATTCTGGACCAAGCACAACCCTGTTCATTGGAAGATCCCAAGTCACTGGTGTCCTACACCTTCTTCCATACAAATATTCATATGGACTCATCCCCTAGGACGCTTGTTGTCCATTTTTATAGGAAAACTCTACCAGGTGTAAATAATCTTCCCACTTGGTTGGTTTGTCCATCATATACATGTGAAGCATGTCTTCCAACACCTAGTTAACTCTCTTGGTCTGTCCATCGGTTTGAGGATGGTAGGAAGTGCTTAAATTCAACTTTGTACCCAAATCTGCAAACAATCCCTTCCAAAAATTGGAAATAAACTTGGCATCTCTGTCAGAGACTATTGCCTTAGGAAATCCATGCAGTTTGAAAATATCCTTCATGAATATCTTTGCAATGTCATCAGTCTTATGCGTAGACTTAACCAATATAAAATGTGTTGCCTTTGTCAACTTGTCTACCACAACCATGATGGAATCATGTTGTCTCCAAATCATTGGAAATCCTGTAATAAAATCCATGGAATAACTTCCCATTTCCATTCTGGAACTGGAAAAGGCTGCAACAAACCTGCTAGGTGTTGATGTTCAACCTTCACTTGCTGACACTTCATGCACCTTGAAATATATTCAGCCATGTCATTTTTCATTCCTAGCCAAAATTACTACTTTCTAGATGTAGCAATTGTCTTCCGATATCCTGGGTGACCAGAATATGGAGCTTGATGGACCTCATCCATAACAACCCTCCTCAAATATGCTACATTTGGAATATAAATTATGTTCTTATAGGTAATAAGTCCATCTTCTTCCAATTTACATCCCCCATACTTATTTTCAAGGCTTTGCCGCTGTAACTTGTCCTTGACCTGTGCATACAATTCATCTTCAGCAACATGATTAGCAATCTGTTGCCTCAAATCTGATTGGAAAATAATAATGAATGCCACGTGCATCTCTTGCACCTTCCTGCTGAGTGCATCAGCTACCTTATTCTCTTTTCCTTTTATGTGCTTGATTTCAAAAACAAACTCACATAAAAATTCCAACAATCTCGATTTCCTAGCATTCAGAGTAGGCTGATCAAACAAATATTTCAGACCACAATGGTCTGTCCTTGGCTCAAATATTCTTCCCATCAAATGATGTCTCCACATCTTGAGAGCATGTACCATGGCTGCAAGTTCTATATAATGAGTGGCATAGTTCTTCTCATGCTCCTTCAGCTTTCCTGGCTCATAACATATCACATGGTTGTCTTGCATAAGAACTCCTCTAAGTCCTTGGCCACATCCATCTGTACATACTACAAAATATTTCTCTGGATCTGGAAACTTTCTTCACACTTTGAGGTCCATTCGAACTTTATTCCCTTCCTTTGCAAAGAAGTGATAGCATGTGCAACCTTGGAGAATCCTTCAATGAATCTCATGTAGTATCCTGCAAGCCTCATGAAATATCTTACCTCTGTCACATTCTTTAAGGTAGGCCAATTCTAAATAGCTTCAATCTTCTCAGGGTCTACAGATATACCGTCTTCTAAAATAATGTGACCCAAGTAGTGAATTCTATCCCTATAGAAGTCACACTTGCTCAGCTTTGCATACAGCTAATGTTCTCTGAGCAATTGCAATGTTAGTCTCAAATGTTCTTCATGCTCTTATTCATTCTTAGAATAAACAAGAATATCAAGGAAAACAAGAATGAATTTTTCCAAATACCTGCTGAAGACACTATTCATAAGGCACATAAATGTTGTTGGTGCATTTGTGAGTCCAAATGGTACCACTACAAACTAATAATGTCCATACCTTGTTTTGAATATTGTCTTATGAATGTATTCATCCTTGATTCTCACTTGATGGTAACCATACCTCAATTCAATCTTGGAAAATACATTTTCTCCTTTCATTTAATCAAAGAGGTCATCAATTCTTGGCAAGGGATATTTGTTCTTCACCGTGACGTTATTCTGCTGCCTATAATCAATATACAATCTGAGTGTACCATCTTTCTTCTTTACAAACAGAATTGGTGCTCCCTAAGGAGACACACTCAGACTGATATACTTTTTATCCAATAATTCCTGCAACTGCATCTTCAACTCTAACATTTCTAGTGTACTCATTCTGTAGGGTTCCCTTGACACTAGTGTTGCTCCTGGCACAAGTTCAATTGTGAAATCTATGTCCCTCTGGAGGAACTCCTGGAACCTCATTAGGAAAAACATCCTTGAAGTCCTTTAACACGGGATAGTCTTCCAACATAGGAGTTTCATTCTCTGTTGCCTCCTTAGTATGGGCTGCATACAACTGAAAACATTTTCTACAAAATTTCTTTAACTGCATTGCTGAAATATGCCTCACAGAAATTACCTTTGGAATGCCTCTTACAACTATTGGGTTCCCTTCTTCATCCATGCATTCAAAAGTCTTATTATAACAGTCAAGCTTCACTCTATGAGCTTCTAACCAATCCATTACAATGAGAAAATCATAGGAACCAAGTGGTATAACATTCAGATCTACACAAGTGATCAATCCATTCATCACCAATGGGAATTTCTCCACTACTTCATTAACTTTTCTCTTAGTTCTGGTGGCTAGCTGAACTAACCACGACTTGTTATGCTTTTCTTTATTAAGAGTACAAACCTCCACTACTCTAGGAGCAATGTAACTGTGAGTAGAACCAGGGTCAATCAAAATAGAAATAGATTGCTCAACAATGTTACCTACAACTTTAACCACAGTTGACTGGTGATCTTCCTAGTGGTCTTCCAATGCTGCATAAATTCTAGGTACCACCCTTGCTACTTGTCCCACTATTTCTGCCTCTTGAATATTGTATGTTGGCCTTGCATTCTCATTCTCAAGTGGACAGTACCTACACATATGGGGTCCTCCACATTTCCAACATTGGAGTGGTCCTCTGTTCTGCTATGGATATTTTGGCTTCTCTCCCGTCGCTATAGCTGGCTTCTTCTCAACTTGTGTTGGTTTCTTCTATTGATTCCTAAAGTTAGAAGGTTTGTAAACTTTCTTCCTTTGGTCAGACTTCTCACTCCTTTTGTCCTTCCATGTTTTCTGGTAATCCATTTTTTTCTTGCTTTGCTCGTAGCAATACTTATCTTTTCTTATTGCCTCCTCAAGAGTTCTAGGTTCATAGAACTCAATCCAGTCTTTGTAAGACTGAGGCAATCCACTCAGAAAATGCTGGATCTTCACCTTCTCATCTTTAATATACCTAACATGCCTCAGCAATTCCAAGAACTTGTTGGCATACTCTTCCATAGTTTGTTGTCCCAATCTCAACTCATGGAACTCTTTGATGTTGTCATCATAGTACCTGGCAGAGAGGTACTTCTCCTTGAAATACTTCCGGAATTGCTTCCACACAATGTTCCTTTCATTGATCTTCTTTACTTTCTTGAAATGCTCCCACCATATGGATGCTCTTCCAGTCAAATTGAATATGGATACTATAGCTTTCATATTCCCAGAATAGTCTTGGACTTGGAAATATTTCCTCATTCCCAGAAGCCAAGCTTTCGCTTATTGACTAGTGTTTATCTCACCATTAAAGGTAGGAGGCCTTGCCTTCTTAAATTCATCTTGTGAGTGGTTCTGGTAGTGCCTCCTTCTCTGATTCTCATGAGAAGAATAACTTGAATCTCTAGTGGACCCTTCAGAGTCATATGACTCACTAGGTGATCTCTTTCTTCTTCTAGCAGTGTTCTTACTCCCTTCTGGATTTTATGTCCAATCCTCAGAGTTCATATTTCTCTAAATATCTGTCAAAATTTGCAGCATGGCTGCATTCAACTGATTCTGCTCCTCCTGAGCTTTAACCAATATTTCATTATCTTCCCTGTAACTATGCATCTCCACCATTAGGCTTCTCATGGTGGCTGCAAAATATGGGGAGTCTCTTGCAATCTTCTCCCATTAGATTTTGTTTCAACATTCCCAACTTGGACATTTTCCCCCATAGCATATTCCTCATACTCATTGGGATTTCGTACATCATCATGCATGTTTTCAGTTCTCATGGCTGAACCACAACTCACTATCTGGAATGTTGCTTTTGCAGGTGACAATGATTCTGCAAAATGTGTTAATAACACAGTTTGTTAAATTATAAATTTATAGCATTCTCAGAAATTCATAACTATTTACCTTCACTTGGAAAAATTATACATTGACAACTTTTCCAAAACACATAATTTTCTTTTCACAAAGAACAACTGTCTCAAGGGGACGATGGGGATCAAGTTGGTTTGCCTCCTTGTGGCTTCCTTGCATCAGAAAAATTTTGAACTTTCACCCTCTAGCGGCTCGATCTTCATCTTCTATCCGCCGTAGCGGCTCCATCTTCTTTTCTCATCCACCACTTTGTCAACTTCATCTTCTTTTTCCTTCCACCCGTGCATCGGAATACTTTCTGAGTTTCATCCGTCATAGCAGCTCCTTCCCCATCTTCCATCCACCATAGCGGCTCTTCTCCCAACTTCCATCCACCGTAGCTTTCCCCAACTCCGACCTACAACTGCGGTCTCGATCTCCTTTTCCCGCTGTCGTTGCGGCTAAAAACTTATTTTCTCAACTTTCTTCCACCACCGCCATTCCAACACTTAGACAAATTTTTCTTTCTTTCAGCGGCGAAAATATTGGTTTCTACCTGTCGTTGCAGCTCGATCCCTAGCTTCCTTCCGTCGTTGTGGCTCAAAGCCTGACTTTCGCCCGCTGTTGCGGCCGGAAGCCTGACTTCTGCCCATCGTTACGGCTCGGTTCTTGGCTTACACCTGCCGCGAATCAGCGCTTCTCAACCGACATGGAAGAATTTTCATACTTAGATAAATTTCCAAAAAAAAATCGTCTGCTCGTCTCACCCGACGCTTGTCGGCTCGACTCACCCGACGTTTGGCGACTCCTTCTGGGAGACCCAGCCACTATAGTGGCTCACTCTTTTAGTTTTTGCTGTTGATGCAGCTCAATCAATAAAACTCACCTACTGTGTCAGCAAATAAAGACAGTCATAGCCGTCGTTGCGGCTCTCTTCAGGTTTCTCAGCCACCACACAAAGAAGTATTTTCTCCCATACTTAGAGAAATTTTCAAAAACAATTTCCTGTCTGCTTCTTCTTTCTATCTGAACACAGAGGCTGGTTCTTCATGGCCCATTGAGGCCCAAAGCTCCAACCAGAGCTTTGATACCACACTGTCACATCCCTAACCCTTACTCGACGAAGAGGACGCGACTAATCATCTATCAACCCGGGAAATCTAAGCCCCATGAACATAATACATATATAAAAATGCATTGAACTTAAAGAATATGCATAATAAAACATTCATAAGTATAAACAGATGCATAATAACATGTACATGATATATATAGCGGAAGCAAATCATTCATTCAACACATTCATGCATTCAACATGTTCATGATAATTTCATAATAATTCATAAACAAATACAGTTGCAGAACTTAATTAAACAAGAATACTTATCTTTGGAGAAGCTTGTCTCGCAACCAGCTATGTCGCTGCAACGTTCCACCCAACCATAGGCCCATGTGCTCTTTAATCTCTCAGCAACACTGCCACCCCCGAGTTGGGAATGATTTTCCCCAACGAATAAGGAACACTAGCAGACTTTCCCCATAGACAAGGATACAATAAAACTCAGTCAAGCCAACACATTTGGGTTTATCATACTTACATAGGAAGTGGTTTACACTTATCAAAATTCACATGAGACATAGCCAAGCCAGCAAATGGGTTTATCAGTCTACCATCCAAGCCATCCTTCCAGTTGGGTTTATCATTCTCTCAAGGAGGTGGAAAGACTGACTACTAAGCTAGTGATCTCAACCTCAGAGCTATGAACACCCACATTGAATCTAACCTGATTTCTAAACAAACACACACCCAACACAAGGAAGCATTCCCTTCTCTGCTACACATTCCCTCAGACCATGACTTCCCTTCTAGTGTTATTCAGGGCATGCAAAGAAGAAAACCAGCCTTCTAGATTGGTCTGTGAGGTTATTTCACACACTAGGTTTATCAAGAAAGTCTAGACTCTTTTTCCATTCCTTCAATCAATTCAAATGCCAAACTTGGATGCACAGCAGTGATCTCATTCCTAGGATTTATCAGAATGTAGCCGATGCCAGGGATTACATACACACACAAAAATTTATGAATTTATGAACATTGTCGGCGCCAAACTGACTGCTACAAAAATACCAAAACAAGTATATTGTTGGTCTTTCAAAACAAAGACACCAAATCGGATTTAGGGCAATCGTATTCAGAAAAACAACTAGCAGATAGAAGAAAACATGAGAGAGAACAAAATTTCCGAACATGGGAAAAATCATAACAAAAAGACCAGAAACGTGAAGGATTCAGATCGGCGGACAGGAGAAATTCCTAAAAGGTTCAAAATCAAAATCATTTTTTCTTGCTTGCTGCTGCGTGAATGCTCAATTGGTTTTCTCAAAAATCATTTTTCCATTCCAATCGTGAGGGAAGGTGAAACGTTGCTTGTGAGGGAAAGGTGGTCGTTTTTGGTATTTCCTTCCCCAAGAAATTCAAAAAATGTTTTTCCCAAAGTGGGGCTCTACCCAATTCAAATTTCCCACTCTTCCAATCCCCCACTCCCTCATCCTTAGGAAAAATCATGCCCCCATCTCATTTAGTTGCGTTGACATAGCCGGCTGTGGGTTTTAATTAAAAATTGCAATTTAACATGATGTCTAGCTTTTTAATGTTTGGCTATCATAAAAAAAATACCATCGGCCACACCTTAATTGCTGAAACATAAATACTAAATCGATGGTGGGGATTTTTCCTAGCTCCACACCATGATTATTTACATCATTTTATTTAAATGCAACAAGGTCAATATAGGGGTGTTACAATCCTTCTCACCACCTCTGAGAAATAAATGGCACCCCTGTATATAGAATCATCACAGAGTTCCTGATGGGCATATGTAAGTTTTGTGTGCTCCTGCACAAAGTGATTTTCCAATAATGCTTTAGGGTCATCCATCCTCTTAGGCGCCTCCCCGATGTTCATTTTCGCTATGGATTCTCCCAAGATGGCTGCATCGGTGCAGTTTTATAAAGTCAAAAATCCCAAGTTCAATGGAAACTTGGGCCAACTCTTCCTTTTAGTTGTTGCTAGTTTCGGGAAGACCTCGTCGATAAAAGTTTGAAATGCAATCTCATGTAAGACTATTCTATCTGGGACTATTCTCGGCAGAAGATGGAATGTATTGCTTCCCCAAATATGAATGTAAGAGAAGTATTCCCCTACATACCAATCACCCATTATAGAAATCAATGCTCTGGCCCTCTCTGAGAAAGTGGGGGAATCCCCTCTGAAAATCATTTGGTACACCGACCCTATGAAGTGGTCACATATTTCATAAATTCAAGGAACAAAGTTTTCCTCCCACATGTATGAGCAATAAATGTGGACTGGAGGAGAAGTCCTGGTCTGATCTAGGAAGATATTGGTGGCCACCCACCTATTCCTCTTGGACCCCCACCATTGTTTCTTTCAATTTTCCAAATTCCTTAATTGTAGCACAATTTACTATTTTTGGCAGTTTTTGGGTCCTAAACTTCCGGAGCCGTTTTGAGGCCCTAAACGACGTTTTTTTGGCATCGAATGGTTAAGAAGACAAGATTCCATTTCAGACTTGATATTTGTTGTTTATGGATGTAGTCCTTAAACAGATCTTTCTGACAATGTATCATGCGCGTCAAACGGAGGTAGTATGCTAAAGTTACGACCCTGGGAAATTAATGTACCAAGTTACCCAACAGGGCCCACATTAAGGCGTTTCACCTCCTAGGGTTAGGTTTTTGGATGTGTAGGGTTTCCATTGTTTCTTAATAATATATAGGCCTTCGAGCCTCATTGTAACACGGAGTTCAAAGACATGTAGTCGCCACATCTCTTCTCAGAGATAAGCTACCAGCACTCTATCTAGTTTATTTCCATTCTGTATGCAAACAAGTTTCAGTTATTGATTAATGAAATGAAGTGTTATTTCCGCTGCATATTTGTTTCTATGGTTATTTGTGTATTCTGTTGTGTTCCTGCATAAATCTGGATCAGTGGTATTAGAGCAATCTGCTCTTTCTCGATCCTTCTTTGCATGTCCCCAACAAGGGCGGGGTATAAAGAGTTAGGGCTCGATCTGGTTGAACCTTTGCAAGATCAGCCTCACAAATCCCGAAGGCCACCCATGGGGGATGAAAAGAAAGATGAGGGCGCAAAAGATCCTATCAAAATGTTGCTCGAGGAGGCCCTTGAAAAACAAAGGAACGTGATGATAGATAACTTTGCCAAGATCCTTCAACAACTTCCCACTGGTGGCACATCTGCATCTAGCAGCCACTCTGGAGGTGCAACCCCTTTTAAGGTACAAGTAAACTTTGACATTCCCATATTTGATGGTCGAATAGATGTAGACGCCATAGATAAATGGTTGAATCTATTAGAAGGATATTTCTCGGTTCATGACTTTTCTGACCGGGAAAATATTACTTTTTCTCTACTCAAAGTCGGCCCCCATGTCAAGGATTAGTGGAAAACCTACTGTGAGAGAAAGGATGAGGAGGAACTCTCTCTGTTCTCAGCCGTACCCACTTGGAATTCTTTCTGAGATGCCATAAAGGGACAATATTATTCGATGGGGAGCTATGAGGACAAGTACATCCAATGGACTACGTTGCGGCAGCAAAGAGATCAAGATGTGCATGAGCTGACGAATCTGTTCCATACCCTGCGCACCAAGTTGGTATCAAAGATTCAGAAAAAAATTTGGTGCTGAAGTACTGCAATTGTTTGCACAGATACATTCAGGAGGAAATGGAGTTCCTTGACATCTCCTCGCTTGGTACGGAATATCGGTATGCTACCAAAATTGAGCAAAAATTCAAACAGAAAAAGCGAGACTTTGGATTTGTGAATCAGAAGCAAGGGAAAGGTGCCCCCAAACCGCAAAACCAAGGACACATCCAAGGCATGGTGACTCAAGAAAACTTGCCAAATCTGTAAGAAAAGAGCAACACTACAAAGCCAAAGAAGGAAGCGGGAAAGTGGTGCAAGTTCCATAAGAGCCCCACTCACAACATAAGTGAGGGTCAGGCTAAGCAACCACTAGTGGCTGAGATAAAGGCTTCTGAATCAGATGCATACTTTGACACTGAATCTGAACCTGAGAAGGGGAATGACAGAGGGAAGAATATTATCGATGCAGAGCCCAACGCCATTGTTGCCACCACGAAGATCCAAAAGGAAGAACCAGAAGATTCAGAGGAGGAGGAGCGTCTTTTCCACTCCCATATGTGGGTAAAGGGTTCCCCACTACAGTTCATCGTCAACAGTGGGAGCCAAAAGAACCTAATTTCAGCAGAGGTCCTGAAGCGGTTGGGTTTGCCGACTACAACACACCCGCAGTCATACACCATCGGGTGGCTTCAACAAGGACGAGATATTTGCGTCAGCCAACAGTGCCGCCTTCCCTACAGCATCAAGCCCTTCACCGATGAGGTATTATGTGATATTTCTCCTCTTGATGTTTGTGATGTATTATTAGGTCAACCATACTTATGGAAGCGACATGCTGTGTATGAGTCCTGCCCTCGCGTTGTTATTATTACGTTGGGAAATAATTTGTACAGGGTACCAGAGGTACCACCCCCTAATGCTATCTCTTTGGTTACTGCAAAACAATGCAGTGAGCTCATTTCCAAAACCGGGAAGTTTGTTTTCTTGATGATCCGCCCTCAGGGAAAGAAGAAGATCATGGCCACAACCTCCAGACACGGCCCCTCCACACGACAACAACAAATGGACAAGGTCGTGGAGGAGTACCAGGACATATTCACCTCACCCATCAGGGTGCCTCTCCACTATCAGGTCAAGCACCCCATCGATCTGACCCCAGGTGCACCGCTGCCCAATGGACCGATCTATCGCCACTCTATTCTGTAGAATGATGAAATCAAGAGGCAAATTCAGAAGCTACTGCATAAGGGTCACATCCGGCCAATTTCATTGCCCTGTGGGAGCCTGATCGTGTTGGTACAGAAAAAGGATGGGACTTGGAGACTCTGTATTGACTATCGGGCGCTGAATAAGATCACTTTCCAGAATAGGTACCCGATCCCACGGATTGATGACCTCCTGGACCAGCTTAAAGGGGAAAAATATTTTAGCAAGATCAACTTAAATTCCGGGTATCACCAAGTACCGATCGAGCCGACCGATGTGTGGAAGACTGCCTTCAAAGCCAAGGAGGGCCTTTTTAAATGGTTGGTCATGCCTTTCGGGCTGACAAATGCTCCTGCAACCTTCATGAGACTGATGGATGACATCTTGCGGCCATTCACCAACTCATTTGTAGTAGTGTACTTGGATGACATCCTGATCTTCAGCCAGACTTGGGAAGAGCACCTCCACCACATCCAACAAGTCCTCCAAACATTGCGACAGAACAAGTTGTGTGCCAATTTGGACAAGTGCACTTTTGGCATGACCCAGGTTTAGTATCTGGGATACATTATTGATGACTGTGGGGTACATGTGGATCCAACCAAGATCCAAGTCATTAGGGATTGGCCAACCCCAACTACTCTAACAGAACTTCGTAGCTTTTTGGGCCTTGCTAATTTCTACCGCAGGTTCATGTTGGGATTCTCTCATATCACTTGGCCCTTGAGTCAAGTCACCAAGGGAGGAGCGAAAGAAAAATTCTTTTGGTTAGAAACTCAGTAGAAGGTGTTTGCAGAATTGAAACATCACCTATGTTGTGCCCCAGTGCTCACATTACCAGACTTGCAACAACCATTTGAGATTGAGACAGATGCCTCTGACTATGCTATTGGGGTAGTCCTTAGTCAACAAGGGCATCCAGTGGCATATCACAGTGAGACACTGTCAGACACAGTCCACAAATATCCCACTTATGACAAAGAGATGTATTCCATTGTACAGGCTTGTTGGCAATGGAAGCATTACATTTTGGGGAAGGAAACGATCATCCACATGGACCACCGACCCCTGCAGTTCATGCAGACACAAGGGAAGTTACAGAATGATCGCCATCAGAAGTGGTCCACATATCTACAACAATTTAATTTGAACATCAAGTACAAGAAGGGAAGCACCAATAATGTTGTAGACTGCCTCAGTCGCCCACCAATCATGGCGATAACGACCATGCTCAACTCTTGTGGGCATAAGAATTTTGATTGGACACTTCTCTATAAGAGTGATCCAGAATTCAGCCACACATACCAGACGCTCTTGGAGGGAAACCAAGTTCCAAAATTTCACCTCCAGGATGTACTACTGTGTCACATGGGACACCTTTGTGTTCCTTCAAGCGAGCATGCCAAGATGATTTGGGAAGCGCACTACAGTCGGGTCGCTGGGTATTTTAGGGTCGAGAAAATAGTGGCAGTACTACAGAAGTATTTCTATTGGCCAAACCTTCGACAAGATGTCGAGAAGTACATCCGATCCTACACTGCCTGCGCCATTTCCAAACCATCCATCAAGAAGTAAGGCCTCTATACTCTATTTCCTACCCCTAGTCGACCTTGGGAATCCATCTCCATGGATTACATGTCAGGCCTTCCTTCTACTAAGCACGGAAACGACTGTGTGTTTGTGGTCGTTGACATATTCTCAAAGATGGCCATAATGACAGTCTGCAAGAAGAATATCACAGCCGAAGCCACTGCTAAACTCTTCTTTGAACGAGTGTGGGTACACTTTGGTATCCCATAGTCTATAATCTTAGACCGGGATAGCAGGTTCCTTAGTACATTCTAGTCTAGCCTATGGTCAATGCTAGACACCAAGCTCACAAAGTCCATAGCTTTCCATCCCCAGACTGATGGTCAGACAGAGGTCGTCAACAGGATGATCGTACACATTTTGTGCATGTACAACTCAAAGCATCCATGCACATGGGATGAGAGCCTCCCCTATGTACAACACAGCTATAACCAGGCCCTCCACAGCTCAATCAACCATAGCCCATTTCAGGTGGGCTTGGGATTCTAGCCACTATGTCACATTGATGTAGCCATGCCATTTGCAGCTACTCAGGCTGATTTAGTTCATATCCAATCTGAAGTTTCCAAGGCAAACAGCTTCATTGAGCGCATTCGCCAATAGGTTCATGACATATTGGACAGATCCAATGCTAAGTATAAGCAGTGACATGATCAGCATCGGGTGCAACACAACTTCCAAGTGGGCGATAAAGTGTGGCTACATTTACAGAAGGAGCACCTCGCTGGACCCCACCGCAAGCTTCGCCCGCTCCGATATGGGCCATACGCCATCACCAAGGCTGTCAAGGACAATGCCTTCGAGCTTAGTATTCCACCATTCCTTGGTCTGCACCCAGTGTTCAATGTGGACCGCCTTCAGCCCTACTTTCCACCTCTACTTGACACATCAGACGTGGCAGAACAACTCACACCAATAGAGTTAAACCCCGACTGCATGGAACAAGCCACAACTGATCGGATTATGGACACACAGATCAAGAACACCCACCAGCAGAAGATCCATCTACATCAAGTTGTCAAAACAGGCCAACTCCTTCACTAGGGAAAGTGGCTCACCGGGGACCAAGTTCAACAGAGGTTTCCTCATCTCATGGAGGAACTCCATGCAATGGGGACCATTGCTTTCTAAGGGGGGAGGAATGATCCAGGAGGATATTGGTGGCCACCCACCTATTCCTCTAGGACCCCCACCACTGTTTCTTTCAATTTTCCAGTTTCCTTAATTGTAGCACAATTTACTATTTTTGGCAGTTTTCGGGTCCTAAAGTTCTAGAGCCGTTTTGAGGCCCTAAACGACATTTTTTTGGCATCGAATGATCGACAAAATATGAGTTTGTTCCAAACTCTATATTTGTTATTTGTGGATGTAATCCTTAAACAGATCTTTCTAACGATGTATCATGCGCGCCAAACGGAGGTAGTATGCTAAAGTTACGACCCCGAGAAATTGATGTACCAAGTTACCCAAAGGGGCCCACATTAAGGCGTTTCACCTCCTAGGGTTAGGTTTTTGGATGTGTAGGGTTTCCATTGTTTCTCAATAATATATAGGCCTTCGAGCCTCATTGTAACACGGAGTTCAGAGGCATGTAGCCGCCACATCTCTTCTCAGAGATAAGCTACCAGCACTATCTAGTTTATTTCCATTATGTATGTAAACAAGTTTCAGTTATTGATTAATGAAATGATGTGTTATTTCCGCTGCATATTTGTTCCTATGGTTATTTGTGTATTTTGTTGCGTTCCTGCATAAATCTGGATCATGGTCCATTCCCATCCCATGGACGGGAATGAAGAAGTTGCACAGAAAACATCCATGACGTACCCTCATAGATAGAAATTTGGCTTTCTTGATGTGGAAGTCTTCTAGTACTTCTCAATATCCTCCTTCGGCACCACTGATAGTATCTGTGCCCAGATGAAGGATTCACCTGTAATCAATATATGATGGGCTATAGGAGCCCATTTATCTTTGAATGCAGTGCATTTGGGTAGTCCATATAACCAAAAAACATGGCCACTAGTAGCTATGAAAATGGATCCCTGAACCAAGAAATGGGATAGGCCTTATCTTCTTTGGGGACAAACTCAGCAGGTTTGTCCGTCCAATATTTTATTACCTCCTCAAAGTCAAAATGGGTCATGGCAGCATCGAGAAATTGAATAGTGAGGAGTTGTTGAGGAGGTTTAAGGGCATATGCTATGGCAAAAACATCTGGGTGGAAATAAGCTATTGGGGTTCCAGTGTGGTCATCGAAAGATCGCTCCTTGGGGCTTGCATGGTCAAGTTTCCACTTAACCAGGTCTATGTATGGCATGCAAGGCGGTCTTGTTGCAATGCAATGAAGCTATGAATTGCTAATTTTAGCATATGTTGGCTGGTCATGTGTGATAGCAGAAAAATCATCATTGTCAAAAATGGCGTAAATTTTGGACTAGTCCATATGGAGGGCTTCAAACACTCGTCCAGTGGTTTCAGTAAATATTCCAGCATTTTGGGTCCTTTTTCTTTTGCTCATTCAGAGCAGTCTTGGACCTAGTATTTTTGGACATAGTGGCGGACTTGGAAGTAAATTATGATACAAATTTGGTAACCATAAATTAAAATTTACCACGGTAAAAGTAACAAAAACTAGCCGCTAAGAGTAGGAAACTTACCAGTGGATAGCTTGGAAATCAACAAACTGGTGAGCTCAACGAGAAAGTTGCAGTAAAAATATCAAGCAGAGTGAAAAGTCACGAGTGAAAATGGTAAAGAATTCATAAATTCAAAGGATTAAAATAATCCAGGGATAGAAGAATAAATATGTGTCGTAGATTCTAAGATAAATGGACGATTGAGATTGAGACAGGAAACCAAAATGTGGAAATGATATCAATCAAAAAATTTCAATCTTATAATTTCCGCAATCTGCATTGTGGGTTGTGGGATGTGGACTAAGATTCGTAACCAGGAAAAATCTTTTAAACTTCCGCAATCCGCAATCAGCAAGATATTTGTGGGTTGTGGAAAGGAAATGTTGCAAACTTTATTTTTATTGAGTTTCCTCTTTCTGCAATTCACATTTTGCGGAATGCAGAAGTGCAGGAGAGAAAATGGAAATTAAAACATGAAAATACTTTTTCGCTTTCTGCAATCCGCATTTCAGAATGCGGAAGTCGGAACCGAAAAGATAAGACTTTATTTACAAAAGGTTTTTCACAATCTGCATTATGGGTTGCAGAAAGACAAGTTTATATCAAACCAAGAAAAATCCAATATCCGCATTCAGAATTGCGAGTTGCGGAATGGAGGAAAACTATTTCCAAAAACCCCCAAAAAAAGGACTTTTGCAATCCACTATGAGGTTGTGGAAACACAAAACTTACCAAAGAAAATGGTATCTCTGCAATCTGCAAAACCCAAAAAAGAAGGTGTTTTTAAAGGAATTTTTATTAAAACCAAAACACAGTACTTATAGTTAAGATGACAAAAACTCCCATAACAAGATCATTGCTTTCAAAGTCAACTTAATGAATGAACGGGGGTCCCATTTTAAGCTATTTAAAATGGGATCTATTGATGCCAGCAACACACCACTACATCATGTGGAATATTAGGAGATGAAAATTATCAATAAAAAGTGATATTTGTTGGCTTTGCTGGCAAGAATTTCTCGGTCGTGTCCTCATTTATTAGTCTCCTTGATGTTATGGTTGACAGGAACACTTCTGCAACAAATCTAGTCTCTTGTTGAAGGAGTACCAGACACTTTTCTGATCCCGATGACACTTCCAAATAGGTCGTTAGCACTAAATATTTTAAAGACGAGATGATAGTAATCCTTCTTGATTTCTATAATCCCACAACAAGGGGTGATATAGTCATTCCTTCAGGAATGATACCTAGTCATAGTATCTGATAATTTCCTTTTGGATCATGCATATAGCATTTGAAAGATGTTGTTCCTTAGTACTAGAAGTGGTACACCAACGCTGATTAGTAACAGAGTTGGATCCTTCGTCTGAAGAGCCAACAATAGAAAATGTGCAAGGATCAGCAATGCGACAAAGTTGACTCAAGGGTGAGTCAACTCTTTTGTTTGGGTCCTATTGGATCCTTCATTTTTGGAGAGGACTATAAAAGGTAGAAGAGGAATATACCATAGAAGAAATCCTATGTGGAGTTGTGGAAATATGTCAATGGTCACAACCATTTTGGACCCACCCAGCAAGTATAAAAGGAAGCAGAAGATAAGAGGAAAGAGATCGATAGATAGAATAATAGAACACGGTGGAAGAGAGATGTGGACAATCTGAAGAAGAGAAAAGCAATAGAAGATAGAGATAGTCAAGTCTACAGTAGAGGTTAATGTCTCTAAGTGTGGGGTTTTTCTTATATGTTTACTTGTGCTATGATGATTAATTCCGTGGTGAATGTAAGGCCAGTGAGCCACAATGTAATGGATTTTATCTACTATAATGAAAAAAGGATTTTTCAGCCTCTTAATTTTCTATTTGTTTATATTTCATGTGTTTTCTCTTTAACTGATTTAAGTAATTTACATGTTAATGTTGTGATCCTCTGAGATAGTTAATGTTCTGGTAGTTTAAATGAATATTGTTATGATCTGAATAATAAGATTTGTCACAAACTGTATCCTTACATTTATTCAATCCTTATCCTACACTTTTCTTTGTTGTGCTTCGGGTGAGACCTTGTCCTTTGAGGGATTGAAAATGTGAGCATAATAGAATACAAGAGTTCCTTTGTTGGCCCATGTACAAGAACTCAATATCAATTTTACACCAACATGCACACTTTATGCAAGCCCCAACACCATCATGCTCTCATTTTCCATGCCTTCTTTCAAAAAATATCCATGTGTGATGATTATCCATTTTCTTATGAAGGCAAGACAATAGAAAAAATGATTGTGTCGATTTAAAATAACCAGCACAACCACCTGACCACACCCAATTTTCTTTGATAGTGACCCCTCATCTTGATAATTCTTTATAAAGCATATTAAAATAATGATAAACAAAACATGTATCATGTGTATGATCATAACTAATGTAGAAATGATACTCCTCAATATCTTCTTGATTATTTTCATTTCTACTAGAAGCATGATGTCGAACTCTGCATGTCTATGCAAAATATGCACAAGTATAGAGACCTGGTTTGAATGATAGTACTCACTTTATATCTCCTTCTGTGGAGTGAACATGTAACTCTCGATGAAATCAACAACTGATAAAATTGTTCCTTTTGAAAATACATCTCATGATTCCTTGAACTCTGAGTCCTGCCATTGTGTTATATGGGATTTCTTGATATATTTATCTATTTCCTCCTTGAACTTCTCCATAAAATATGTCATGGAAATATCTTCTTCAAGTACATCAATCTTTTTCGATGTTGTCAGTGAATCTCTAACAAGTGTGTACTAGACACATTCACATCTCATAAATTCATGCTAGGTCACTCGGTTAAGGTGTGGGTCTCGTATGCAAGGTGACTTGAGTTCAATTAAACTTAGGGGTGACTTAGTTGGGAGGTGAAACCCAAAATATAACCAAGATGAAGGTGGTGCGTTCTAGTCCAGGTGCAATCCCTGAGTGATTTTGACAGTTTAGATTCCCCTAGGTCATGGTTCCTCAAACTACAAACCACTCCTACAAGTTAGGCATATTCAAACAAAGATAATCAAATGCATGTATCTTCCATTTTACAGTTGGATTCGACAGTCGAGGATCATTTGGATCAATGGGATACTTAGCATCAAAAAGTGATAAATGAGAACATTATTTTCCTTCTCTACCACCAACACATTATTTCTTATAAAACACTTGATCATTCTCTCATGCACATAATATCTTAGATAAAAATTCATGAACACTCGAAGGATGGGGGTTATTTGGACAATACTGTATGCCAAAATTTAGAAATGTCTCATGGTATAATTGGAATTCTACATGGTACTAATAAAAACATGTGTCACGAACAATGATGCACATAACATACCATGGTTTAAGCTTCACAAATGTGCAAACGGAAATTTTCACATCAAAATTACTCTCCATAAAATTCTTGAACATTTCCACTTGAGTGACATACGTTATATGTTTGGCATGAGTTTCATAAAATCCTTTAGATATAGGATGATGCACGATGTCCTTTTCATTTGGTAACACATGAGATTTTAAATGCCAAAACTCTTTCACCCTATCCCTCACAGTATCTGGAAGTATATCATGATAGGGTTTCCTATAGATAACATCCCAACGTGTAAGTTCGTCATCCTCATCTAATTGAATCCTAAATTTTTTATACTTGCATGAAATTTTTCTTGATGTTTTTAATGTTCTTGTAGTCATCACCATCAAACAACCCAATGCAATGGCTTTTTGCAACAACACCTGTTAGCAATGCTCTATGAGCAACCTTCCAACATGAGATCATTTTTTTGCAAGTGTGGCAAGGGTTGCGATAACATTTTTTAATACCATTTTTTAATACTTTCAATTTCCTCCAAATTTCTTTCCATTTCTCTTTTTGCTCTTAACTTTCTCATGTTTTCACATTTTCTCCCTTTCCTTTCCTCTCAATCATTTCTCATGCAATCATGCTTTGTAGTATAATTCTTTTGGTTTCCTATGTTCAAACAATTAAAAAACTAAAATCTAGTGCCAAAATAACACAAGTGAGAATTTTATTAACACTTGAGTGACAAGAAAAATTACAACATCTCAATTGCAAATTGCAATGTGCCATAGTAAAAACTACATGAGTGATGACATAGATTGCAATATCTATTTTTTCTTGAAAAAATTTGCAATACGTTTTCCTATGAAAAGTGTTACATTATAATAGATCCAAATCTCACAAGTCATGAGTGACATTGCAATATATCCTCTTTCTTTATAAAAAAAAATGTAATATGCCAAAAACAAATCACAATATTCTCTTTAGAAGAAAAAAATAAAAGTAATATGACAAAGCAAAATTCACAATATCACTTGTATCCATAAAAGCAATATGAGAAAGCCAGATTCACAATATGCCTCTTATCCATAAAAAGTAATATACCAAAAGCAAATTCACAATATACCTTCTATAAAAAAAGAGTAATATACCAAATTATATTT
This sequence comes from Pseudotsuga menziesii, assembly GCA_001517045.1. Taxonomy (NCBI): domain Eukaryota; kingdom Viridiplantae; phylum Streptophyta; class Pinopsida; order Pinales; family Pinaceae; genus Pseudotsuga; species Pseudotsuga menziesii. Next base: position 90,704 of record LPNX010547317.1, on the reverse strand, counting down.
ACAATATATCTTTTATAAAAAAATTGTCAAAAACAAATTCACAATATTGCACTTCATAAAAACAAAAGAGAAATATGGACACGCTGACATGTACTTTTGTCTGTATTATTATTTTATTTCTTTTTAATAGAGTAGACATAAACTTTAAAAAATAGAAAAAAAATACCCCTTATAAAATAAATTGTAATATTCTAATGTAAAAACTCCGTAAGTAAGAAAAAAATACCTTTGAACTTCTTTTTTTCAAACTTCTCGCTTCTAAATTCAAAGTCCAACAGAAAGTAGAAAGTGAGTGATGTAAAAAAAGCTTTAGGTAGAAGCATATAAATAGATCTCTTGAGACCGAAAGATTAATGAATCTCGTCGATAATCTTGGGGTGATTAATGTGTCAGATCAATATAGGTACTCCGCGTGTTTACCCAACTCTTGACCTAAGAGTTTATCCATTTTTTCGAATGACACGTAACTTCTTGGCCAAGAGTTTGGTTAAACTCTCACGCGAGAGTTTTCTATTTTATCGGCTAAGAGAATTTATTAACTATGAGTTAGTTTAGGGTAGTAAAGTGTAGTTTTAGTCTATTTGATAAGAGTAATACTAGAAAGAAAAATAGTGATAATGTCTGAAAAATCTCAAAGTATAGTCCATTTTTAAATGCAATATGTGTAGATTATGAGCATACATTTTTTTCCTTAAAATGAATAATAATTTCTCAAAAATATAAGGGGCACTCAGGTCACTCATTATACATACCCAAAATTTTAAATTGTAAAGTATATGTCGTTGGCTCCCCTAAAATTTATCACATTATATGTCCATAAAAAATTTTAAATATGAGTATGAAGCTAATACAATTCTCTAAAAGTTTTTTGTTTACTCCAAGATGAAATTCCTTTGGAAGATATGGGTTTAAAGGGGTTGAAGTTGAAAAACAAAAAAAAAAAGGTAGTTTTCTTTGTAAAAAAAAAAGCAAAAGAGTTGCCCAACTTCGTGTTTTCACCCTTTAAAAAATTGGAACTTCCATCAAATAAAACATTCACCTAAA